>LKEA01000005.1:825352-861671 GCA_003795315.1 Cytospora schulzeri
CCCCAAAAGCCACTAAATATGTTTCATCGCGGAATCCACTTTCTGCAGCCCGCATTGCTATCCATTTCAATACTTGTTCAAGGTTTGAAAACATGGCAAAGTTGACTTGGGCAGCACTGTCACTATGCTATACACGCGAGATTGCCGACAAGAGAATACCTAGGTACCCGGTCGGTCAGCCTTGTCGCAGTCAGTCATGGTTCGAACTTCATTGCCAGATCAGTCCCGGTTTGTCAACTTTACCAATTTTGGAATGCTCAAACCCCTCAATTGGGACATTATTGTCCAAAGCCCAACTGAAATAATGGTCTTCCTCCAGAATACTGTCCGTTGGGCCCTGGTTCGCATATAGCGACTCAGCTACAGTAAACACAGGACCCGGCGCTCCAACGAGGTCGAATTCTTGTTTTACAGATTGGACATTTTTTTTCCTCGTTCGAAGGCATCGTACACTCCAGATTTAGGTGTTTATTTCCCTAGGTATCCTGGCAGCCTGGGGAAGTATGTGCCGTTTAGTCCCGATAGTATGGACCCTGATCGGACCCCTGGACCCTGGGAAAAGGAAGCTTGAGGCTGGAAGTGATGATTGCCGATGGCCGATGTGGAACAATTTGTGTTCATTGGCGGTTCAGATCGGCAGTCTTGGGTTTCTTTCTTTCCTTATTGAGGTAATACGTTCCGAAGTCCCATTGGAGCTGAAGGGCAAGGAGAGGGTCATGTGTGCACTTCCACCAACTACAGGTACGTCATAGCTCGCCTACTTGCAGTGTTTCCCCAGCTCAATTCTGTCATATGTTGCCACCCAAAACACCGAATTGAGTTTTGCATTTGGCCTTGCATCCCTCGACATGGTTTTATTCTCATTAGCGATCCCAACCATGCACCTGGGCAGCCAGGCAGCATACTCCCATCATGCACAGTATATGTCGACAGATCAAGGTACATGCACACAACAATACACTAACCTATACTACCTCGATAGGTAACTACATTCGTAAATCCACCTGCAAGTGAACATACGAGGCCCGCCCGCCTGGTAGGCTGAAGTGACGGCCGACCAATCTCTTCCGCGTATCGTCTTTGGAGCTGGGAATGTTTCTTCAATGGCGAAACGGCCCACAGCCTTCTGGGTCTAGACCGCGATCTAGATGATCAGCCCGGAAGTGATGCACCGCTCGGGATGACATAGTACGATGGGGGCCCCCCCTGGTGCCCTAGTACGATACCTAGACGCCTGTACCAGCCCAGCAGCCCAGGTGTACCTAGGCCTACTAGCCATGTGTGTGTGTCGATCGAACTTCCTTCAACTGACGTTTCTGTGCTTCGTACGTACATAGTATGGCTGACTGCTTTTTGCCATCATTTTCCCCATCTTCATTCCCATCCCTTTCTGGTGCACCGCCGCTTTTTGGGACATGTCGCTTTCCTCGATTGCGCAAGACTGCGAATGCCCTCATCTTGCGCAAACCGCGCTACCGCTTGACGAGCTCTGCAGCTCATCGATATAGGCTTTTGGTTCCCTCACCAATACCCTCCTGCCCATCGCTATGGCTGATTCCCAGCCTGCAACCAGCGAGGGCGCACGCACGAGGGAGACCTTGAAGTATGTCCAACGACCCCGAATTCTCATGCGACTTATACATATATACATATATACACCCTCATACAACTTGACCAGCACCATCATGCGCTGATGACATGTTTCTTCCACAGACACGCCGGTCCCTTTTTGGCCGACTCGCACCGAATCGACCCGTCCCGTCCTGTCGAGCCCCGAGACTTGAGGCCCTGTTCTGATGCGAGCCTCACTGCCTTCTTACAGCTCGGCTGCCTCAAGTTGGGCACTTCTCGGGCCTTCATATCGCTTTTCGATCGCTATCACCAACACGTTATTGCCGAAGCCACACCGCCATTGGCCCTGGACCCGAAGCAGGTTGATGTGAGCCAGTTGTGGCTATGCGGAACTGCTCGCCCTCGGATTGCGGATTCTCCTGACGAACTTGTCCTCTACAGCAGGCCGTTTAGCCAGCCCGAGAGCGCCTCTGAGAAGTCCGCCGCCACATTGCCCGTAGTGGTTGTGCCCGATTTTAGGAAAGATGATCGGTTTTCTGGTCGTTTTGGTTACGAGCAGTGGGCTGACCACACCTTTTACGCTGGGGTGCCGCTTCGGGCCAAGAATGGCGTCAATATTGGTGTTTATTCCGTACTTGATGGGTCGCGCCGGAGCGATCTAGATAAAGACAGCAAGGGATTTCTGCGTGAAATGGCTCGTATCATTATGCACTATCTCGAATCTCGAGCTGCCAAGGATAGTATCCACCGAGGCGAGCGCATGATCCGCGGTCTAGGAAGTTTTGTTGAGGGCAAAACCACGATCACTTCGTCTACCAATGCGTTCGAGGATTTGCCTGGACAACATGAGGGAACTTTGAATGAAACACAACAAGGTACGCCTTCTACCCCGTCCACCTTGGCCCCACAGATGTATATATTCATTGGGGTATGCATGGAAAACGAGCCGGTAGGCCTAGTATTGAGTGCTTGGATCTACCAAGTTATACTGACTCTGCAAAGATATACTGACCACAGACACTGCAGGGATGCAGCGAGAGCAGGATGCTGCTTTTGGCAAATGCGTTCGAAATGACAGCCCACGTCAGGGCAGGTCATCCCATATCCCCTTGCGGCCTGCTCCGGTCGAGACCATGTCAAGCGCTTCCGCCACAAAGGCTGGCATTGTATCGACGGTTAAAGCCTCTGAAACCCAGTCAGAAGCGAACAAGCACGCGTCCATCACAGCCTCCGATCCGCATCACAGTGTTATAAAAGATGCCTTCTCACGGGCCTCAAATATCATCAGAGAATCCATTGAGGTCGAAGGAGTTTTGTTTCTTGATGCCAGCATCGGCTCCTTTGGTGGACTTGTTTACGGGCACAAGGCAAGGGACTCGTCCGAATCAGGGGAATCGCCGCCATATATGTCATCTGGCAACGAAGATCAACGGCTGTCTTCTAGTCCACCCTTTTCTGAAGATGAGACACAGATCTGCGACGTCCTTGGGTTCTCTACAGGTCAGGCCTCGAGCATAGATGGGGCTACGATGAGTGTCGAGCGAGTCCCTGAGCGTCTATTAAGCGTACTTCTTCGCCGTTATCCGGCAGGGAAGATTTTCAATTTTGACCTGGGTTAGTTTGCTAACTTTCTTATATCTCCTGTCTTCTGCGTCTTTTTGGCATGCTTCAATCTGTTTCACGGGACGATTAGACCAAGTTGTAAAGGTCTCGAGCAGCCTGCTCGAGATTTGCTCACACAAGGCGTTCTTCGGATATTTCACCCCTCCTGTCACGCTCATTTCCACCAATTGCACAGTTTTACTGACAGAGCACGTAGATGGAACACTCTTGTCTGGAGATTCGGATCTGGAAAATTCTGTGGTCGTCTCAAATCCACGTCAAGGACCTCCGCAACGTCAAGGCTCGAAGTCTGTGTCTCCCGGAAAGAACAAGAAGAGAGAAGCCCGACAGTATCTTTCTCTGGAACGTCAAGCCAAGGCCCTTTCTGCCATTTTCCCCGGAGCAAGAAGTGTTGCTGTCGTTCCTTTATGGGACTCTGTCAAGGATCGATGGTTCTCCGGGGGTGTGCTCTGGACAAATTCGCCCACCCGCATCTTCACTGTTGAGGGGGAGCTAAGCTATCTTCGAGCGTTCGGGACGACACTCATGGGAGAGGTAGCAAGACTCAACGCTCAGGCATCTGATAAGTCCAAGAGTAAGTATTTGACTGTCGTCTTATGTTCCTCACATTTGTCCTATGGCTCCCCGAGACATACTTCAAGGCACACGAGTCCCTATTTCGAAGTCTCGTGTTATTGCACTTACTAGCTTCCGAACATAACTAACACTTCGAAAACTCAAGGTGACTTTTTAAGTTCTCTCAGCCACGAGCTACGATCGCCCTTGCACGGAGTCATTGCTGCTGTTGATCTGCTGAATGGTATGTCGTGTTACCCCTGGCCAGAGTCTGGTGATTACTTCTTTGTACTGATGCATAAGGCCAGATACAAATATCGATGCCTTCCAGGGAGATACAGTTCACCTTATTGAAACATCTGGCCGCACTCTCCTTGATACGCTTGATCATGTACGCATTTTCTTCCAAACGGCGGCTCCGCTTTTACCAAGACACCACAAGTTCTCGGCTTCTTACTGACTACCACAGCTGCTTGATCATAGCAAAATCAATACCTATATCACGTCGTCGAAGCTCGCAAAAAAGCAGTCTCGAGCACGTCCACGCGGAACTCAAGGTCCAAGGGCAAACGATATGGGAATGATGGCCAAGGAATCGGATGCCCAATTGGATGTCCTTGTTGAAGAGGTCACCGAGAGTATGTTGCTTTCTCTTTTGGTTCTTTCTTATATCCCCCCCCCCGTCCTGAGTTGCGTGGCCTGTTTCCCTCCCCCCGAGGCAGTTCCTGTATGGTGAACGCCCCTAGATGGTCTTGTATGCCGGGAAAACGCTGCGGCGGGGCTTCATTTACCATGTTTATGACATTTGCGCCTCTTTGGTCTACCAGGCTTCGTAACTAAAGACGGTGGTGCTGTTGCACTGCAAACTCCGGACTGTTGTACATACTACCAGCGATGGTGCCCAACCAACAGGCCAGACGAGGAGCGCTCAGTAGTGATCTGGCTGTATAGTCGGTTGGAGCAATGCTCGGTCACAAGGTTCTCAACTGCGGCAACTTCAGGAGGCAGATGGCAGACTCTGCTACTTGTTTGCGAAATCACCCGCCCCCGCCCCCGCACCCTTTTGTTTCTTTCCTTGCTATGGCTGAAAGATGATATGTACTAATGCTGAAATTGCATAGGTGTCTTCGCGGGTTATAACTTCCAGGTCATGTCGATCGCTCGAGTGAGCAGGAATAACAAGCGTCAGGTCGATGATGAAGCCATCGGACGCCTTGATACAGTAGCTGCTGTCGAAGCATTTGGCCACGATTTGGTGAAGTCCAGTATGACACAGCAATCCAAGCGTGAAGGCGTCCTTGTCTACCTGGATATCGACCCCACAGTCTCTTGGCAATTCCGCGCCCAACCGGGGGCTATCAGAAGGGTTGTCATGAACTTGCTAGGGAATTCCCTCAAATTCACCACTAAGGGATACATCTGGATCAGCCTGCGCCAGAAGGAGCTGCCAACACGGAATGGACAGCAACAGACCAAGGTTGTACTTATGGTTTCCGACTCAGGAAAGGGCATAGGTGATGAGTATCTTCAGAACGACCTATTCTCGCCCTTCAAGCAGGAGGACCCTCTCGCCCCAGGCACTGGGCTAGGATTGAGCCTCGTTCGCCAGATATCCAGCACAATGGGTGGATCTGTCACTGTCACAAGTCAGCTTGGCCGAGGTACAACAGCACGCGTAACTCTGCCACTATCCCGTGCGCTTCAGGATGTTACCGACGACGGTGTTCACCGGGAATTGCTTGAACGACTTCGGGGTTTGAGTCTTTGCTTGAGGGGCTTCAACAGATTCCACCAGCGCGTCGTGGAGGAAACGCTCGAGCATCCGTCACAAGTGTCCGAAGCGGCCGTCATGGAGACGCTTTGCAGGGAATGGCTTGGGCTACAAATCATTCCCGCCTCTGCAGTTGAGCGAGAACATCCCGACATTTTCTTGTACAATGAGGCCGCATTCACGGATCTGGACGGTCGAGCCATATCGGAAAGGTTAAACATCCCTGCGGTGGTGATTTGCCGCGATGCACTGACCGCACATACATATGCAAAGTCGGCGGAGAAGTCGTGGGTAACCGAGTTCATATCACAACCAGTCGGACCACGTCGACTGGCAAGGTCATTGGCTCTTGCTGTGCTTAAATGGAAGCAAGGATCCAATGCAAATGCTTCTGTTAGCCCAGCAAACACTTCGCCAGCCCCTTCCACGCCACGCCGAGGAGAACACGAGCAAATGCCGCGTCAGTCCTGTGATTCTCGAGGAGACAAAAGCTCACCGGGATCATCAGAAAAGGATAAAAAGTCTACGCCTTCTGGCAACGGCGAGTCTGTCGACGTTTCTCATTCGCCGGGAAGTTCTGGCTTGGGACCAGTTCCAAGAACATCACGGGACAACTCACCCGCTAAAGGCGGAACAGCGACAACGGCTCCAAGTCAGCAGAAGTATTTGCTCGTTGACGATAATGATATCAATCTGCGGGTAAGATTCACTGAACAAATCAAGAGATGCCTTACGCGCGTAATAGCCTGCTGACAGATCTAGATTCTCTGTTCGTTCATGAAGAAACTGGGCTACGAATACGAGACAGCCGTTGATGGCCTCCAGGCTGTGGAGAAATACACCAGCAATCCCGAGGTTTACCAGTGTGTCTTGATGGGTATGTGTCTCAATCGCAACTTTCACAACGCCATAAACGGTTCCAGAAGAAGAACAGACGGCAGCTTTTGGGGGAGTGATCCAATTGGAAAGATTGTCCCCTCATGCCGACTCCATCAGCCCCAATGTTTCCCCTTTAACGCAATATGGCATTCATGCGACATATAAGCTGACGTGCTTGCAATACAGACATATCCATGCCCGTACTTGACGGGGTTCAGGCCACTCGTAGGATACGAGAGCATGAGCAAGCGAAGAGGATACATCCTACGACTGTGATAGCGCTGACGGGGCTGGGATCAGCGAGCATTCGACGAGACGCCACCGCATCCGGCGTGAACGTATTTCTCACCAAACCTGTCAACTTGAAGTCACTGAGGGAGGTCCTAGATGAGTATATGAATGGAGGTGCCTAGTACATATACCACCCATTCTTCTCCTTATATCTTATTTCCTTGTTGGTTTTTCGCTCAATGCCGTTCGGGAAAGTCGACGCATTTGTTTTCTTTAAGACGGGCATAGAATATACGGGACATGACTGGTCAACGAAGATACCATTTGGTTTGGTTTGGTTTAGTTTTGTTTTTTGGAAGCCCAGGGAGGTTTATACAGTTATTCACCCAGCGACCTTCGGGCCTGGGTATGAAAGACATATTTGGTACATATTCAACAGCAAGCAACATACACGGAGCATTTTGGGCTGGTGGGAGTCGGATGGTGTTACGGATCAGTGACAGAGAACAAGAGAGAAATTAAATTCCAAAGATAGCTCAGAGCAATACCAGAGCCTAGGTAGACAGACGTACATATATGTGCCGATGAGGAACACTTACCCACACACACGCACATGGGCATCCTTATGAAGCATACCGAATTCATCGTGTATATCTGCTGCAGTTGACAATACATACGTGCCTAGGTACTTACATGCATGTTGAACTAGAGGTACCAAGAGGTATCAGTCATATATCGTATGTATTTACGTGCCAATAACTGCCACAGACCGCTGCAGAAAATGACAGAATGCGTGAGATTTTATAATTCCTGGAACTCCCAAGGTTGTCAACGGTGCTCATAGTACCTAAGTATGTAGTTGGTACATGGGATTCTTCCTCGAGTCAAGGCTGTTTTTAAGGTTATACTTAGGCAGTTAAGGGATATTTAAAATCCCATGGCTGACTAGGATCTACCCGTGAACGTAGGGGAGAGCGTGATGGACTTAGGCGGAGTTTAGCCCCTGTAAGGCTGAAGCTGCCACCCCTCTAACATTGACAGGATGACGCTTTGTTTTGGTGGCGGCAGGCAGGGGGCGGCGATCCTCCAGCCACCTGATACGAAACGCAAGGCGGCGGCAGCCTTGTCACAGGCGACTTCCTCCTTACCCAGACCATTTCTACACTTCATTCGATAATTCACATCTGCTCTCTAAGTTCTTTCTGCCTTTTGTTTCTCTGGACATGCGTCTTTGTTAAGCTTGCTGATTTGGTTTTCCAGCCTGTCTGTACAAAATAGATGTACACTCACCTCGTGCGTTAAGCTACCGGTGGTAGTTAATAGAAGTGACCGCGCGCATTTAGACCACACGCCAAAGACTACCCTCCGCATTTACATTTACCTATAAATACTTCCGTCCAGGTGACCTTCCAACTGCTACCATAACTCTGTCGCCCGGATTCTCCTCTGGCCAAACCGTTCTTGTTCGCGTACCCGAACCCAACCACCTCTGAGCAGGCGACACCTGCGTAAGCATCGATGGATTACTCCAAGTTGCGCGCGACCGCATTGACGGCCGGCGAGGACGAAGAGGCCGTGACTGTCGATACCAGAGCTCTGATCGACAAGGTGCTAGCGAGATACTCTGGAGAATGGACCACGTTACGAGAGCTCATCCAGAACGCTGCCGATGCCCAAGCCACCACCGTTGCCATCACCTGGGAGACACACCCCTCGACCACGACTCCACTGCCTGCCACACAGAACCGATCCGAGCTTCTTAAGCACATAATATCACACCATACTCTCCGCCGTCTTGTCGTGAAGAACAATGGACAGCCATTCAACCAGAAAGATTGGGGAAGACTTAAAAGGATTGCTGAGGGCAACCCCGACGAGACCAAGATCGGTGCCTTTGGTGTCGGCTTTTACAGTGTATTTGCCGACTGCGAGGAGCCGTTCGTGAGCTCAGGAAGCGAGGCCCTGGCTTTCTACTGGAAGGGAAATGCTCTTTACACAAGGAAATTGAACTTGCCCCCGGACCAAAGCACTCCAGACACTGCATTCGTCCTTGACTACCGGAATACGACAACGCCGATACCGAATCTCCTGTCCATCGGCCAGTTCCTTGCCACAAGTTTGACATTCGTGGCACTGCAGAATATCGAGTTTTGGATTGATGACTTTAAAGTCCTGTCGTTGCAAAAGAAATCTGCCCCGAGCCTCAATGTGCCTATCCCGAAGGACTTGGAGACTCGGACTCGAGATGGCCTCATGAAACTGACGGCAGTTGATCGCACGAGTGTCCAGATCGATGCTTCCTTCATGGGTGCAATCGGTTGGAAGCCTGTGGCGCCAGCGAGCTCTATTGACAATTCTGTTCCGTCCGAAGTTCCCTCTTTCAGGACTTTCTTCTCCAGGTTGACCACTTCTGCCGCCCAAGTCACTCGAAGCAAAGCGGCCAAAGAGGAGGCCGCAGTCCAGCAAGCAATATCTGAAGATATCACTGCTCAGTCGACATCGAGTATCTTCCTTCAGGTGACCACCGGCTCAATACAGACCAAGGTATCTGCAGACTTTTCTGCGGAATTAGAACGTGCCACGAAGAAGCCGCCGCCAAAGACAACAAGGGTGGCGATTTTGACTTCGTCGTATGACGAGACTCTTGCATCGGAAAGTTCAGCGAGCTCAGGCCCAGCTGCGAAAGCCGCTGATGTCTTTGCATCAGTCCTTCCGAACAAGAAACCAGGCGGCAGGATCTTTATCGGCTTCCCGACGACCCAGACTACCGGTGCCGGCATGCACATTTCTGCACCGTCCGTTATCCCCACCGTAGAACGGGAGGCCATTGACTTGAACGCGCGCTGGGTGAGGACCTGGAACATCGAAATGCTCCGAGTTGCCGGTATCATGACACGCCTCGCGTTTGCCAACGAGATGGCGGATCTAGACACAAAGCTTAGGAGGGTGACAGATGCGCGGGCGAAAGGCGCACGACCTTCTAAAGAGGAGGTTGCCAAGTTCATTCCCGAGGCGTTGCACATCTTCAGGACGTATACGTTCAAGGACTCGACGCCCAGTGCCAATGTGGGACAGATCATCGAGGAGTCCTTCTGGTTCGCATTCCAGAAAGCGTCGATCGAGGTCTTTTCGAGTCGGGGAGTATTGCCTTCGACCAAAGTCCGTGTTGGTTCTGAGGAGATGGCGAAGTTCGTCGACGGTATTCCCGTGATTCTTGGCGAGATGAAGGAGGTTCCTATGATCAGGAAGCTCGAAGATTTTGGGCTGATCGAGAGCATCAATGCAGATGATATTTCCAAAGAGCTTGAAGCGAAGGCTCTAAACAAGGACCAATTGATGCATTTCATCGGCTGGGCCGGCAGAAAAGCAGCCAGTAGAGAACTGGATCCTAGTAGCAGGGCTCGTCTCTTCGACGTAGCTGTTGCAACGGTCGGCGATGTCGAAGACTCCGGGGAAATCATTGCGCTCAGCTCCGTCAGGAACTACCTGAGCAGCAACAAGATCCCAACAGGTCTCCCAATACCACCAACAACGATACCTTTCGCCTTCACACACCATATTCCCGAGCACCAGCTACAGTCCCTGGGCTGGGAACGTCTCGAAATTGTTCCTTGGCTACAGTTCCTCATCGGGTCGTCTTCCAGCCGGTCAGACGACGAAAACATCACCAAATCTGCCAAGTTTTCTGTGTCAGTTCTGACAGTATTGTCAAAGAATTGGGAAAATATGAGCCAGAACGCAAAGAGCTCCGTTATTTCTGCGCTTCAAAACATCACAGTTATGCCGACAAAGGTGGGCATGAAGAAGCCGTCTGACTCCTTCTTCCCATCAGTCAAGCTTTTTGACGATCTTCCGACAATAGAAGGTTGCCAGAATCTCAAGGATAAGTTTCTATCTGCCCTTGGGGTGCGAAGAACGCTCGACCTGGATACCATCTTCTCCAGGCTGCTTCAGCCCTCAGGAGACACAACCCACAAACCTTGGAGTCACATGGAGCTCATCAAATATCTTGCATCTGTGAGAGAGGACATTCCGGCAGATGACCTAAAGAAGTTGAAGAACTCCCAGATATGTCCTGCAGAAGCTGGTCCCGCCGGCTTGGAACCGACTCAAGGTACAAAGCAACTGTACAAAGTCTCGGCGCTTTTCGAGCCCAAGTCCGATCTTCGAGCTCTCGGGCTTCCCTTGTTGCAGTGGCCAGGTCCTCCTGGAAGCTTCCTCGCGAGTAGTAAGGAGGGGCGTTTCCTTGCTAGCCTGGGGCTGCGTGCTTATCCTGCTGTACCGGAGCTAATCGAATTGATGTCCTCTTCTGATCCGATTCTGAGAGACAAGGCGAGAAACTACTTCATCGCGAACCATCACATCAATGGTTATGCTGCTTTCAATATTGCCGGGACTGCCAAAGCCATCCTCCCGCTCCAAGGCAATGCGAAACAGCTGGTGCCCCCTTCTGCCTGTTTCACCAATCCGGGTGCGTCTGTGCTGGGATTCAATATCTTAGCAAGAGATCTCCAGCCGCATGCAAACAAGTTCGGTGTAGCACGAGATCCACCTATGGAGAATTGTGTCTATAAGCTCATCACAAAGCCGCCACAGGATCAGCAATCAGCCATCACATTGTTCGAGTACTTCACCACGCGAACCAGAGAGCTGAGCGAGGGCAGCTTAGCGAAGTTGAGGGGAGCTGCCATTGTACCTGTCAGCCGGAAGAAGCGCCAGGCCGGATCGTCGAAGGACAAGTCTTCAGATAATGTCACACTTGTGGCGCCTCAAAATGTCTACCTGGGGTCGTCGTCGACGTACGGGGAGATATTTGACTTCGTCGACTTCGGAGAGACGGCGAACGCCTTCTTGCTTAGATGCGGAGCCAAAATGGAACCAACAAAGGTAAGTCAAGCTCATGTAACTATCTTTCTAAGAAGAAGCTAACATATGCCAAGCACGAAATTGCCACGTTTGCCTGCAATGAGCCAGTTCGGCTATGGACCACGGTTCAAACTTCTGAGAAGTATCTAGACGTCTTGAGATCGCTCGCGGACGAACTCCCGACGCTTAAAAGGGACAAGGAGCTGTATCGGAAGATGAAGACGGAGAAATGGCTGTTGGCTTTCAGGGATATTCCGACGTCCAAGGGCAAAGCATCCGAGGACGATGAGTACAGTGAACCCGTCCGCCATGCCCAGCTGGCTGCGCCTGGCGAGATTGTCATTTCGGACGATTTTTACAGTTATCGTCTGTTTAAAGACAACCTGCTGTCCGCTCCTGAAGACGAGACCTTGGAGGCCTTCTACCTTTCGCTTGGTTCCCCGACCATCAGCAGCCTGGTACAAGAAGACGCGCGGATCGGGAGGTCGGCGCCCAATCAAGAAGCTGCTGTATGGCTGACAAAGCACATCCTTGAGCGTACGAAGCTTTTCCTCTACGAATACAGGAACATCCGGAGAGACGCCATCAAGCATGATGCAAAATGGTTGGACAAGAACCTGAACGTTGAAGTGGTGCAGAGTGTACAGCTCCGGCGTACGTTGCGAGGTCACCAGCAGTCTCACACTGAGAAAAGAACGGCAATGGCCATGAGGACCGCGTCAGGACATACATTGTACATTGCTGCTGACCAAGGAAGACCGGACATGTACCAAGTCGGCCAAGCAGTCTGTTCCCTCATATTGACGCGTCACAACCAGCAGTCCTACTTCTTCTTCGAGCCCTTCCTGAAATTGAACCTGCTTGAGCTGAGAGCTCGGGGTTACAATGTCGACAGAATCTTACGGGCCAAAGCTGAGGAGGCGCGTATGGCGGAAGAAACACGGCGGCAGGCTCTTGAAGCTGAGGAGCAGAAAATTAAGGAGAGGGAAGCGGAGTGGGCCCATCGAAATAAGGAAAATGCAAATGCCGAGAACAAACGTCCAAGCACGCCAAAAGCATCTCCTCCAGGGCTTCCCGGGGCCATGCCCGGGGCATTCGGCGCGGAGTCTCCGGAGAGCCCTCCCGCCCTGCCGCCTGCAGGGCAGCAGCAGCAAAGACGCAGCAACGGATTCTTCTCCAACCTTACCCGTCGATTTGGCATTGAAAAAGACAACGAAGCAGAGGAGCATTTGGATAAAATGATGTCCAATACTGAACGGGAGATCAAGCCTGCTCAATCTGGCCCGCCCAAGCCA
Organism: Cytospora schulzeri; assembly: GCA_003795315.1. Taxonomy (NCBI): domain Eukaryota; kingdom Fungi; phylum Ascomycota; class Sordariomycetes; order Diaporthales; family Cytosporaceae; genus Cytospora; species Cytospora schulzeri. The sequence goes on from LKEA01000005.1 coordinate 838,145, forward strand.
CAGGGTCCCGGAGATAACGGGCGAGTGACTTCTCCTGCGGTCGTGCAGAACAACTTGCTGCAGGCTATTCGATCGACGCGGCCCCATGACTCCAATAGGGTCTTCAGCCCGCCGCAAACACAAGAAGTCAAAGAGCAAGCAACGTACTGCGATAGCACGCCAGCACAGAACATCGTCTTCGCGGCGCAAGCACCTCGCGGCATGAAAGTCTACCTGCATAGGGAGCTTTCCACCGATCAGGTCAGCTTCCTGACCGCGAACACTGACTCCATCGCGAAGTTCGAGGCTTTGCTCCGGGATATCGCCGAAGTTTATGGCGTCTCACCCACCGCCCTGCAGATCCATTTCGATGATGAGGGACCATGCATCGCTTTCAACACGAATGGCAGTATCTTCTGCAACCTACGCTTCTTCAATCAGCTGCACTATGGCAAAATGAGGACCGGCGGGGCAGCGGCAGTGACGGGAAAGACCGAGGCAGCGGTCTGGTGGTTCGTTGTCGTAGCCCATGAGCTTGCTCACAATCTTGTCAGCACTCATGATGCCAATCATAGCTACTACGCTGAGTCCTTCTGTCAGGAGTACTTCGTCAAGATGATGAGTAAAACAGTATCCTGGAATGGGGCCCAGGCAAACATCCCTACGACGGTCAACGAGGCTCAGGCTGACCTCCCGCCGCCACCGTACAGTCAGGGAGGCTAGATTCCAGTAGAGGGACATGGGGTCGTTGGATTCCAGGCTGCTGTTAGGTCCTATGTCTTAGTATGCCACCATTTTCGAACCATGAGGGGAATGACTTCCTGGTTGGGAAGGAGGAGCCTAGTCTTGGAGGATTATCCTCACGGGACATGATCCTAGTGACGAAGGATGAATAAAAGAGCTAGCAAGAGACACGGCCTCTGAGAGACTGGCCAAGGGCTTACCAGTATGATTCCTGCCCTAGTCTTGGGAGGTTACGAGATAGTTACGGGTTAGGAGATTGGATACTTGGCACGACTGAAGAATTTCCGTCTGGAGACATGAGATCAGGATGGCACACGATCCTATTGGGCATTTTCCGAGCGTTTGGGGCGTTACTCTAGGTAGACAAGGTTAGACACCGGGTTAGGGCTGTGCATCACAAACACAACAGACATCATTTTCTGCAACGAAAAGAAGGCCATTTGGGTTCCGAGACATGCGTTCGAACAGGCACCTGTCAGATCACCACCACGCAAGTGTGACCCGAGGGATCCCGCTGAAGGTGAGGAGAGGTGAGTCAAAGCGGTACAGTTTCCTTGTTTTCCGCAGGTTGTGCAAGCAACCTGGGCCAACAGAACGTCTTTTACCATCTGCAACGTCGCTTCTGGTTTTCTCACGAGCTGAGACACAAAGCCCACGCAAGTCCCTGGCATACAAGCCCGCCGAAGGGGTTCGTTCTCTCGGAGGATTCTTGGATATTACTGTTCTATGGCCTTGAAAATGATCGCGTCTGACAAGATAGACAGACCCAGAATTACTTACTCAACGACGACCATCAGTCAGCTCCAACGCCTCAGCTGAGTGAGACCAAGTCCTCGTTCAAGAGCTCTCATCTGATAGTAAAGCAGTGCTTCTGCTGTCAACCTAACGCCGAACAAAGCCACCCGGTTAACACCCGAGACAGGTTCGTCGCTGCAGCTGCGCGTGTTCTGGATCTATTGTATCCATCTATCTCCCATTTTTTCCTTGTTCCACCCTTACTCTCCCCATGCCCCTGGCCAAGCCACATCAGAGTTGGGACGGGATACACAGTATTCTACATACTGTCGCATCTTATCCCATCGAAGAACTAAGAGCAAGAAGAAAAGAAGTGTCTAGCGGGTTTCATTATGATGAAGAAGTCGCCAGACATCATATCATGTCTGTGTCGATCTTCTTCTACCGCTCCTTCTCCCGGCCCGTGCGACCGCCCTCCCCCCCCCTATTTTACATAAGTACATTTTTCTTTTAGGTTCTTCATGTCTTTCTTTTTTTGTTTGTGCAACGCCGGCTGCACCTCACTGGTTACCCAGACGCAGGTCAGGACACCCCTGAAAGGGACATGCGTTGCGTGTCGGTACGTATGCCGCAAGCCTCCCTCGCAGAAGAATGAAAGGGTGTCAAGGTTATGGGTGTTGGTGTGTGCGTGTGTGCTTGTGTGTGTGAGACACAAGAACGGCAACGTCGTTGCTTGTCATTGTTCGTGTTGAGTGGTACAGACTGACAGGAGACCTGCGTTAGCCCACGGCGGTGTGACCGTCAAGGTTATTGTCGTTATCATGATTGTTATGGTTCTTATTATTATTTGCCTCCCCCCTGTTCCGGCTGAGATGGGCATGCATTGTCCTTCCTGGCCAGAATAAACTACTGCCAGATCCCCCTTACTTCTAGCGTCTGTTGGAAAAAAGGGGGGGGTACGCTGGTGTTATTCATTTGCTGACAACGGAAGCCCGCAGATCCAGTTGAATGGCTGGCCATGTCTTGGCCCTCCTCCCCCTGAATCAGATATGTCAAGATGGAACACTTGGAAGGAAAGCCGCTCTTCTAAAGGGGCGGATGGGAGAGTCGCCGAAGCATACTGTGCGAGGACAATGACGAGCTGGAGCTGTGGAGAGGTAAGACGCTACCTGGGTAGTCTACGCCGACAATGCGGACTATGTCGATGATAGTTCGGTGAGGTATCGTAATCTCTCTGTAAGCAGACTGACTGTTGGTTGGGCACAGGAGTTGGTATTTCTGTCCATTGTTTTGCTTTTTCAAATCTTATTTTTCGTTTCTTTTTTCCCCTTTTCCCCTTCTGTCCCTTGATCCCTATCCCCTTCTTTTTAATCTTGAATCCCTTTCAGATGGCGACGTCAACGTTACAGCACAACCATCGTCCCGTCCCGGGGAAGCGTCATCGTGGACACGGGGCTCGTGTTGACTTGACTGGTCACGCGCGACGACATTTGAGGCTAGTCGAGGGGGGGGAATAGAACCGTTGAGCTGATCTGATGCCCTCTCTTTACTTATTCCTGGGAGGGCAGGCTGAAAAGACAAAAAAAGAAAAGGCCATTACTGTTGGTCAGACGGACTTGTGCGTATTATGAAATAGATCCAGTATCCAAACTTGATTCCCACAGCCACAGAAACATTCTCGAAGCCCATCATCTCTGACGACGGGAGGTGACGTTTCTTGACCCACTCCTCCGAAGGTCGATGAAGATGCCGACGATCCCTCGTGCCGGGTTTGTAATTTTCTACAGAAGAAAGGAACCCCGAGCTATCCCCCATTTCCCAGACTAGATTAGTAGGGCCAGGGATAAGCAATTATTACAAAGGCCTCGGGAGGGTCGGTGCTGACGGATCTTACGGCAAATAGAAATCAATCCTCAGCAAATGGGCGCAAGTAAGAAAGTGAGACCCAACCACTTACATACATGGCTCTACCTAGTACATAGTAGGAAGACGTACGCGATATTCACACGGAGAGAGAGGCATGCATCGCGCTCCGGGCCGAGTATTGGCGCTGTCGGTCCCTACTTCTCAGTGCAACATCAAGACCGCCTCGTCAGGTTGTGGCGTGTTTGGGGTGACATCGATGCGGAAGTCTGTTGAAAAAGCACAGTGACGGCGATGTAGTTTGTTCTTTTCAGATCCCGCCCATCTACATATCTCGGGGGAATCTCATCCTTTCATGCAAGATTACCGCGGGTGCTTGGCCCTCAGGGCGGTGTCTCCCTAGTAGACTCTTCCAGAATTAATCTGTCCAATCCTGCTCCTCTGACGGCATCTACCATGGGAAGAAACGTTCGACGATTCGTCATCGCCCCCCATAGATCTCGCCTATGTGCGTTTGACAGATCCTGGCTGCCTGGGTCCTTCACATCACGGGACCTCGACTTTTGGCAGAATGAACAGTCAGAGGGACGATGAGATTCAGGGATCATAAGCAATAAGCCGCCAACATCCAAGCCTCGCCTTTCTCAGCCGTTGCGCCACACAGCCTCGACATACGCCTCGTCGCTGCATCTCACCACTGAGAGGGCCAGCCGTGACCAGTCAGCAAGGCTCTTGACCTGCAAGCCGTCCCGTATTCCGCGCCTTTGACCCAAGGGGTGGATTTTTTGGCACGACACGACACGACACACCGTCAATATCGTGAACTCGCTCGCTAGCGTCTCGAATAGGGATCCTTTGTTCTTTTTTTGTACACCCAACGGCTGCATGTATCTCGTGAGCGGCCGACATTCAGACACATACATGTCTAAGCAGGTGGTCAAACAGAGATTCCGCCCTCCCCGCAGGTAGGGGGAACCCCAGATCCGGCAGACCTGCAGCAAGTCGATCGGGCCCAAGAACAGTCCAAGAGCGGTGAGGTGAGACCTGTACCATCCTTGAAACGACCCGAGCCACGAGTCGCACCCTGTTCCAAGGCTGTTCGTCTCCTCGTACCACTAGCCCTTCATTGCCGAGGCTGGCTGTCAGCTAGGCCTCAGGGACGGAAACGCCGTGGGAAGACGCATATTTCTAGAGAAGAATCCTTCCCGTTGGGCACTGCTTCAAAGTGGACACGACCTAGCCAGTCGTGTAACCAAGACCACGCCAGTACTTTCCTCCTTGAGAAAAAGCACCCTGGGAGAAGGTCGCCTCCTTGAACATCACATCCCACCGGTTCTATTGGACCTCCTGAGTAGACCCAACCTTCTTACCAGCCCAACGGATCCTCCACCAACATCGACGCCCCCAAAGGAAGTGGTACAAAAGTGTAGCAACTTGTGTGCCAACGGCCGTTGGTACGAAAAAGACCTCTGAACCAGGAGCTAGGCGAGTAGTGGATAGACGAGGCAGCTCACGTCAGGGTGAAGGTGATGACAGTATCCTTCCATATATAAAAGAAGGCTCGTGGACTCGTTGTTGAACGTCAAACCTTTCATCCCATCATCGTCGACTTTCCAGTCATAAACAGCAACACGTTCATTCCACATCAGCACTCACCGAAAGAGAAGAGAGACACACTCACTTACCTTCACCTTCCTTACCGACTATCCACCATGGCCGTCCAAAACATTTACGACGACCCCGTCTTCTTCAAACTCTACTCAGAGTTCCCCCGGGCCAAGGAGGGTGAGAAGGGCGCCTCAGAATGGCCCGAACTCCTCCAGATGCTGCCCCACGACCTCACCGGCAAGCGAGTCCTCGACCTGGCATGCGGCGAGGGCTGGTTTGCGCGGTGGTGCATCTCCCGTGGTGCCAAGGCCGTCGACGCATGCGACATCAGCGTCAACATGCTGAAGAAGGCGGAATCCCTCACCCAGACGCCCAAGTTGACATCGGACCAGCCGTTGCCGGCGGCGGCGACGACGAATGTTGTCGAGGACGGGAACGGGAACAGCAGCGGGATGATCAGGTACACGCGGGTGGACCTTGAGAAACTCCAGCTCCCCGGCAACACGTACGACCTCGTGTTCTGCGGCCTGGCGCTGCACTACGTCAAGAGCCTCCCCAACGTGATGCAGCAGGTGCAGTCCTCGCTGGTGCCGGGCGGGGTGTTTGTGTACTCGATCGAGCACCCCTTCCTGACGGCGCCCATCAGCCCGTCCTTCATCAAGACCCGGACCGCCAACAGCCCCAGCGGCGAGGTGGACCAGTGGACGGTGGACAGCTACTTCAGCGAGGGGGTGCGGTCGGTCGACTGGGTGGTCAACGGGGTCATCAAGCAGCACAGGACGCTGACCTCATACTTCGACATGATGCGCGAGGCTGGGTTCGAGGTTGAGAAGATGGACGAGTGGGGTGCGACCGACCAGATGGGGAGGAAGCATCCGGATTGGGTCGAGGGCGTCGTGCCTCGGTTCCTGCTCGTCAAGGCGAGGAGAAAGGTGGTTCAACCGCGGCAAAGAGGGATGGTAGCGAAAGTTCTTGGGTTCTCGTATCATTAAAAGATTAGGAGTATGGGTGAAAACAATTTGGGTGTATGTATACAAGAGCCCCCGTCGACTTGGGAAGGAGATATGCACGTGCATGTGCCCATCTTGGGTGCATGTGCATGCGAGGTCGGAGGGGGGGGGGTGTTAACGACGGGTTTGGATGGGGGTTGGGGAGTTGGGATTCTTAGTCAGCTGGTCGATGCAAGTCTCTGGTGAGATACCTGGGTATTATTGTACGGTACCGTTACGGATCACCAAGGTATGGATTACACGTGTACATGTATTATAGAATAGTCTGCATCTCTGAGATAGCGGAACATGGACATATTACCACAGTGTACGGACCTGTATAGAATAGTGAACATAGAGCTTATTGTTCTAGAAAGCTTCTCCTGTATTTCTCTTTTTGGTTATTTTTCCGCCGGTCAGATTCGCGAGTTTATCATTATCAGCACAACGGAAAGATGATATTTCTTCCGAACGTTATGATCCGATCCGTATGTACAATCATACTATACCTACTATGTAGGTAGTCAAAAGAAGGCCAGCCTATAGTACTATACTGTACTGTACTAGGATAATGCATCAATCCATTCAATGTTGTGCCGGCTGTCCGGCAAGCTCCAGGGGCAAGCTTGTGTGTCCCATGCGTCGTTGGCTCCGCTTCACTTGAATTCCGAGGCATGCCCGAGTTACGACCGCCAAGTTGTTTTGGACCTGAACCGCAAACTTGCCAGATACCGAACATGGACGTGCTTCCCCTCCCTGACCCGGTAGTCGGCAGGAGGAGACAACTATGCGGGGTTGCAGATGTGAAGCACGATGCCATTCGCAGCAACTTGATGGCCTGATGCAGATGATATTGAGGGACCAGGCTTGGCCTTTTTTTCTTCTACAGTCATCGCTTCCTCTGGCTGGCTAGAGAGATGCGGAGGAGATGATACATGAAGCAATGTGGGAGACGACCTAGGAGAGGGGGAAAATAGGTACGACCATGGTAGCTGTGGTGTATGTAGCTTGTAGACAGTAGACTACCTACATGTGTACCTAAGTATGGTACTCGACTGTTAAGTGGACAGCTCCGGGCAAAGACTCCACGACAACGTCTTCTGATGAAGTAATGGTTTCCGAGCTCCCCTTCGCGCATTGTCGGCGTTTGATGTCACAGCTACCCGTGGACTTGAATAACTGGGCAATAACTGGCAACGCTATTTCCTGAGCAATTAACAAGGCCGCCCCGACGGAGGTGACGAGGTATCCTGTACCCCCGAACAGAGACCGACGCAGTTCGATGATGGAGATCCACTAGCCGTTACCAACCCATCCCATCATCATCTGAGTGAGTTGAGGCCATCCGGTTGTCCATCCGGTTGCGCCCCCTACCTGGGCCCCAGGTGTACTGTGTGTTGAGACACATAAATATATAGACCTCCCTCTTTCCCTTCGAGTATCATTGTAGCATCATCACTCCTCATTCCAATCCTCTCTCATTGTCTCAACTCTCTATCTAATTATATCCGACGTATATAAATCAAACGTCACCCTCCAACACCCCCCAACGACAAATAATATTTCCCCAAATACAGTCTTAAACAGACACGCAAATCAGTCAAGATGGTACTTTCTTCTATTTCTCGCCCCCTGGCCCGCTCAATTGGTCCCATTGCTTCGCGCAGTCGAGGCTTGCACTCTATTGCTTCAGCCTCTGCCTCCAGCCTGAGGGCTACAACCTCTCGAGCTGGAGCAGTCACACCACGACAAGCTGGCACCAACTCCCTCATCAGCTCGACATGCCGGAGCAAGCTGGGACCAACGACCTCGATTCGATCGCTGACAGATGGTCCTCGTGAAAAGGTCAAGGTATTGATGGTCCTGTACGATGGTGGCAAGCACGCCGAGGAGGTAAGTCTATTATTACAATATTCTCCCACTTCCCCTACACATCTCCTATTCCAGTTCCCCCAGTCCAGCAAGTTGTGTGTATCTATACACAGCTTCCAGAGCTGTCCCAAACGTCGACCAATGGGCCCCTGAACCAGTTTGCTATGCCACCTCTCCTGCACCACCTTTCAACAATGCGAAGCAATTCGCGGGGAAAGTGTTTCGCCAAGAAGGGGGGCAAGCTAGTTGTTCCTGGGCCCGACGAATTGGTTCTACGAATGCAATGCGGGGTAGCATTTGCTTGCTTTGGGTCAGCTCAGAGAAGATGCGATGTAGCCAACGTCGACAACGTTGAACGCCGTGTTCGGGCCGGGGGCCACAAGGCAGAACGTGGACCTTGCGTCATACACACACATGCATCATATTTGGACAATCTGGACTCCAGATGTCAAGTCTGTGACGAGCGGACCCACCTTTGTCCACTACGCTACACATGTACTGTGGGGAACTGGAGCTTTGAATAGCATCATCCTACAAATGTCTTCTATTTCCTGTCTGGAAACCGTTGCTGACACACCACTCCAAATCAGGTTCCTGGTCTGCTTGGTACAACCCAGAACGAGCTTGGCCTGCGAAAGTGGCTCGAGAGCCAGGGTCACACCCTCGTCACCACCGACGACAAGGAGGGCGAGAACTCCACCTTCGACAAGGAGCTCGTTGACGCCGAGGTCATCATCACCACCCCGTAAGACAACCCCACCTCCTTACCGTTCCTAACCCTGAGGACCACCAGAAACTAACATCTCACAGCTTCCACCCCGGCTACCTGACCGCTGAGCGTCTGGCCAAGGCCAAGAACCTCAAGATCGCCATCACCGCTGGTATTGGTTCCGACCATGTCGACCTGGACGCCGCCAACCAGACCAACGGCGGTGTCACCGTCGCCGAGGTCACCGGCTCCAACGTCGTCTCCGTCGCCGAGCACGTCGTCATGACCATCCTGACCCTGGTCCGCAACTTCGTCCCCGCCCACGAGATGATCCAGGCCGGTAACTGGGACGTCGCCGAGGCTGCCAAGAACGAGTTCGACCTCGAGGGCAAGGTCGTCGGTACCGTCGCCGTCGGCCGTATCGGCGAGCGTGTCCTGCGCCGCCTCAAGCCCTTCGACTGCAAGGAGCTGCTCTACTACGACTACCAGCCCCTGTCCGCCGAGAAGGAGAAGGAGATCGGCTGCAGGCGTGTTGAGAACCTCGAGGACATGCTGGCCCAGTGTGACGTTGTCACCATCAACTGCCCTCTCCACGAGAAGACCCGCGGTCTGTTCAACAAGGAGCTGATCAGCAAGATGAAGCCAGGTAAGCACCAAATTACTCATTATTCATTCACCACGTTTTTGACGAAGATTCATAATACTCACACATCTCCCCCCACAGGCTCTTGGCTCGTCAACACCGCCCGTGGCGCCATCGTCGTCAAGGAGGACGTCGCCGACGCCCTCAAGAGCGGCCACCTCCGCGGATACGGTGGTGACGTCTGGTTCCCCCAGCCCGCCCCCAAGGACCACGTCCTCCGCTACGCCAAGAACCCCTTCGGCGGCGGCAACGCCATGGTCCCCCACATGTCCGGCACCTCCCTGGACGCCCAGAAGCGCTACGCCGACGGCACCAAGGCCATCCTCGAGTCCTACCTCACCGGCAAGCACGACTACCGTGCTGAGGACCTGATCGTCATTGACGGTGACTACGCCACCAAGGCCTACGGCCAGCGCCCCGCTAAGAAATAAACGTCTTGTGTGTGTTGTATGATACCATGGTGTGAGTGGGATATATAAGTGAAGGGAAAGAGTCTCCGAGAGAGACTTAACCTTTTTGGTTGAATAGTTTAGCGACTTTTGGAGGATAGCATATTGCTGTCTCTTGCTTTTGTGTATATGAACTCATCATAAGCTTGTCGCTTTTGAATATCAAAACAAACAAATAAAAAAAAAGTTCAATATTCAAAATTGTCTTCCGCGCTATCATAAAGTGAAATGTAGAATGTGTTGATTTACCAGGTTTCCTCGATTGGCGCAAAGCCACAATCTTGAACTATTGTTTAGACTCATACGGTCTGGCATTAGTTCGCACATCGCTCAAGATTTAGCACTGTCGAACATGATGGAATAGGTTCGACCATCTTGTCTTCTTGATTGTCATGTACAAAAAAGATCCTTTTGGTATCCAGGTCTCATCTTGAGGATTGATCGATTTCTTGTTTCTATCAGGCTGGTTGGTTGAGGTAACCGCCAATTTGATGAGTAGATTGTCTATCTGAAAACAGCCAACAAGAGAGCGAAAGGACGCCTACTAGAAAATGCAACGTGTCTGCGCTTTCCGTCCCCAGAAATACCTAAGTAACCCATACATTCCAATGCAAATCTTTGAAGTCACTCGTAATGCACAGGCGGACGAAGAGCGCCCTTGCGACTGACTAACACGTTCACTGGTATATTACTTGTCAAACATTATACTTTTAATTCCCCCCATAGACCAAGATCATGACGGCCTATCGAAGACGTCCGTCCTCCTCTATATGCATATGCAGAACCCACATCCAAAGATCATTTCTCATCTCCCTTCTCTACTACTACCCAGTCCTTCACCGTCGCCATCGTGTCCAAAATTTCCACCACGGACTCGATTCATCCTCATCGTAGTCACGCGGCCTCTTCGCAGGACTCCTCCTCTTGACCCGCAGGTAATACACAGGCACGCCTGCTACCACAAAAGCAATGACAATCATGGTCTGCAGCGGCTCGGCAAAGACGGCCCGCGTGAGCAGGAACAGGCTGACGCAGCAGAAGATGATGGGGGTCGAGATCCACGTCCTGTACGCCCTCTCCAGGTTGGGCTCCCTGGCCCGGAGGACGATGAGGGCGAGCACGGTCAGGAAGTAGAACGAGTAGCCGGCCACGCCGTAGAAGGTGAGCAGGGTGTCGAACTCGCCGACGAGGACGTAGGCGGTGGTGAGGGTGCAGTTGAGGACCAGCGCGTTGACGGGCGTGAAGAAGAGGCCCGTGTCCTCGTCCCCGACGAACCGCGCGAGCCGCGCCGAGAACCAGCTGCGCGTCCGCGTGCTGGAGACGTGGCTGTTCTCGGGCGAGCTCGAGCCGACGCCGATGCGGCCGAAGAAGGCTGGGATGTAGCCCTCCTTGCCGGCGGCGTAGACGAGGCGGCTGCTCGTGAAGGTGGAGCTGTTCAGCGCCCCGAAGCATGATGCGCCGACGATGAGAGCCAGGAAGAGCGACCCGATGGGGCCGAAGACTTTTGCGCCGAATAAGACGGCGATGGTGTTTGACGAGTTGGTAGCCGCCAGGGGCAAGACCAGGAAGTACGAGATGTTGGCCAACACATAGCAGAGAATCACCATCGGCATGGCCGTGTGGATCACTCGGGGCAGGTCTCGGCTGGGATTGCGGAACTCTCCCACGACGTAGTTTGTCTAAAATAGTGTTAGAATATCAGGAGCTTTAATTACCGTACCGTGGCTTCGAAGGTTGTAAACTTACATTGTCCCATCCGTCAAAGGCCCAGAGACCAGCATACAAGGCCACCGCCCAAGACGACGTCTCCTTGCTGGTCCCCTCGAACCAGTCATGGGTCTTCCAATCCAGATTTGGGTTCCCGCCGTAAGAATATCCAGTGCACGCGACCACGATACCGGTTATGGTAACGCCAAGCAATGCAATAAACTTCATGAACATGAGCATGTCGTTCACACGTGTCCCCAGCTTCGTCGAGACGCAGTTAAGGAAAGTCACGAGGAAAAGCCCGACCAGGCCAACCGACTTGTTGATCCACGGGTTGATGGTCTCGGCCTCTGCGCCAATGACAGCGCGCACAATGTATTCTCCCATAATGATGGATATAATGGCCGAGCTGCCGGGCTTCAGGACCAAGACAGCAGACCACATGAAGAGGAACCCCCAGATCTCGTGGTAGATCTTGGCCAGGTATACCTGCGATCCTCCATTGAGAGGTATCGCGCCACCGAGCTCGGCATAACTGGCGGCGCCCGTCCAGGCCAGCACCCCGGCAATCACCCATACGATGAGCGCGGCACCCGGCGACCCGACGTTGGCGTTGACCTGGCTCGGCGAGGAGAATATTCCAGACCCGATGATCAGACCGACGATCAGGGACAGTCCGTTCAGGTATGTCAAGGTCTTGTGCTTCTCCAGGGAACCCCCGCCCAGGCCGCCGTTCTGTGTCGCGGCGACAGTCGGCGTGCCGATGGGGGCATAGCCGGCACCGGCGGTGGAGGAGAGGGGGAACATGTTGGCGGTGAAGTCGAAGGCAGAGGACACGGAGAAGGTACGCCCGTGACCGTTGGGCCGGCCGTTGGCCGCCGGGTTCCCTGCGTCCAGGGGATCATCTTGCTCGAGGGAGAGCTTCCGCGACGAGGATATGCTGGGGCGGGAGTCGGTGTCTGCATTGTCCTGCTGGTCGGAACTGGCGAGCGAGGCGAGCTCGAGGGAGTCGCGCTCGTGCGCTTGGAGGTTCGAGTAGGAGGGTGGCATGATGAAGGAGGGTTCCGCCCGGTCGAAGGGCGTCGTCTGCTTCGGGTTGTATATTCTTGTAGTCCTCCGAGTCCCAATATCTTCCAACTATGTAAAATCGTACACCGATCTAACCATGTTCAGAGCAAGAAGCACAAAGGCGCAAGTATGGGTCGACAACGCGTCCTGGCCGTTTGTTCAAAGTGGTTGGTTGGCTGTTCTTCCTACTCGGGCTGGCGATGGTAACGGTAACGGTCGAGCGGATTACAACGGGTTAAGTCGTATCGACAAGGACAGATACTGTGGAAGCAAGGATTGACAGTGAAGCGATACTGTAGTACGTGTATTATTGAAGTCGATTTAAGTCCGAATAAGAAAAGGGAATCGGGATTAAAAGACGGTTGCGGAAAAAGGGACCAAACCAAGAAGAGGCAAAGCAAGGCACACGCGATTGCGATACTACTGCATTACTACCGGTATGTACTATGTAGCCTCTACGGTACCTTCCAGGTTAGGTGTGTGTGTGCCTTGGAAGCTCTAAATCAGCCAACCAGCCTCGACCATAGTACATAGTAGTATCGCGCTAGAACATCAAGGTGTTGTGTGACTGGCCAAGATCTCTCCGAAGAACAAGTCCAACAGCGGGCGGCTCCATTGTTGGTGTTCTGGAGGCTCCTGAGCTTATTATCGACGCCCCCTGTAACCAATCCAATGGAAACCCCCTGATTGACCTGACCCTTGTCACCAAGTCCCTGAACACTTTTGGATGTCGGCTATGGTGGAGGTTGCAGCACACAGCTGTTGGGTCTGTTGGGTCTGTTGGGTCAATATCTTGAATTCTCCGTAACTCAATTCAAAATTTCACCTAGGTAATTCCAGCAATTTTGGCACAATGTGCTATGCTTCTCTAGCATCGGTGGTATGTCGCTAAATGTCGTCATATGGCGGCGCGTTGCCAGGACGCCACCATCGCGCCTGTACAACGCCCGCTAACACTGCAGACTGGACCCTGCGGCAAGTGCTGTTGAGCTTCGGAGCTTTGGGAGCTCCGAATTTTTGTTACAGTAGATACGGATTATTCGCTGCGAGCTGGTGACTGAGACCTGCAACGACAATTGCCATCGCCACTCCAGACTGCTGGCGGCATGGACTAAATAAACCAAACAACTCTTTTCTCTTTTCGTGTGCAAGGGCACTTAATTATAGACAGCTTCAACTAACCACCAGAGAATATGCTCTCACAATGTCGATGGTCTACGCAAGGTCCATAGGCCGTCACTTGCCAGTCGCGGTCGTCACGCGCAAACTCACCCTCTTGAGCAGAACGTCGTGTCGCCACAGCGTGTTGCAATCATGCCGCGCCGCGTCAACCCTATCGTCGAAGCTCGACCTGCCAGCTCTAGACAAGAAGTGGCGCGCAGAATGGGATCGCGCCCAACTTGAAAGGGCTCAGAAGAACAACAATGGTAGCAACGCCGACAAGGACGCCAAATACATCCTGCCCATGTTCCCGTACCCTTCAGGCTACCTCCACATTGGCCACCTGCGAGTCTATACAATTGCCGATGTTCTTGCGAGGTTCTATGCCCTCCAGGGCACCAAGGTCATCCTCCCCATGGGGTGGGATGCTTTTGGTCTCCCTGCCGAGAACGCTGCGCTGCAACGGGGCAGCAATCCTGCGACATGGACCAAGGGCAACATCGCCAAGATGAAGGAGCAACTGCAAGTCATGAATGGTAGCTGGGACTGGGATCGCGTGCGTGCTATCTTTCCAGAAAAAAGAAGTCCGTCTCTTGGGTCTGTCATTGACAATTTTTCGTGTGTAGGAAATTTCCACGTGCGACCCCGATTTCTACAAACACACTCAGAAGATCTTCCTCATGTTACATGAAAAGGGACTGGCATACCAAGCCGAAGCCGAGGTCAACTACGACCCTGTGGATAAGACCGTACTGGCAAATGAACAAGTGGACGCCAATGGTTGCTCCTGGAGATCTGGTGCCAAGGTCGAGAAGCGCCGTCTGAAGCAGTGGTTCCTGAAGATATCAGAATTCCGTGAAGCCCTGCTTCAGGATTTAGAAGTCCTGGCGAAAGAAGAGGCCTGGCCCGAAAGGGTCCTCGCCATGCAGAAGAACTGGCTGGGCAAGTCGCAGGGCGCAATGATCAAATTCCCAATCTTGGCCCATAGCCAGGATGTTCATGTGGCCATTGAGGTGTACACCACCAGGCCTGATACCTTGTTCGGAGTGCAGTACTTGGCACTCTCTGCAACCCATCCTATTGTAAAACGACTCTCCGAGTCCGACCCTGAACTCCAGGCATTCCTTGATACGCTGCCCGGCTTGCCACCAGACTCCAAGGTCGGTTACATGCTCCCTAATCTGAGGGCTATTAATCCACTCGCATACCACGAGCAAACTCCCGACGCAACAAAGCAATCGTTGCCCATATACGTTGCACCTTACGTCTTAGGTGACTACGGCGAGGGCGCCGTCATGGGCGTCCCGGGCCATGATCTCCGTGATCATGCCTTCTGGAGGGAGCACCACTATGATCAGCCTGTTCGCATCGTGCTAGCTTCCTCAGAGGACGAAGCAACCACGGCCATGACGAACGAGCCGTATATAGAACACGGCGTCATGACGGAACACAGTGGTCCCTTCAAGGGCAAATCATCCAAAGAAGCTGGCGAGATTTTGGTCAAGATGCTTGAGACCGCGGAGCTTTCCAAGCCGGTCGAGAAGTGGCGACTAAGAGACTGGCTTGTGAGCCGTCAGAGATACTGGGGAACTCCTATCCCCATCGTTCACTGCGACTCGTGTGGTGCTGTGCCCGTCCCGGACAACGAGCTTCCCGTCAAGCTGCCTGAAGTTGACAACCACTGGGCGGAGGGCAAGCTGGGAAACCCGCTTGAGACGGCGACCGAGTGGGTGGAGACGTCTTGCCCGAAATGTGGCGGCGCTGCGAAGAGGGACACTGATACCATGGACACTTTTGTCGACTCAAGTTGGTACTTCATGCGTTTCGTGGACCCGCACAATACCAAGGCACCCTTTTCGAAGGAGAGCGCGTCATTGTTGCCCGTCGACCTTTACGTCGGCGGTATAGAGCATGCGATCCTGCATCTCCTCTATGCACGCTTCATCTACAAATTCCTCATGTCGTCTTCCCTTGGCCCCGAGGGGACTTCGGAGGTCGTCCACGAACCATTCACCCGCCTGATCACACAGGGAATGGTCCACGGCAAGACCTTCATTGATCCCTCCAACGGCCGCTTCTTGAAGCCCGAAGAGGTCGATTTGGAAGATGCCTCCAAGCCAAGGGTGGCTGCCACTGGAGAAGCGGCAGTCATTAGCTATGAGAAGATGTCGAAATCCAAGTTCAACGGCGTCGATCCGACCGAGTTCATCGCCAAATATGGAGCCGACGCCACCAGAGCACACATGCTATTCCAAGCACCGGTTAGTGACGTGGTGAACTGGGACGAGGCGAAGATCTCGGGAGTCACACGCTGGCTGGGCCGGATCCACGACTTGGCTACAACGAGTACGTCCGATATTAGCAGTGAAAATGACGCCACCGAGTACATCAAATCTTGTGCTCAGAAAACACATGAGATGAACGATGCGGCCCTAAAACAGTGGGACATCGATACAGCCATTTGGCGAGGGGTCCAGCGGACAATCCTGTCGGTGACAGACTCTTACCAGAGGGTGAACTCGCTGAACACCCTCATCTCCGATCTTATGGTTCTTACCAACACGATTATCTCTAACGTGGGTGGCAACCCAGCCGTCCGCACCCATGCGGTGTCTGCGCTCATTAGGATGCTGGCTCCAGTCGCGCCAGCCTTCGCCTCAGAGTGCTGGCAACTGCTTGGAACGAAGGAGCCTCTGTTCTCCAGCTCCGTCCGTTTCCCCGTGCCAGACGAGACACTGCCGCTCATGAAACCAAGGGAGCAGCCCTGCGCGGTACAGATCAACGGGAAGGTGAGGGCCGTGGTGGACATCCCCATCCCTGCGGAAGGCATGGTGCGGGAGGAGATGGAGGCATGGATTGTGGACCAGATCACGAAGAAGTCCGAGACTACGAAGCTTCCTGCGGCGGCAGACCTCCGCGCGGCGAAGAAGATCATTGTCGTCAAGAATGGCAAGGTTGTGAATTTTGTACTGTAGTGTATGGAGATACCCACCCGCATTGCTATGGCAATCGCTATATGATTATGCAGTTGCAAAAAGAGAAAGGGCAAGCATGTGAGAAATAAATATCATCTGCATTGTATGAATACAGACCGGCCATGGCCACTCCCTCTGATTTGTACCTGTCGGCTACCGCCACAAACACCCGCCGAAGTCTCCTCATCCTCCTCGGGCGTCGCATCCGGCCAGTCCCTCCAGACCTCTGCCCGGACCTCCACCCCGGAACTCGACAACCCCTTGTGCCCCAGGGCCATCTCGACGACCCGCAAGGCCTGCTTGAGATCCCCCACCTCGAAGAGCATCACCCTCGGCCCCAGCCTCGCCCCGATGTCCAGAAGCCGCGCGTAGAATACGTCCTCGGGCTCGTGGTCGCCGCCCCCATCGTACGCCACCATGGGCACCTGCGCAAGCTTGGGCTCGTAGTTCCGCACGTCCCGCGCCGTCTGGTGCGCGAAGCCCCAGTGGGAGACGTAGGGCGGGTTGCAGACTATGACGTCCCAGGGTGGTGATGGTGGTTGTTGTTGTTTCTGGGCTCCCTCCTGCCCACGAGGTGTCGCTAGTCCCTCGAGCAGGGCGTCGGAGAAGATGTCGGCCTGGCTGAAGACGAGGGGCTGGTGATGCGGTGGTGATGGTGGTGGTGGTGATGGTGAGGGCATCAGGCCCCTGGAGGCGTTGTACCTGACGTTCTCGCGGGCGAGCTGCACGGCCTGGGGCGAGATGTCGATGCCGTGGGCGTGGATGTTGGGGACGGTGCGGTGGAGGAGGGAGTACAGGAGGAGGGCTATGCAGCCGGTTCCTGTGCAGAAGTCTAGCACCCGGAGAGTTTCTGGTGGGGACGGGGATGATGAATCTCCGCTGAGGAGGGGGGTGGTTTTTATTAGAGTGGCTAGGTGTGTGGTGTAGGCTTCTGGCTCTGGCCTTTATGTTTCCTTGAAATCTTCGGTCAGCCGGTGTACCCTTTGCTTGTTTTTGTTTATGTGTTTACTATATACGTTTCACATACCTAGGTATCAAAACACCTGGACGGCATTTCATCTCCAGGTTTCCAAATGGCTGTGTGCCGAGGACATACTGAAGGGGGACTCCCCTCCCGCGACGCCGACATAGCGAGGCAACCTGGCTCTCTAGAGGTACGCTACTGCTGAGGGACTTCTCTTGCCTGAGCTGTTGGACATGTTCACGTATCCATCGCAGCTCGTTTAGGGCTGAGGACAAGTCTCGAGTGGCTGGCAAGAGTGTTGCTGCATGTGGCGAGACCTTATATGCGGCGCGTAGTGTTGATGGTGATAATCGAGGCATTAGTGAGCCCCCTTCATCAACAATACTCCAACCGTTGGCTCTTAAAAAAAGACACCTTTCAGTCTTGTGAACCAGGTAATTAAATGATTGACTTCTGGAACATCTCATCAAATTTCCTTCTGGCCTCCGTCTTTCGTGTGAGCTATAGAAATCTCATTCATGAGCTGGGCCGTTGAGTTTTGGTTCCGCAGAGTTATCCCCCCTAAAGTCACAACCCTAGAATCCCAGGGTACAACCCTGAGCGGTTGGAGCCGTATATCCGATTTCCTCGAGGCACACCACCATACACGATGCATGCCAACCTGCAGGACGATTTCGTTCTGCACCTTTTATGAGGACTCTAGGTCCCGCCCAGAAAGTTCAAGCCTCGGTCCTCGTTATAGAATTGACCGAGCTGCAGGGCAACGATGGCCAACCTAGTAACCATATTGCCGCCGTTGACGGTCTCGGAACGATACCGGAGGAATTGGGCTTCCCCTCGCTCGTAGTTTCTAAGCGAATGGTGGCTTCGTAATCTATAAATGATAAAAACCTGAGTTGTCAGAGAGGGAATGGACGCAAAGAGATCGAACACACACACACATGCCAACATACTAACATACACAACTCATACTCCTCAAGATGGCGCCCAAGCTAAACGAGAACGGCATCCCCAGCTTCGACGACCTACCCCTGAGGGAGGGCGACCCGCACCACTCCGCCTGGGGCCTGTACGGCGAGCACGACGAGCTGGGGACACTGAACCGGCTGACGGACGAGCGCGTCGCCGCCGCCGCGAGGGAGGAGATCAGGAAGGGCACCCGGGTCTCGCTGAACTGGCCGCTCGACGCCCAGGGCGACGAGTCCGGCTACTTCCAGCGGAGGCTGTTCCACCAGGAGCTCATCCACAAGGCGCCCAGGGTCGTCAACGACGACGTCTGGACGTTCAACTCCCAGGTCTCCAGCCAGTGGGACGGGTTCCGCCATTTCGCGTACCAGAAGGAGGCCAGGTTCTACAACGGCGTCACGCTGGAGGATATCCATGGGGTGGATGGTGATGGGAAGAAGACCACGGTGAATGGGATTCATGGTGCGTTTATTTACTGAATCGACGCCGGGGGAAGGGAAACTTCCAACATTCAGGGGGGGGAGGGGAGGGAGACATGAAATATTCGCTGGCTGACGGGACTTGGGGTGGTATCACAGCGTTTTCCGAGCAGGGCATTGTCGGCCGCGGCATCCTGATCGACTTTCACAGCTGGCGTCAGAAACAGGACGACCCAGACCTGAAGGATTTCAACTGCTTTGAGACATCGCCAATCCCGCTGAAACACCTCAAGGCGTGCCTGGCAGCACAGGGGACCGAGGTCAAGTTTGGCGACATCTTGTTCATACGTACCGGTAAGCATGGTCAAAACTCCCACCCATATACCTCGTTCTAGTACCTTGTCTCTTCCCGGATATGGTCTATCCAGTCTCCGTTCCGGAGAAGCCTCAGCCGTCAGTCAGTCAGTTATATTACCTTAAAACTAACACACGCACCCCCCTACCCTCCTTCCCAGGCTGGCACATCCAACTCGCCCAACTCACCACCGCCCAGCTCCGGGCGAGCCAGTCCCTCAGCCCTCCGCACTTCGGCGGCGTCGAGCAGTCCGAGGAGATGATCCGCTGGGTGTGGGACAACTTCAGCGCCGTGGCCGGCGACCAGCCGTCGTTCGAGTCCTGGCCCACCAGCCAGGACTGGGCCCTGCACGAGGTCCTGCTGGCCGGGTACGGGTGCCCCATCGGCGAGCTGTTCTGGCTCGAGAGGCTCGCCGAGACGTGCGCCGCCGAGGGGAGGTGGAGCTTCTTCGTCACGAGCGAGCCGTGTAACGTGCCCGGGGGCGTTGCGAGCCCGCCGAACATCTTGGCTATATTCTGAGCTGGAGGGGGGAGAGAAGGAAGGGATAATCCTGTTGTGATGGATGTTGCCGCGATGTATACGAGCGAGCTGTATGTGGAGAAGGATTTGCTGTTGTCAGTGTTTGATCACATAGTTTGGATGGCTTGACTTGACTTAACCTGGCTTGATAACCATCCATAAGTGTCTACAAATATATAATTTTGACCACGAGCTGGACTGGTATACGCTTCGAAGGGGCTACGCGAAGGAGCAACGTAAACCTATCGCGACACAGGTTCTTTAGTTCCTTATGCTACAGGCTTCGACTACAGCAACGAAGTTGATACTAACATTAGAGTCCAAGCTTAGGGTAAGCCCAAATGTATGATATTGATGGCAACGCTGACACAGGTTACTAGTGTATCAGATAAGGCGTGTTGGTAAGCTTGAATATGGCTAAACGATTATCTTGCTTTGTCGTCTAGTTCAATGGCTGGCTAGGTCAGGGAAACAAGAGAGGGGGGGGGGGCATAGTCCGTCGAAAGTGATGCGGCACTTCACACCACCCAATACTGATGCTCGTTCGTGGAAACACAGGTCAACACAGTAATAAATTCCCCATGGTATGCCCAGGTAGGGAGGTACTATATCTCCATACCTCCTCAGCTGAGCGGCACTTTCCCCTCCCCTCCGTTCTTTTAGCCTCGCTGTGTCTAGACTCCTTACTCAGCCCAATCCAGCTGTATACGATGCGAGATCATACCATGACCCATCCCACCACCACTCCAGTGGAAAGCTCATGTGGAAGTAAAAGTTAAATCATCGACGTTGGCCTTTTGCGTTTTGGGGATGAGAAAAGTGGAATTGCCTGCTGGCTCCCATTTGCGACACCCTGCCGCACCATCTTCCTACACTCGCCCGTGGACAACCCGTCCCTCCACATCACCGCCCAATGCCCGTCTCACAGAGAAAAGGCAGTGTATTTTGTTGCCGGATGTGAGACAATAGAATGCCTATGGTTTCAAGGTTGCTTCCCATCGGTGACGGCTATGGTCTACTCTGTAACTTTCGCGCCACAAGCGACATTTTACTATACAACCACGTGACTATTTCTTGCGGGTATCACGATCACTGAGAGAAGCGTTAGTAAGGATACTGTCTAGTTGTATTCAGTCAAATGGTTGTACTCACGTGGAAAGTCTCCTGGAGAGACTCTGAAGCTTCTTATCGTTCTCAGCCTCCCGTGTTGCCCTCTCCAATGCTTGCTGGCGCTCCTCCTCGTTGGCCCGCACGACCTCGTCGTGGCTTGGTGGCAGCCGCTCGTTCTGGAGATCAACCTTCCGGGCATCTTCGAACGTGCTAATGGCGTTCTTGATACCCTCGGCTCCCAACATGAGCGTACCAGCTGGCAGCCTGCCTCCAGAAGCAGTCTTGAGCTCTGTAACACTCTCCGACTCCTCCCGGAGCACCTGGAACACACGCGACAAACGACCAATAGCAAGGATCTTGTTCTTGATCGCTCGCCGTCTTGCCTCGACTGAGTCTGGGTCTCCGACGGCGGATGGTGTGATTGGCGGTGAACCGGGTCCAGGGGACGCGTCGTCCCTGAGCTCGTCCTCGCTGCAAGTGCTCAAGATGGCAATCAACATGTCTGTGATCTTCTCGCCAACGAATGGTAGCGACCATGTGAACACGTCCATGAAGTTGGGAAGCCAGTAAGGGTGTGGCGTGCAGTTGAACTGCCGAATGTTCATAACGTTGTTCTCGTACTTCAACACCGCCGCTTTGTTGTTGTAGACGTCGAGGTAGTTGGGTGCGGAGAATATGGTCATAACACTAGGGAAGCCTGTTGTCCTAGTCTTGCGGTACATGCGGTAACCAGCATCTTGGGCCTCGTGGGCCCGGATGATCGACAGGAGGTTATTCTTTTCGAGGAAGGCGCACGCTGCTGGGTATGAGAAGAAGTATGAACATCCTCGGACGTGGTTGTGCAGGAAGTAGTCGTTAGTCTTCTCTTGGCCGAAGTCCTCGAGCGGGTCAGCCCAGAGGATGTCGCACATGAGGCCTTGGGTGGGAGGTTCCCTAAAGCGATCGATCTGTGTAGAGGTCAGCCACCCTGAATGGGTATGGGGAGGGTGCCACAGCTGGCTGAAGGGCGGGGCGGGGCGGGATTCTGCTCACGCTTCGAAGATCGTCGAGAGTATGCAATTCAGGGCTCAGACCGCCATGGATACACAAGAACTGCTTGTTCATGATAGCAGCCAAGGGCAGACAACAGAAGGACTCCATGCAGGCCTCGTATATGACCTCAGAGTACTTGTGCTTGCACTCCAACTTGAAGGTGAAGTAGTCGGTCAAGTGACGACACTCGTGGTTTCCTCGCAGCAGCCATAGCGTCTTGGGGTAGTGGATCTTGAGACACCACAGATATAGGACACATTCGATACTGAAGTAACCGCGATCAACGTAGTCGCCCAGGAAAAGGTACCTGGTCTCGGCCGGGTCGCCACCAACTTCGAAGAGTTTCATGAGATCGTAGTATTGGCCGTGTACGTCGCCACAGACGGTGATAGGAGCATCCATTTCCAGGAGGTTGGGCTCGGCGCGCAGCAGCTCGGTGCCCTTCCTGATGATCCATAGCGCCTGTTCCTCCGTCAATCGGCCCTCCCTGTAGAAGTGGGACTTGAGGAAGTTGAGGTCTGGCTTTTGATGTGTTTCATCCTCGAAGAATTGCTCATCGGTGGGCTTGAACATGGCAGGAGCTTGCACGTCTATTTGTAAAGAAAGCACAGAAATTAGCAAGCAGGTCGCGTGCCTTGGGTGCCCAGTTGGACAGGAGCGGCAAGGCTTGGGAAGCGGGGTGATGGTACCGGGGGGGGATACACATACCTTTGCAGACTCTCTCCATGGTGCTGACTTGAGTGCCATCTTCCATTTGGTGGATGGAAAAGTCAATCTCAGGCAGAGGCTTCTTCTGCTGTATTGCGCGAATGGCATTGTCGACCTGGACATTCCGAGGGTCTTGCGAACCTGGCGCACCAGCGCCGTCTGTTTCCATGTTGGGCGGCGAGGGGTACCTGCTGGGTGAGACAGGAAACAGGAGGGCACGCCGAGTGAAGAGCTGAGCTGGCTTGCTGTGGTTTTTGGGGGAAGTTTTGGGGGACCTGTCGTCTGGTCGAGAATCGAGTCTCGTAGGATATACGCAAAAGGTCAAATATCGCTTGGAAAAGATGACGCCAAAGCCTTGGATGCGAATGTTGCAGGAGGCGAAGTTGGCAGATTAGGATGGGTGAGGGTAAGTAGTAGGGCTGATGGGGAGGCCGGCCGGATACGTTGAGATTAGTATGCAGGCAAGACAAGACAGACTGACAGAGGGACAGCTGGAAAATCGCAGTCCAGATGGGGGACAAGCTGGAAGAACAAGTGGAGCAGGGGCCTGGCCTGGGCAAGTACCCGTAACAATCGTATAGGGGACCTTCCAGGTGCCCACAGGTGGGGGCGGCCACTGCTGCGGTACCTCGTACAGTCTTACCGAGGCGTGGCTTGGCCCCCTGCTACAAATTGCTAGTGCATTACTGCGGCTCAGGAGCAACAGAACCTTTAGAACCTTGGAAAAGGTCCCGGGCCAATCGATGATAAGCTAAAAGGGGCACCAAGGTAAGATGACGGTGGCTGCTCTAACGATACGTAAATCACGACATTGTACAAATGAATACTAGGGACGCTTGACCCGGCTATGATTTTGACAATGCTGACAATGCTTCTGGTCTCATACAAAGAAATCAACCAACAACACAACATATAAAACAGAAAACTAGCAGTGGTTGTCATTCCAAACTCT
>LKEA01000005.1:861693-897050 GCA_003795315.1 Cytospora schulzeri
AAATACCCAGCTTCGTGCCGGACCTACTTAGTAGGTACCTAGGTAGTTTAGGCGACGCCCAGCGCGTTACCATCCGTACATACTTCCCAGATCTACCCGATTACCTGTGCAAGCACCTCCTCCCGAGGCAGATTTGAGTTTCTCCAGCGAGACATAAAGTCGTCCTTATTGACTACGAATACACTGTTGTTTAGTCTTTATCTCTTATGGAAGGGCGAGAGTCAGGAGGGAAGGGGCTTACTGTAACCGCCACACATTCTCCTCAATCCCGTAAACGCGCTTCTTCCATGCAGGACTCTGTGGTTATCGAATATCAAGGTTCTTCCCGGTCTTAGTTGGAACCAGTACTCCGAGTTGCTCCTTCGAAGTATCTCCTCCCACTTGGCCGCAGCGTTGTACCAGCCTATTGCCTGTTTTGCAGAGGCCTTGAGAGGCAATACTGATGGTATCCAGATCTCATCAGTACTTTTGCATATGGAAGCTTTCGGGTGGGTTTTAACTTGTATAAAGAGCATTATGGGGTCTCTGCTTCTTGGTGTCGATAGTCATGATAGCGCCATTGAACTGAAATACAGATCGAAGAGATATGGAGGAGCACTTACCACCTCTGTCATCATTGTTCCACCTGATCTTCTCGATCGGGCTGTTGGGATCTCCTATATTCTCAACCTCAATGACGGGATGCAGCCGCTCTGTGGTTATTGTGACACCCTGATTTCCACTCGCGTGCCACGGCACACCTGTACTCATTAGTTTTCGGAAGTCAACTTGGCTCTCGCGTCGTAATGCTTCTGCCACATGGAAGCCATCAACGAGCAAAGACTCTCCCCCGGTGGCATCTGGCGCATCCGGGGAGGGCGTGTGAGATAACAGGTGGAAGGCCTGAAGGCCAGCCGGGTCCGTGAAGTAAGTCGTATCGGTATGTGCGGGCAAGGCCATGTTCGAATAGGCGGTGTCCGCCTTGGCCATATCTGGAATGAAGTCGTAGAATCCGCCATAATGAGTTTCTCTGATGGGCCCAATGCGCTCTAACAGCCGTTTGGTATGGACGGCGTCGTCAAAAGGCGTGTCGTCGACGAACACAAAGCCAAAACGCAACTGCAACGACGAAAGTGAGCACTCAGATGTCCATGCATGGACTTCAGTTGTAACAATAGTCCTACTATTAGGTCCGTCATCTTGGCCATGCCACTGTCAGAGTTCATGACTTCCGGAAACCCTACGGACGGCGGGTTTTCCCTGATCCTAGCCCCCCACGTTTGTCGGCTATAGCAGTCAGCGGGTGAATATTTGTGACACGGATAATGTAACACCTACTTGACAGTCCGTTTCCTGCCGTTATTGTGGAGGTAATGTTCAAGGAATGTCCAGCTGTAGAAGCTCTCGTGATGGTCCGGGGCCCCTAAAGCATGAAGGGTAAGAAGATGTGTTTTCACCTTGAAGAGTGTTCAACGGGCGCATCTTTGCTAACTTACAGGTGATCGTCACGCCTGTCTCCTCCATCTTTGCTTCTATGGGCTTTGCACTAAGAGATGTCTAGTTCGCTCGGGGTCAGATACTGCTACTGGAGCCTGAAACAAGGGCCATGCACCCACTGCAAAAATGTTGAAGCTCTTCTGCATCGTTTCCTGGTTCACGCACTTGGGGCAACGGCAATTATCCCTGCAATGTACTTAGCGTCGTCAGTGTATAGCTTGCCCATATTCGTGGCTCACCTCAACCATGGATTTGTCCTGCAATGCCAAGTCAGTAGTGTGTATGAATCGCACGGGCGCGCGAGGGATGATCCAAACTGGAGTCGAGACTCAGGCCGCAGCTCACAGAATATTTCGACGTGCGTCGATGGGTCCTCCTTCCTTATTCGAGAACCAGACCCCGTAGTGGTCGAACAAAACTTGATATTTGGAGACGCCATTGGAACAGTCCTCTGCTGCACTCAGATCATGTCGCTCGTGTAGCCCGCCACTACCTAGGAATCCGCTTGTTTTCCGCGTGCTTGCAGCATCTACATTGACCTTGATAGTATCGTCATTGGCATGGGGCTTCTCTTCGTTGACACTTTCGGAAGTGAGCTGAGACGCGTACCGCCGAGAGTGCACAGCCTGGGAGCCAGTCCTCAGAAATGTAGAACCTGCAGGTTGACGCTTATAGACCATGCCATAACATGACCGAACAGCCCTGATTTCAAGACCTAGTCAGCCTCCAGGCATGATGTGATCACATTTATACCAATCGTCACACAATTTGGGATGCCATTCCCGACACGAGTAATACTCACACCGTACTTTGATATAATGAACTACCAGGGGTTTGGGCTCACCTTATTCCCAACCGTTCGATCCGCATTGCAGTGGCCATGTCTAATAGATGCTCGGCGCAATTGCTGGTATTCTTCACCTTGGGTATGCTATGTAGGACAATCAGCCTGCATGGGGCGGAGGGGCCCAAGTTCGATTTGATATTGGAAGGGACTGTGTGAATGGCTGTGATTACCTAAGGAACATATACATAAGCACGGGCTGTTAGTTTGGCTGTTAGTTTGAACCCCCAGCTGATTAACCTCGGCACTATCGTTACCGGTGAAATCGTGAATTCATAGCCAAAATTTCCACCCTTCTTTTACACTTGGGCACTGTACGATATCACAAATTTCCCGCCACATAGGCATCCTGGGACTTCCCCGGAAATGCCCCAGATTCGGTCAATGTGGATTACAGCAAAAAAGGGTGCTTATCACAGCACAGGGGACCTCATTCCACTCAACTGTTATTAGGTTATTATGGGGTAATAGACGCCCAAATTCTGACTTTAATGCCAGCAGCTAGCGACTCACGTCCAATGTTGAAAATGAAGGACACCCAACTGAGCATCTGGAACGGGCCGTTTGCACAAAACGGCCCAGAATAATTCCAAGTCTGCCTTGACAATCCAGAATCTTGAAGTTTCTTTTGCAACACCAGATTTGACACGGTCGTCCCATATTGTACTGATACGTACATACCATTACTACCTCTTCAACAATCTGTGAGAAGACTTTACAACGAACTATAAAAGATAATCCCTACTTTCACTCCACAGCATTACCAATGGATCCTGGACACGGAGACATCCCGGGGTCGGATGCGACCAACTATCCTGAATCCCGGGTCCTGATCATCATCACAGGAGGCACGATATGCATGCAACCCTCTGCTGCTGGGCTGGTGCCTATGACGGGCTTCCTGGAAAACGCCATGGCACCTCGACCCTCGTTTAACGATGCCTCGGCGCCCGTTCCACTGACTGCCTTCCAGAACGGGCAGAAACTCATCTTGAACAGTCTGCGCACTCCGCCCACTGCTTATAAGCGCCATATTCGGTACAGCGCCGTCGAGTTCACGCCATTGCTCGACTCTAGCTCGATATCGTCGGTTGGTTGGACGGAGATCGCCCTCACGGTGAAGGAGAATTACCATCTGTTTGATGGTTTTGTTGTCCTTCATGGAACAGATTCTCTGGCTTGTAAGTCAACATCTTTTGTTTTTCTTCGGTACCTTGACCGGCACCGAGGGGGTTTCCACGACGATGTCGTATATGGTTCATCTTGACCTGGGCGGATTTCAATGTCTGGCTGTTACTCTCAGGCTTGGGTGAGAGTGTGGTCGAGTGGCCCAGTCAATGGGCTTTCATGGAGTCTCGGTAGATCCAGAACACGCGGAAACAGACTCATGGAGGACCCCAAATCCATAACCGATGGAATATTCCATCAGTTGACTTTGGAGCACCGTTCGCACAAGCCAAAGAGTCTGGTCTCCCATGAAGTATTGGGAACAAGCCGATATCAAGAGACATTCATCAGGCCGGGATCGCACAGTCTACTATTGCGGCGTTGGGCGTATCCTGTTGTGGTGCCTCCTCCTGAATTGATTTCATTCGGCTGCTGTTTTCCAAACCAGCGATAATAAGGGGATGCGAAAACTAATATCTCGGATGATGTATAGACTCGGCCTCAGCACTCTCATTCATGATGTCGGACTTGGGAAAGCCAGTAATCTTGACCGGTTCTCAAGCGTCGATATTCGCCCTTCAATCCGATGCAGTGGACAACCTCTTGGGATCTTTGATCATCGCAGGAACGTTCGTGATACCCGAAGTCTGTCTGTTCTTCCACCACACACTGTTCCGGGGCAACAGAACGACCAAGGTCTCGGCATCTGCCTTCGAGGCTTTCAGCAGTCCGAACTGTGAGCCGCTGGCGAAGGTCACAAGTCTTGGTGTCGACGTCAATTGGACGATGGTGCGAAGGCCCACAAGAATAGCCGAATTCCATGTTACCAAGTATATCGATACGGCACACGTCGCATGTCTACGGATCTTCCCTGGCATCAAACCAGAGATGGTCGACTCTGTCTTACGCGTCCCTGGTCTCAGGGGCCTCATTCTCGAGACATTTGGCATGGGCAATGCCCCGGGGGGCGTGGATGGAAGTCTAACCAAGGTTATCAAGGAAGCTGTGGATAGAGGCACCGTGGTTGTGAACGTGAGCCAGTGCACAAACGGATTCGTGTCGCCGCTCTATGCGCCGGGCTTCGCTCTGGGCCGTGTCGGTGTTGTCTTCGGACACGACTTGACAACCGAGGCTGCTTTAGCGAAGCTTTCGTACCTTCTGGCTGTTGCTGACCTTTCTTATTCGGACATGACAACACAGATGGCACATTCCATCCGGGGCGAGATGACAGAGATGACATCGCCGAGCTTTTCTCATCCTGCTGGCGCTATAGAAGCGCCTGTAGGCAAGCTGTCTCCCGCAGAATCGGCTTTCACGGCCCTTGGATATGCTATCCAGAGGGCAGACCTGCCAGCCGTCCGAGAGATCCTGGAGGGCGATGATGCCAACTATCAGCTGCTCCAGAAAGCCGACTATGCAGGCAATACGGCTATCCATCTGGCGGCGATGAGTGCAAGCCCTGAAATTATAAGGGTATGTGAATCTGGGTTTGACGCTCAACAAATCGTTCACTAATTCTTCGGGTTCTAGGAGCTCCTTACGAGAGGTGCGAGTGTGCATTTGCGCAATTCTGCCAACAATACACCGCTCTTCCTTGCCAGAAGGACGGCTCATAGGGAGTGCGTTGAATTGTTGGAAGGAGCTGGAGGTCATCTGTGGATGGACGAAAGGGCACGGAGCGGAGCGTCGACGCCAAAGACTGCGGATCAGCCCTTGAGCAGACCGAGATCTCCTGGGATGTGAAACTCGTCTTCCCAGGACTTCAAGCGCTAGAAAGGCTCCATGAGCCCAGTACTGCGAGCTTCAGCGTCTCTCCCAGCCTTCCGTGGACTCCGTCGACAGCCACTCCTCACCAGCCTGATGACCTCCTTTCGGCCACCCACCTCGTGACGGCATATGTTCACTTTCGTCTACTTTTGTCGGGGTTGGCCAAGCAAGAATTGGAGACCGATGGTTTTGCGTATGATAGCCACTTAGGTTGCGACGCCTGCTGCCAGTAGTTCCATGGTGATCGTCGATTGTCCTGGGTGATGGCTTTCAGCTAGATCGCTCCCCTAGGTTCGGGCTATCTTTCGAGGATCATCCCTCCGATGTGTGATCGGTGCAGTTCAGAAGGGAAAAAACTGGCGCCAAGGTCAAGACCCTAGACCAGGTCGGAAGTGCAATATGTATCCGGCTGGATCGGGATCAAACTATTGAAGACATCACGGCGTATTGAAAGGCCGTTGGGGGGCTGGCGTGACATGATGCGCGGTCGTGCATTGTAGACTTGACGGATAGATGCAGCTCTAGAACCAACATAGACGGAAAAGCACATTTTTTCTTTTCTTTTCACACGAGGCTTCCTCCCATCTGATGTGGTATCACCTAGCCTTTGGTCCCCATCGGGCGGGGTCGTTATGTAGGAGAAAACTGAGTACGGACCCGTAGCCTCGATGCTCACCACCTCTGATTCTTCACAGCATCTTAGGCTACTTCAACCTCCACAGCACCACCACGACGCCAGAGCCTCGTCTGGACAATCGAGTGGCTTCCAAAGCTGGTGGGGGAGTGTGGTGTTCGAGCAAAGCTCGTGGCAAGGCTGATTTGAGTTCTGGTGCTTCAAAGGGCAGAGGGTAGAGGAGGTGCTAGTTGCCCTTCAGATCAGTCATGCATGCACTAGGTATACACTTAAGTAATCTTAATCAGCCTGGAATGGTGTGTCTGATGTATGTGTGTGTGTGTGTGTTGACATTCGTTACCGTCAGCATCTCACAAACGTTCCATTCCCTTGTCAGCGCATTCGTCATTTGTTTGCCCCGCTATTATGTGCAGCACCACACCACCTTTCTGCAACATGACTATTCATATTATATCCTCAAAGGCCCTTCACTAACTAGACTCCATGCTATGTGGTATCCAGCACAAGCACCTTGCAAATGACGTGTCTTGGTGTTGACTTCTGAGACCTTCCGATTCGCCCACAGGACACTTGAGGTTGTATGCAGATGATTCTCGAACTCTGAAGGTGGTTCCTTCGATCTACTGCAGGTTGTAAAGCAACGGCTGGTTTTTAAGAATAAAGTTATTGCATAGGAGATGCAGGTTTCCGGTAAACCTTGGAATCCGCATGCATGGAGGACGTATTTACTGTGATTTAACTTACACTAGCAACGTACACGGACTGTTTTATCCATGGATCCAAGGATGTTACTAAGGAGGACCTCGGGAGTCCTTCCACAATTCAATAACCCACCTAACACAGGCACCAGAGTCTGCGCCCTTCCAGCTTACTCTGTGTCCCCATCAATGTTTGCGTTACCTCACTCAGGAAGCTCGTTGGCTCTTACCACTGGCAGATCGAAAGCTCGACTAGCTCCGTTCGGACGGGGAAGATTTGCTGGCGGGTTTGCCACATGTGTGCACGTACGAAACCAGTTCGTTGCCTGGCTGCCAGGCTGCCTATTGTTCAGGACTACTTATGTTTCTGTCGAGATATACCCCAAACCCTCTAAACATCCTCCTTCGTCTTCCTTGAATTTCTAATTCCCTGTGTCTGTGGGCTGCCGGAGACAGCTCAAGATTTAAAGGCCCCCAAACGATTCATACGTTTGCGCCGACAACGTCACGTCACGGCACTGTCATACTGTACCACGCCGACCTCGTGAGCTCCGAGGTTTGCAATAAGCAAATCTGAAAACTATTCAGGGCTTCCATCTCAGTAAAGGCGACCGAAAGTTCGCAAGATGGATTTCAAGTCCTTGTTTGGCAAACAGCTCCAACATGGATCCTTCAATTCCAACGAGACGATGTCGAACATGACCGGCAGCGTCCCTGGCCTAGAGAGCATCATTGCTCTTGTGGGCAGTCGTAATCCTCTCGTCCAGCTCTTCATGGTAGTACACCAGATGATCGGCTCGCACACAGGCATCGACCCGACCATGCTGCTGACAATCTTCGGCTTCGTCTGGGCGGCCAACAAGCTGTGGCGCCAGGTTTTCATGTCCATATACCGCTTCATATCCGAGTACATGATGGCGAGCATAGACATCTCCAGTGGAGACGAGATCTACCTGCACCTGATGAAGTGGCTCGCCTCGCAGCCCAAGATGGTCAACTCTCGCTCGCTTACCGCCGAGACGCTCTCCAAGACGGCCTGGGAGGAGGAGGAAGAGTCGGATGTGCTCTCGACGAGGATATCACCTGATGGAGAAGGCGTGTACCTCAACTTCTCAAACCAGGAGGCAAAGATGCCACCGCGCTTCATTCCAGCCCTCGGCATCCACGGGTTCTGGTTCTCAGGGTCGTACTTCCGGCTGCACCGAAAACAAGAGTCCTTCTTCGAAGACAGCGGCAGTGGCTCACAGACCTTCAAGGACAAGGAGAATCTTGTCATCTCGTGTCTTGGACGGTCACCAGAGCCGATCAAGAGGCTGCTACAACATGCGAAGGAGGCTTACTACAACGACCACTATGCCAAAACCATTGTCAAGCGTCCATCCCCACAGAACATGCGTCGATTCGGAGGACGCCATGCATGGGCACAAGTTGCCAACAGGCCGGTGCGCCCAATGAAGACTGTGGTCCTGGATTCGAAGCAGAAGGTACAGGTCCTGGCCGACATCAACGAGTATTTGCACCCGGCTACTCCACGATGGTACGCAAACAGAGGCATACCACTACGACGAGGATACCTCTTCCACGGCCCACCGGGAACAGGAAAGACCTCACTGTCATTTGCTCTCGCCGGTGTCTTCGGACTGGACATCTACGTCATAAGTCTCCTGGAGCCGACGCTTACAGAGGAGGACCTGCTGGCACTGTTCAACACACTACCGCGGCGCTGCGTCGTCCTCTTGGAGGATATCGACACAGCGGGGTTGGCGAGGCCAAGGGAAGAGCAGGATCTGGACGCCACAACGAACGGCGATGCCGACGGTACCACGGACGACAAGCAAGAGAACGGTCACCGTGGCAAAGGACGAAAAGGCGGTCGATCTGGGGGTGGCGGTGGCGGTGGCGAAGGAGGGCCCAATGACTGGAAGGTCTCGGATCTTGCTCGCGAGCTGAAGAAGCAGGGGTCAGACGAGAAGAAAGGCATCAGCCTGTCAGGCTTGTTGAATGCCATCGACGGCGTTGCCTCGCACGAGGGAAGAGTGTTGATCATGACGACCAACAAGCCGGATACCCTGGACGATGCTCTCATACGGCCGGGACGTGTTGACCTGCAGGTCGGATTTACCAACGCGACGCAGGAGCAGTCCAAGGAGTTGTTTGTGAGAATGTATGAAGCTGATTCCAGGCACAAGACTTCCAAGCCTGTTCCGGTACCATCCGCAGATGGCAAGGCAGGCGTGAACGGGCACTTGACGGAGGAAGAGACGAATGGCCACGTCAAGGCCCGAGATGAGAAGAAGGCAAATGGCCATGTCAAGGAGTTGGACCTCCACCCCCAAGCTGGCACTTTCGATGGTCGGGGCACCATATCGCGCGAGGCGCTCGACGACCACCGGCTGGACATGACTTTCGACGAACTGAATGACGTTGCTGCCATGTTCGCCTCCAAGATCCCCGAGGGACAGTTCTCCCCAGCCGAGCTCCAGGGCTTCCTGCTTAAGAGGAAGAAGGACCCACGCAGAGCCCTGGATGAGGCCGACCACTGGGTAGATGCCATGATCAAGCAAAAGGCAAGCAAAACGAAGGTGCTACAGGTTCAGTAATTGGCTTCTGATAGAAGAGTATGGTCATCGTTTGGAAGGGAACAGGATACATCGAGAATGAAGAAGTAGGTAATATTTCTATTAGCCCGGAATATGAATTTGTATGACGAAATGTCTAATAGTGAAGCAACAAGTGAGTACTGAATTGTGTTAAATCCATAAATAATGTCCATTACTACTTGCCTCTGAATACATATCGCCTTGACAGTCGGGTTCAACGAAAGATGAAGCTCTTTAGCGGTGTGCTGGGTAGCCGTAGGGCCTGCAATTGGGCCCTTCTCCGTGACCTTTTTGTACAAGCTGTTCTGATCGAAGCATCCCCTAAGGCTCTTCCTCAGATTTTGCCAAAAATGGATCTGGTTGGTGACGTATCATGATTATTTGTGAACCAAGTCTTCATAAATAGAGGAAGAGTCGATATTATCTTCTAGCTGAACAGATT
This sequence comes from Cytospora schulzeri, assembly GCA_003795315.1. Lineage (NCBI taxonomy): Eukaryota > Fungi > Ascomycota > Sordariomycetes > Diaporthales > Cytosporaceae > Cytospora > Cytospora schulzeri. Next base: position 871,322 of record LKEA01000005.1, read on the forward strand.
CCAACGATATTCACGATACTTAGCCGCATCTCTCAAGCTTGCCACAACAAGACAAACAAACCAGCAGCATCAATACCTTATCCTGCTGTGCGATCACTACGCGAATCCAGCGAATCTGTCACCATTGGGAGCCAAGGAGAAAATACCACGATGACAACCAGGGTGTGGTTGACTTGGCCTATGCATCGCAGACGATCTCTTCGAAAATTGGTTGAAAATTAGTACAGTAATAAGGGACATCGACGACAAGACCAGAAACGTCCCTGAAGGACAATCATAGATGATTACATTAGTAGTCAAGCTCGCCTGCGTCACCATCATCAAGCCCTTGCTCATCATCCTCGTCATAATCATATGCTTGGTAACGCAGCCGCTCGGGGAGGTCCTCGTCATCCTCTTCGCCGTAGTCCTCTTCCTCAGATACCTCATCATCGTCTTCGTCCTCATCGTACTCACTACCATCTTCATAATCGGTTGGTAGCCCGTCAACAATGCCCGCCTCATCTCCCTCAACACGGTCCTGGCTTCCCGCGGGCTCCTCAACTGCCTCCTCCCCACCATCTCCCTCTTGCGACTGTGACATGCCAGCCCCGTCCTTTCGGAGCTTCCGCTGCACCCTCTTCCCGGGGAAGTGATACGACGTCCTCTTGCTGTCGCGAACCCTCCCGACACCCTTATACTTCTTACCCCGGACCTGCTCAAGTTCCTTCTCGGTGAGCTTCAGGTCCGGCGTGGGGATGGCGATGCTCTTCGCTGCCTCCGGGTCAGGACTGTCATCGCGGGTTTTCATCGCCTCGTCGAACTCTTCGTCCTTGAGCTCCCGGCCAAACTGGATGGCCCTCATCTTGCACTTCATGATCGCCCTCGCCTTGGCCCATAAACCGCGGTGATACCAACCGCTACCCTCAATATCACACTCAGGCCTCACAGACCCCTCAGAGAGCAGCTTGGCCAGCAGAGGATCCGTGATGTCGCAAACCTGCCAGACCTTGCCGTCCTCGTTGTATGTCTTGCCGTCAAAGATGTGCGTCTGAGTGTGCTCATCGTTGGTCGCCTTGACACCGGCGATGTCCCGCTTGCGGAGCTCCTGCCACATCTCGCCCATCTGGCCGATGTGTAAACGCCGCAGCCGGAAGATCAGGCACTGGTACTTGCGGCTCTCGGGATCCTCGCGGGGATCATAGCCGTACCTGCAGAGGGCATCGCGCCAGGGGCCGCCCTTGAACTGGTAGCCCGCGTACTGGATGGCCATCTTGAGCAGCTGCTGCGAAAGGTTGGCAGGCAGGCGCCTCTCGGGGTCCTGGGGGTCGAACGAGACCTCTGTCAGCTTGTTGATGATGGACCGACGCGTCCACACCGGGCGCTCGTTCAAGAGTATCCTCATGGCTGTGACAACGTCATCAAACATGGGATCCTTGCTTTTTGGTCTGCCCGTTGGTTTGGCGGGGATGGGGTCACTGGTGCCGATGAAGAAGCCGACAGATTTGACCCGGGACGTAGTGTTGACCATCTCGAAACCGCCATCTTTGGTGTCGACAACTCGTACATAAGGATTTTGGGAGTAGAAATAATAGTAGGGGACGTTGATCTGTGTCATCAGAGGTGGTGCGATGACTGCTTGGTTGGGGGTTGTGTCCACGCCGGGCTTCAATGAGAATTCTCGGAACTTGGAAACTGCAGCAACTGTCAGTAAAGGTACTCAACACGTTGTACCGAACGAGCATACCTTCTCCCGACAAGATCTTGTCGGTGAAATCGTTCATGAAACCATTGTTCTTCATTGAGTAGTTGAAGTCGGCCATGCCTCTGTAGCGATGAGTATGCTTGATGACGCCGACAGCTTCGGCCTCATATTTGTCGGCGTTATCCTGAAGTTTCCGTCTGAGGACTTTTGGTTCATCAAGTCCGGCTCTCGAGTGTAGTGTGGCTGATGGGTCTGTATCCTGGACAGGCTGCTCGACCTCGCCTTGCCATGGCCCATCGCTGCCTCTCTTCCGCTTCCGTCCTGTCCGCTTGGGGACGGTAATTTTGAAGAGAACATTGTGGGAAGACGCATAGTGAGACATCAATGGCCTCGAGCTGGGATCTTTGGGGTGAAGATAGAGGGGCACGGAGAGTTGTGGCTTTGAAGGATCCAAGACCTGTCGTGGCTGTTAGCAAAACCCCCCCTGAAGTATTGACGGCTCAAAGGGTGTCTATGTTACCGATTGAAATTGCGGGTTTGGACCAAAGGTATCAAGGCCTCTGTCGAGGTTCTTGACCAGACATGGATGTTCGACGGCGGCAATAGTTCTCGAGGGTATCTTGAAAGCGGGAGCTTGAGGTTGCTCCTCTGAGGCAGCAGAGGATGAATCGGAAGGAGATCCAGGGCTCAAAGGAGCCTCGGTCTCATCGTATTCATCCAAATCCATGGTGAGTTTTGACGATGATATGATGAGGGTGAAAGAGGGTTAACCAATAAACAAAATGTTCCAAATTTGCTTAGCCCACGATGGCCTAATTTTCGGTCGTGTTGGTTCAGGTCACCTCTGTTAAGAAGCGAGTATACCTACTTAGTAGGTAGGCTAGGAAAGATATCTACTTGAGTACTAAGTAGGTATGAAGTCTAGATGGTGACCGTATTATGCGAGACCCCTTCGAGTGAGTGAGCCTTGAAGCGTTACGAATAACCGTCTACTACGGTCAGTGCCGGATGTCTGACTGGGAGAAACAGCAGCAGCAGCAGTAGGCAAACAATCAGGCAGGGACAGTGCGCTGTTAGCCAGCCATTTCACTTTCCAAGGCCTCTTATCACAAAGACTGGAGCTACACAAGACAATACTCGAAATGAGTCTCAAAAGAAGGAAATAATGTCTTTGTGAAGTCTCATTAATGAGTTGGAACCTCGAAACCCTGAGGGTTATGTCAGTGTAGATCAGCCTCGATGAAATTAGCTGGGTGTGGGGGGGTGTGACGAGGGAGTGAGTTGTGTGGTGGTCCGTGTTGATTTAGGAGGTTAGCATGGCCAAACTGAAACGCTGATGAGTGCCTTAGGTAAGCACCAAGGTGTCTCTCTGTTTGGCCAGGTTGGGTTCACCTAGGTTAGTAGGTGTGCTAGGTAAGTGCTAGGTAATCCAGCCCTGGCAGCCCGGTGCTTGGGGCATTTGCCTTCTGCCCAGCCTGCCCAGCCTGCCCAGGTCATGCTGCTGCTGCAAGCCCCGCAAACATGGGCTTATTAGCCTGACGCCAGTGAACGGACCTGCAACTGCAACTGCAACTGCGATTGACCACACCGTTTACGAAGTACCGCATCGCCAACCCTTCCTGTCCATCGTCTTGCATCTTCAATCCCCCATCAGCCTGACCTCCCTTCCGCCATCTTTCCCTCCATCTGCTGGGCTTTATCCGTCTCAAGAGACCCTCTACGATCCTTTTTCCAGCTTACAGGTCCTGCCAAACCATCACGGATGTCCTCCAAGGACCACAAAGACGCCCACGGCTCCTCTGCAACAAACGGTAAATAACAACACTTGACGCATTACCGTCCTCCTCAGTGTCCTCACTCAAGAACCTGCCCTGTCCAACCGAATCACCCTTACTTCACCTCACGGTGGCCTTTGCCTAAACCCTTCTCTCTCCCACGCTTTCGGACAATCCCTGTCGGACCCCTTTTGAGGAAGCCAGCCAGCCACGGCCTCGTCCCTCGAGCCCTCACCTTTACCAGGCTACCCAAGCTCCACCTGGGTACCGTTTCGCTGTCACGACGACTTCACCTCGCCACGACCCGAGCGCATCCCCTGAGACCGGTACCTGGCGAATTGGCCCTTGGACACTACTTGCACTGCTCTCGCCTTGCCATTGAGCTCACGCTCCTCCGAAACACCTAGCAAGACTAGTCTGGACGTGGACCACGACCCATTGATCCGTTGTCAAGGCCAACTGCCGTTCCCTGCCACTCCGCGAGGTTGAACAGGTAGATAGTTCTTCAACATTTGTCCTCTGCCCATACCACTCTTGCCCTATCCCTCCTGCCCCCAACTTGTCAGCATCTACCAGGCTTACACCGTCGTCCTCTTGTGACCTGCGCTGAGCCATCATACTTTTGCTGCTCTGAGCCCTTGTCCCATCTCTAGACCCCGCCGCGGCCGTTTGTGTCGAGACATAACTGACGGACCATCACAGAAAAGCTATTGTCTGCAAAGATGAAACGCTTCAGTCAGAGAGTCGTAAGTCCTCGATCCTACATCTCTCATCTTCCCACCACCGTCCGTCTCCCACTCGTGGACATGCTCTAATGGAAGCTATCTTGCAGCTTTCGCGCGGGAAAGACCCCAACAAGTCATCCAAGAAGAAGGATTCAAAGGACGGCACCGCTTCTCCCAACAGTGGCTCAAGAGACGCCCAGAACCAGTCTCCTGGCGTCACGCCCTCGTCCTCCACATCCACCCTCAACGACATCCGAAACAAGCCTCTCCCACCTAATAGCGCTGGAGCACATGGACAAGAGCAGGGACAATCACCTTTGGGCAACATGACCTCTGCTTCGGGATCCGGTTCGTTTGGCGAATCATCTGCCAATGGCGGAAGCACACCTCAACGCGGCGGCGCTCTCCCGCCCACGGTCATCATCAGTCCAAGCGCTCCTCATGTCCCTCCACCTGGCGCTGCCGAGACCATGCCTCATGACCTCGCGCCTCCAAAGGCTGGACAGAAGTCGCTGATGTTCGACCGCTTGCAACACACCCCGAAGGACGTGCCCGAGGGGCTGAGAACCCCCAAGCGCCAGCACTCGTCTCGTTTCGACATCTCAGCGCATCGTGAGCTGGAGAAGCTTCCTGGGTTTCACGAGGTGCCGCCTAACCGCCGGCAAGAGCTCTTCATGCAGAAGATCGACCAGTGCAACGTCATTTTCGATTTCAACGATGCCAGTGGAGACATGAAGTCCAAGGAGATCAAGCGACTAGCACTTCACGAGCTGCTTGACTACGTAGCCAACAACCGCCAGGTTATCACCGAACCGATGTACCCCCGAGTGGTTGAGATGTTCTCAAAGAACTTGTTCCGCCCGCTTCCGCCGCCAATGAACCCTGGTGGTGAAGCTTTCGACCCGGAAGAGGATGAGCCCGTCCTGGAAGTTGCCTGGCCACACATTCAGGTCGTCTACGAGTTCTTCCTTCGCTTCATCGAGAGCCAGGACTTCAACACCAACATTGCCAAGGCTTATATCGATCACAGCTTCGTTCTCCGCCTTCTAGAGCTCTTTGACTCCGAGGACCCGCGCGAGAGAGATTTCCTCAAGACGACACTGCACCGCATATACGGGAAATTCCTCAATCTGCGAAGCTTCATTCGGCGGTCCATCAACAACGTCTTCTTCCATTTTGTGTATGAGACGGAAAGGTTCAATGGTGTTGCCGAACTTCTGGAGATTCTCGGATCCATCATCAATGGATTCGCCTTGCCTCTGAAGGAGGAACACAAATTGTTCCTCACACGCACGCTGATACCTTTGCACAAGGCAAAGAGCCTCAGCATGTACCACCCACAGCTGGCGTACTGCATCGTTCAGTTCCTTGAGAAGGATGCATCACTCACAGAGGAGGTTAGTCTTGGTTCAATTACCCGTGAAGGCGATCGAATCTAACAGTTTATAGGTGGTGCTTGGTCTCCTGCGCTATTGGCCAAAGGTAAACAGCACCAAGGAGGTCATGTTTCTGAATGAGGTAGAGGACATCTTCGAAGTCATGGACCCGGCGGAATTCGCCAAGGTTCAGGAACCCCTGTTCCATCAGCTTGCCAAGTCCGTGGCAAGCCCGCATTTCCAGGTCGCAGAACGTGCTCTTTACTTCTGGAACAATGAATACTTTTGCAACCTGGTCAGTGATAATGTGGAGATCATTCTTCCCATTATGTTCGCACCACTGTACGAGAACTCCAAGGGGCACTGGAATCGGTAAGTAACACCTCTTCTCTCCGTCAGGAGCCGGGCTAATCGAGGAACAGAACTATCCATGGCATGGTATACAACGCCATGAAGCTCTTCATGGAAATCAACCCACAACTTTTCGACGACTGCTCTCAAGAATACACGGAGCAACAGAACAGCGCACCAGCAAGAGAGAAGCAGCGAGAGAGGAAATGGGCGGCCATCCAAGATTTGGCCCACAAGCGGAAAGCTAATGGGTCAGCTGCATACCAAGATCAGCAGACAGAAGAGGCTGACGGCACAGAAGATAGCCAAAAGAGACTCGACTCTCTGAACCTACAAGACGGAGATCGCAGAGATTTCCGGCCAGGCGTGCACGAGAGACAAAGCTCTGTGGGCTCGTCAAGGAGCCAACGATGATCCATTCCTTCGCGGTCCGATAGACTGGATGACGAAAGAGGTTTGGAAATTCAACATCGAAGGCTCGCCGAATGATTAATGACAAGTCTTCATTCACCTATCTTCATTTCTCTTCCATTTGGCACGGTCACCAAAACGGCTGCGCTCGTTCAAATTATGGGGTTGGCAGGGCTGTCTGGGAGGGAGTTTGGGGGCATACCCGGGGTCGGTGGAGAGATATTGGCCCATTGACAGCTCTGTTGCTTGGCCCAGGGACCTATTGTTGATGGCCGGTCCAGACGATATTCGACCCCGCGCAGTGGTGCCATTGATGATGGGTTGGGTGTGGCGTGGGGGAGTTGCGTTGTGATGGAACTATGCACGTGAAGAGTTGGGGTACTCTGGCGGCAGCGGGACTCTCGTTTGGTGTGAACATAGTAAAGAAGCTGGCATCAAAGAAGGACATGGTCTGAACCCCAAGGCGGAGTTGATATCGAGCTCAGGATGAAAAAGACTAGGGCCGGAGTGAAGAGGATGAAGAAAAAATAAGGGAAGGCCTTGGGGAAGACGAAAGCGGAGCGGAGCCGGAGCGTGAGAAGAGACCCTTTAACTGTAACAATTTTAGTCACCGACCTTCTGCAAAACCATCCTAGGGCAAAGACGGACATGGCGTATCATGGTTGGGTCGACGACACTTGTTGTTCTTTTTCTTGATTTAATTTACACTTTCCGCAGATGATACATACAGGCTAATTGGAGGACGCCTCTTCAGACGATGCGGGAGCGAGTTCTATCCATATTTTTATATTCCTGTGATTACCCTAGTCCCAACGTCAAGCGGTGGATGCTCATGATTGTGATTAATGTCTGTGCATTGATGCTTATGGGTACTCTACATACATGCAGGCCAAGGTCAAGCCAAGAAGTACCTGCCGACCGACATGGCTCAAACTTTCCATCTTTGTTCCCTCGTGATATGCACCGGCTGGGACACGGCGTTCCTGCCCAAGCTGGGCACCTAAGCACCTAAGCACTGAAGCACCTGGGCACCTGGGCACCTGAGCACCTACCAACCCCGACCTCTACCGTACCCCCCACCTCGTCCCCTGTAACTGCCGTTCCCTCCACTTCCTCCTCCTCCTCCTCCTCGGCCATACTGGAACCCACCACCCCCCTGGTGAAACCCGCCGCCCGGCTGCGGTGGGGGCCCCGAGGGTGGAGGAGGCGGAGGGCCCCAACCGCCTCCCCACGAGCCCGGAGGGGGAGGCGCGGGGACGGGCGAGCCGCTGGCATTCGGGGGGAACCAGCCCTGCGGCGGCTGCTGCCCCATGTTGTTGCCGCCGCCGCCGCCGGGGTTCATGCCCAGGGATGGGGGAGGAGGAGGAGGAGGAGGCCAGTGGTGGCCGCCGTGACCGTGGAATTGGTGAGGTGGTGGTGGTGGCGGTGGTGGTGGGTGTGCGTTCCAGCCGTCGAAGCCGCCTGGTTGAGGCGGTGGGTATTGTTGTTGGTGTTGTGGTGGAGGATGAGGCACTGGCCAGTTAGGTTGGAATGGTGGCTGGGGTGGGGGCGGCTGGTTGAACTGTTGTGGGATCGGGGGCACGAAGCTGTTGGGGCGCCCAATGCCTGGCATGAGCCCATTGTTCGAGGCAGGGCCGGGCGGTGGGGAGTACCTGCCGCCGCGCCGTGGCGAGCGCGAATAGCTCCGTGAGTGCCGTCGACTGTAGCTCCTCCCGCCCCGGCTGCGAGAGCGGGATTTGCTGTTCCAGCTCCGGCCCCGGCGCCCCGACACGTCTCGGCTTCCATCCCTGCTCATGCTTCTACTACGTGAGCCCGAGATGCGGCGGCGTTTCATGGCTGGACGCGACGAGTCCCGGCTGGGGGACCGGCCTCTGCTCCGACTCCGTGACCGGCTGCTCGAGCGTGATGAGCCCCGTCGATCTCCCCGGCCGCCGTCAATGTCCATCGCGTCGCCGCCCTTTCGTCGCGCCCTCATCTTCTTGCAAAACGCCCTCGACCAGCCGTAGTACGTCTCTCCGCCGATAATATCCCCCAGCTCGTCTCGTTCGATCATCTCGCCCATCTGGCTGATGTCCACGGGCAGGTCGCCATCAAGGCGCGTGTCTTTGGCATATATCTTGTCAACGTCGCCCAGCAACTTCTTGACAGCGTCGACGAGGTTCTTGTCCGCCGGGCCGCCGGCGAGCTGCAGGGGCTTGATCATGGAGGGGTTCATTGGCCTGGTCGAGTTCGGCTCTATGACGGGGAGCCAATTGGCGGCTGGCAGGTCGTACCATGGCGTGGATGCGTCGCCGTGCATGGACGGTAGCGTGAAGGGTGCTTCTCGAGCCGACGAGACTGTGGTCGCCTTCTTCTGTGTGGCGCCCACTCCATTCGCTTCTGTGTCCTTCGCATTTGGTCCCTCCGCGACCACGGCGCGTAGTTTCTCCAGCACGGGGGCTGGGAAGTAGGCCTTCTCTTCCCAGAGCTGGATCAGGTCATTGAGCTTCCGCTCGTGCTTGGGCGCGTTTGTAAAGGCAGCTGCGCTCTTGAATAAGGCCGGGAGGTGCGACTCAATCTCGCTGGGGAAGGTTTGGTTCTGGGTGCGGAACTTGAGGTGGAAGATGACATCGTTCAAGACATAAAGTATATGCAACCTCTTCCGCTTCACAGAGGGGCCAGGTCCTTTCTTAGGGCCACCAGTGGTAGTTGTTGTAGTAGTAGTAGTAGTAGTTGATTGTTGTTGCTGTGGGCCGAGAGAGTTGGCGAGGGCGACCAGGTACTTGCCCAGGGCGGCCACCCGGGCAGGAGAGGGCACCAGATGCTGCAGGGTCCATTGCTTGCACTTCTGTAGTGGGCGAAAGAGAAATATAAGCAAATGTTTAGCGGGCGCTCTGAGGCTCATGCAAAAGACGGAGTGGCGTGTGTGTTCCAAACCTGAACGTTGGTTGGTGAGCACTGGGCGACGGCCGCGCTGAGAAGACCGTGGAACTGCTCGATATCGTCGCGAGAACACGACGGCAGGCCGGCGTCTGCTTTGAGGAGGGCGGCGAGGAGGGAGGCCTTGGCGATGCCGAGCTGCGCGGACGCAGACGCCATGTTGATGGGCCTTTAGTTGTGGGAAGGGAGGGTGTGCCGGGCTTGTATGTCGCGAAAACAAATATACTTGGAATAAGGCCGTGGTGGTGACAAAGGGGAAAGAAATGCGGATTTGTCCAGCTTCCACAAGGCGAGGTCTTCAAGGCTGGGAAGTTCCGATGCCAATATGGATCCGTACTATGTATATGTACGCAAGTACGCCAGTACGCAAGGTACGCAAGGTACAGTATTGTACAGCTTAAGTTTTGGACCGGACCGTGCACTAATTTAGGCTTGGCCGATTCGGCTCCGAACCCATTCCCGTAGGTCAACTCAAAAGGTACGTACCTAAATACCTGATTGTCACATTGCGCCTTTACTTATATAAACTCTTTGGCTTTGCACAGAGAAGCAACCGTATGGCCATCCATTTTTACCATGCAAAACCTCAGGCCGTATACTATCATTGCTAACAAGGAGGCGATTTAGATGTGAACATTCGGGACTCCAGTACACACAGCTCCTGTCGCAACAGCGGAAGATGATAATTAAGTCAATCAAAGGGGCATCAGGCTCATATCATCACTGCAATTCAGTGTTGCAGTCTCGGTCTCGGTCAACTACTCGAGGATCTAGATGTACACGCGCAACGAGGCGCCAATAGCAAAAGAAAAAGGAGATTGTTCTGTTCGTCAAAAATGCGTTGCCTGTTTCGTATGCCCCTCAATTCATCGCAACCCTCAGATTGGTTCTTCCAGAATTGGGCACCTTGCGCTTTTTAATGATTGTACAAGTCTCACCGCCTCAGGATCAAATGTCGGAGAACCGATCACCCTTCTTGCTTCTGTAGGGCTCGGGGGCCTCGTACTTGCTCCGACCATACACGCGCTCGTGTTCCGTCAACGGCCGGTGTTTCACTGGGGCTGGATCGGTGTCCATCTCTCGGGCTGGAGAGCCTACCACACACTCCTTTGGTGGAGAGCCGTCATTAACGGGGATCTTGCCAGCCGTGTTGGAGGAAGAACCGGGGTTGGAAGGGGTGTTCTCGGCGTTCTCGAGGGAAGCAATCATGGCTCTCTTGTTGTTCTGGTCTTGAAGGCGAGCCTGTCGGTCGGCATTGATGCTCTTCTTGGCGAAGACGTATGCACCGGCACCAGCTGTGGAAGGGATGTTTGTTAGTAGCTATCACTCGGCAAGGAGTCTCGATGCCAGAGAGATTGGTGACTTACCAACACAGAGGGAGCCCCAACCCAGCCTGTAAAGTTCATGCTGTCAGTCTTGAAGAGGTACCAATGCTTTGTTGTATTATACAATACGCTGTGCTTACCAGAAAGACTTGACCTGTTGCGAAATGCAGGTTAGCTAAGGCTCTCAAGAAGGCGAGCTTCCTACCATGCACCAGCAGCAGTGTGAGACTTACGGTGTTCATCTTGGATTCTGAGACCACGCTTTAGTTGAAGTCTTGGAAGTATGATTGTGAATCTGCAGTGCGACGCTTATGAGATTGTCGACAGGAAGTTGTAGCTGTGCAGAAGAGTGGCGCCGTGATTGTCACTTTCGAGTCTTTTAAAAGGTGTTGCTGCAATGGGATTCTTTTTGAGTGATGGGAGTTTGAACTGGGGCTCGGTCGCGGGACAGCACGGAGAGAGAGCAAGGGTTAACAGGGCTAGCAGGGTTAGGAGAGTTAGCGCCTCTCAAAAATGCCTGCCGGGGATCTCTATAGCGCCACACACTGAGCAGGCTGGCAGGGGTGCTGCTGCTGCTTGAACAGGGTGCCCCATGCCTGTGGGTCATAATGCCCAGGCGCATTCGCGACTGGCCGCTGACACAGCTCCCCTGGTCCCATCTTTGTCACTTATTTCACACAGTAATAATGGTATGCAAATATTACGGAGATCCAAGGCTTCTTCAACAGTAATGAATGTTTCAGCTGTCCTCAGATCAGTATATAAAGCTACTATAATGCGTACTATGCAGGAAATAACACCAAGACTTGTGCTGCAACACTGAAGACCTTGGCCCAAATAGCCTTATGTACTTACTGTGTAGAGCCCAACAGCTGTCCAACAGTGAAAGTCCAATCAGATAAATCTGCAGTAGACACCTCAAGGCGACCTAAGGCACCTGGGGATCCAAATGTGAGGCTTATTATGTACTTGCTCAGTCGTGGCTGGGCCAACCATGTTTCGAGTGTTCCTGATTGACAAATAAATGCCAACCACCTGGAAGTCCCAGTTGACAATATGGTTGGCCTCACAAAAGCCCAAAGGATCCCAAAAAGTGGTCGACCTTGATGTACCACTTACAAGCACCTGGCACTTGACCATGAAGCTAGGCCAGGCACGGCCAGGCAGGTTACCTAAACTTAGCAACACGGTCACGACCTTTAAGTATACCACCCCTGCTTACTTTTTTCAAGGTCTGGGTACCCCAAGTAGGGCATTCTTAAGGATGATGGTACTTCTGGTTACGGTCACATATATAGGGACCATTTCAACATCCTCCCCGACTGAAATGAACTGATCGTACGCCTAGAATAAAAAGAATTCGATCCCCCGTTGCGGCTCCGTTCTTCTAATACCTACTCCGTATACATACACAGTACTATGTATGTAAATCCCTACATAAGAAAAAAAGGGGGCCTCTGACGCAATTTAAGCCAGCACCGCCCAGTCCAAACCCACTTAATACGCACCACCACAACCACACCTGCCACACAACATTCCCATTGCCGGTCAGAAGCGGCGGAACCGCAGAAGGCAGAAGCAGCAGTACCCTATAGTTTGTACCTGTTATACCAGCCTTGGGCTTTACTCGATACGGTGCTCCTGGGCCAACCAATGCACAAACCCCTATTCATGTTGATGATCACCACAACATATCCGTTCTTCTGGGCCTGCATGTTTTCTGCCACTCACGACTCCTCCGTCTGGGAGTGATGGGCACCGCAAGAGCCCAAGCCCCGCCGTTAACTTGCTCCATTCTACATCCATCCTGACCTAGCATCACCACGCCATGGCAACTTCTCAAGAAGAAGGAGGGCCTGATGGCTCATCCATCGTGAGTTCAGTCAGCTGATATTGAAGGCTGTCAAGGCTGTCAAAAGCCTTCCACCATCCCCCAATCGTTCCAGTGCCCCCCGGATCACTGACAGTATGGCAGAAACCCGTCTCGTCCCTCCGATCGCATTTCGAGAACATGGGCAAAGCTGATGACCCGTCCCAACCATCACAACCACCGCAGCACCCACAGCAACCACAGCATCAACCGCAACAGCCACAACCAGCTCAACCCTCAAGCCGAAGAGCTTCCCCAGGTCCGAAGCCCGACAAACCTCGAGAGCCGCATGCGACCTCGAAAGAACCGCCCCCGATACCCAAGAACAAACCAGGACTCGCGCCCCCTCCACCAAAGGAAAATGGGATACCGCACTCGCCTGCGCGCAGCGCCTTTCCTCCCCCTCCACTTACGCCGCGTCCTATACCCGCTCCCGCTTTTACCGTCGATCCGCCACACTCACCACCCAAGGGAAGGTCTCTCAATATTGCTGTGAACGACCAACCGAGCTTCTTGAACTCGGATGAGGTCGTCAAGCCGGCTACCTCTCCCGCTGTGGCGGGTAAACAATTCAAGATACCCAACCGTACCCGCTCTCCGGGTCGCGATCCTTACAACTCGCCCAAAGTCGCAGCTTTCAGACCTCCCTCGCCGCCACCTCCTCGACGGTCCGCCGAGCTCCGGCGTCAGCGCGAAACAGATACACCTCCACCAATACACCGCTCGGAGAAGCCACTTATACGGTCGAGGGATTCATGGGTAGTGGACGGACCGATGGAGGTGAAGGCAAATCTGGCAGAGAAAGTATCGCCCTTCAGCAGTCCACCGAGCAGTGGCTCGGCCAGTGTCGATGAAGACTCGCCGCCATCAGTGCCTAGAAGGCCACGACAGGCAAAAGAGTCTCTAGCAAGGGCTCAAACTATCCCAATTGGCTTTGACCCACCGCCACTCCATCCTTCGATCGTTAGCAAGAGGCGGGACAAAGAGGTGGAGGTCAATGGATCTGTAAGGGGGCAGATTACGCCAGAACTCACAGGAGAGCCACGACCAGCGTTACCTACGAGACCACAAAGTACGGCAATTGAGCAGTCATCTACGGCAATGGAGAAGATACCGCCCCCGAGGCCTCCACGGCCAGGTGTCTCGACACCCAATGTAGCTGAAATGCCGTCAAACCAAAAACGGACCGTCTCAACACCCCTCTCACAACAGCAACAACAACCTCCGCCACAGCAGCGTACTATACAAGGCAGGTCAAATACCGTCTCTCATAGAGGTGCGGATAGGACTCAGAACAATCCAAGGCATTCCACAATACTTGCCGGCCCCCTGGAGCCAAGGCCTGCAGAAGCGAGTAGTGTCGTCAACCCAGCATACCCAGATACATCAAATACGAATCGGAGACCTCCGTACATCAAGCACGGTCAACAGGAAATTGTAACCAAGTCAGATCCACGAAATTTCGATGTTTGCGGAGATCTTGTATGCACCTCTGGACACCTTACTAGGGTGTGGTCCTTGAGGGATGGAGAGCTGCTCATGAGCTTCGCACATGGGGAAGGACTGAAAGCCAGTGCGGTAGTCTTCAAGCCTGGAATGAACGTTGACGAAGAGGGCAAGAGATTGTGGATAGGCAACAATAATGGGGATCTGATGGAAGCCGACATTGCGACTCAGGGCCTCGTTTACACCAAAACTGCCGCTCATCAGAAGAATGCGGTCGTCAAGATATACCGCCACTTCAATGAGTTGTGGACACTAGACGAGACTGGAACATTACACGTCTGGGGACCGGGGCCCGACGCAGTGCCCGACTTGACAGGCCATCCCCATCAGACTTTCCGAGTCCCCAAGACTCACACGTTCTCAATGGTCGTTGGCGACGAGCTCTGGCATGCGACCGGTAAAGAGATCCGCGTCTTCCTCCCGACGATGGACGGCAAGGCCCAGTTCCAGGTGCTTCTCCGAGCTTTATACCAAGAGTCGGCAGGCGAGATTACTTCCGGTTGCATTCTCCCATCCGCTCCCGACAAGGTTTTCTTCGGGCACAGCGATGGGAAAGTCAGTGTGTACTCGAGGAAGGACTACTGCTGTCTGGAGGTCCTCAACGTAAGCACCTTCAAGATTAACTCACTGCAAGGGACCTGTGGGGATATATGGGCGGGCTACAGCAATGGTAGGATGTGTGTCTATGATGTCGCTCAGAGCCCATGGGCCATCAAGAAGGAATGGCAAGCTCATGACAACCCCGTCTTGAAGATCATCGCGGACCAGGCCGCCAGTTACAGGCTAGAACGACACCAAGTGCTCTCTTTGGGCGCGGACAACGCGATCCGGGTCTGGGATGGAATGCTGCAAGATGATTGGTTGGAGGATGAGATGAAGGCGAAGGATGTCGAGTATTGCGAATTCGACACATTGAGAGCCATGATCATGACATGGAATGCCGGAGCTTCCACACCAAACAGTCTGAGGTACTCCGAGACGGATTCTGTTTTCATTCAAAACTTGCTACGCGGAAGCGGGTCCCCCGACATCTTGATATTCGGCTTCCAGGAACTTGTCGACCTTGAAGACAAGACCGCTACGGCCAAGCGATTCTTCAAATCCAAGAAGAAGGAATCGGACCAGGAGCGCATGAGCCACCAGTACCGGGATTGGAGGGACTTCTTGATCCGAAGTCTGGACGACTATATGGCTGGCGACTTGTACCACCTTCTTCAGGTCTCCCATATGGTGGGGCTATTCACTTGCATCTTTGTCAAAGCCGACGTCAGAGACCGGATATCAAACCTGAGCACCGCCGAGGTGAAGCGAGGCATGGGCGGTTTGCACGGGAACAAGGGTGGCATTATCATCCGTTTCATGATTGACGATACATCACTTTGCTTCTTCAACTGCCACTTGGCGGCAGGCCAGTCCCAAGTCCAGAGCCGTAACAACGACATCACGGCCATCCTCGAGGCCCCGATTCTGCCACCAGAGCGGGATCCAAGCGTTCGCATCGACAGTTATACGGGTGGCGGTGACGGTACCATGGTCTTGGACCATGAACTCATCATTCTTAATGGCGACCTGAACTACCGTATCGACACCATGAGTCGTGATACGGTTGTTATTGCCGTGAAACAGGGCAATCTCTCCAAGCTACTCGATCGGGATCAGCTTCTCGTCGCCCGGCGCCGGCGACCCGACTTCAAGCTGCGCGCTTTTGAAGAGATGGCGATTACCTTCGCGCCGACGTACAAGTATGATGTCGGTACGGACAACTACGACACAAGTGAAAAGAAGCGTAGCCCAGCGTGGTGCGATCGTCTCCTATATCGCGGGAAAGGGCGGATACAGCAAGTCGATTACAGGCGGCATGAGGTCCGAGTGTCGGATCACAGGCCTGTCACGGGCAAGTTCAAGCTGACGATCAAGAAGATCTCACCTAAGAAGAGGGCGGTGGCGTGGATCGAGGCCCAGCAGAGGTTTGAGGAAGTCAAGGGACACGAGGTTGTGCAGGAGAAGTGAGTATACCCCGAGGCAGTCCAATATCGTTTTGAATCAGAAGCTGACTGGTGATTATAGGCTGTACTACCTCACTCAGGTCATCGGTTACGATGTGGCGACCAGCCAAAGTCTGATATCGGATCGGTAAATGCTAAGGGGACTATTGAGGCCCTGATGGGGCTTGACCACCATATGACAAAATATTGGAAACACGAATATTGCTCATAGATGCGGCGGTGGAAAATTCAGCACGAGCAGACGAACTTTGAAATGCAAAAGGGCATCAGGAACGGCGCAAGCAGGCATCATCTCGGGTCAAGGTCAGCTGTGACAACAAGACAGTTTCTGGCGGATGAAAATCAAATTTCTTGTGATCTGGCGCAACAGTATGGGTCGAGAGGTTCGGGAAAGGGGGGATTGACAACTTGGTGATTCCTCACCGGGAGGCAAAGATGAGTTAAGCGAGCATATCAAGATATCATGGTTGAAGTCTATATGACGATAGATAATAATTATTGTGAACAAGAGAAGGACTGTACCGGTGAAAGATATTGATTGTGACGAGATTCGAGATATTCTCCATCACTAACCTCCTCATAGGCGGAGGCTGGCTGAGTTCATCTGCTCCAAAAGGGCGGGCCATGGTTCTATACTGGTTACATGGGGAAATTGTACATCACAGCCTGTTCTGGCGCTGATCAGGAGGTACATGTGTGCATACACAGTACACCACCACGTGATAGATGCCCCTCAACAATTGCAGAAGAGGCGGCCGCCCTTGTCTACTACCTAGGTACTGGTGTTGATATTGTTCCGTCTTCCGTGCTGCTTCCCATACTTGTACCCTGCTGGTTCGTAGATGCGGTTGCTACCACTTTGGTAAATGTCGCTTTGGAAGCCCCTTGAAAGGTAGTCTGATAGTACTGTGTAGACAATGTCCTAAGGGATGAGCAGGTGGGGCTCGAGTTGCTCCAGACGTCTCGTTGAATGGGGTAAAACGGAAGCCCAACCTCGGCGCCGACCAGTGACGATAGTAATGCCGATCTTCGGGCTGAAGGATTGCCGCTTGCTGACCATTAACACAGCACCTATTGCTACTCGGATCTCCCGGACAACGGAACAATAACAAGTGCAGAGGACTGCCAGCCGCTGTGGCTACGGTGTCCGTCGCTTGTGCGTTCGGATGAATCTGTCACGAAGCACTTGTTGTCTCTCCGCCCCCTCAGAGCCCAATGATGTGTGTGAGGTAATATAGACCGAATTGCTCGGCCTCGAGATCAGTCCGCTCGGGGTCGGGGTCGAGGAGCTACACGACAATGCACAGCACCATGTTGCATGGTCAAGTGGAGAGCCCATTGGTCAGGCTCATCCGAGGTTTGGGTTGGAAATGGAGGTGGGCTGAGCCCATCACAGCAGTATAAATGAATGCAAGTGTAACGTAATTAGTGATGGGGCCTGATGGTGCGCTTGAAGCCCCATCAGTATCATATAATCCTCTTTGCGGATGCTATTGCCCAGCGCCAGCAGGAAGACTCTAGGCCCAAGTTGTATCTCGTTTCTTCGGCAAGTAAGCACCATGGCGACGGCGAAGAAGATCTTCATCGATTCCCAGAATGTCGGTCTTTGGGGGAGAGTAAAGCAGACCGACGAGGCTGCCGCAAAGGCCACTGAGCTCCTCCAGAAAGATCTCGAGGCAAGCATTGTTCTCCAGTCTGGGAATTCTAGCATCGGACTGACCATGCTGGTAGAATCATCATGTATTTTTCAATGACAGCGGTTTCCACAATCATGTAAGCGAACAGTCCCATACAACGCCCCCTTCCCCCCGGGGAAATCGCCCAAAGACGATATGACTGACATGCCCATCAAGACTTCCCACCATCTCCTCACCCTCTACGGCACAGGTGCCAACGCCGCCCATCTACAGAAAGGCTTCGACGACAACACCGGCTACCAGCGGCCCCCCATGCCCACCCACCCGCACGTGGTCGAGGACCTCCGGTCCTGGGGGGACCACGCGGGCAAGTACCTCGGCCAGGACCAGTACTACCCGGACTTCCTCGCCTTCTTCCAGGAGGAGGTCGCCGGCAAGGGGTGGGAGGCCGTCGTGTCCGAGTACCTCCTCGCCGGGACCGAGGCCGCCGACGACCTGCTGGTGCGGCTGCACGGGAGCGTCATACACCCGCTGATCCAGCTCATGTTCGGCATGGAGTGGGGGCAGCCGGCCATCGTGGCCGAGGCCCTCGCCCAGACCTGTGTCCACAAGGACGAGCTGAAGAGGGAGCTGTATGCGGCCGAGAAGAGTGCCGGCGAGGAGTATGGGGAAAAGGGGGAGAAGAAGAGGATGCCGAGTATCGTGTCCCTGATGAAGGCGGCGCAGGAACAGCCGGGCCTGGCGAAGGTGGAGAGCGAGAACAGGTATTGGGAGTGGATTGCTGATGGCTTGCCGGACGAGGTGCTCAGGATCATGAGCAAGGTCAAGGTTGCGCCCGAGGAGTTGGACGAGAGGACGGTCGAGATGTTCAATACTGTCATGTTTGCGGCTGCTGGTGCCGCGTTCCATCCACCGAAGCTCAACAAGTTCAACTTCTTCTTCATGTGAGTGCAGGCGTGTTCCTTGGGTCCACGTTATTTGACTCTGTCACAGGGAACTGGTATTGACAGCCAACAGCCACTTCGTCAACGCTGCACCCCTATATTTGATCATCAACGCGCAGCCGTGGATCCCGATCGAGACCAAGGTTCGCCTGTTGGAGTGGAAGATTCGCCAGGATCTCTTTCTTTACGCCGTCATAGGCGTGCCTGATTTGCCGTTGGAGGAGATCAAGGCCTACCAGCCTAGTGACCCCGCGACTACATCCGTTACTGGTGAGTTGGTTACTGAACAGCCCGAGAAGGTCTATTGAGCCTCGTGGAATATACCAGACTGATTTGTACGTTAAGACATCATATCGAAGTATCATCCCATGGAGGATGAGGGACACGCTGTTAAACTGGCCAGGGCAGCCGCCATCTGCCAAGACGTATCGAAGGAATACGAAGACCGCGAGTGGATGGTCATCAAGGGCGACGATATGTGGCTGAGGGTGCATCATTTGATTCTCGATTCCATAACGAGCCCAGGGAAGAAGTGGGTGTGGGGCCAAGGGCACGAGGAGGCCTGGAAGGTAAGTGATAGCATAATGTCCCTGGCATCTTCTGAGACGAATATTCACATGGCGCATAGGACATCCCCGACAGACCTCACCTGTGATCGTTTGATCGTGTGGCTAGGGGCACCCAATTGGTCTTCTGGATCATTCGCCATTGTTCCTGGCTTCCCAGCCGGTTTCTACAATGATGTGAATGGTCTGTCGTTCTCGACATCGAGAAGAGCTTGTGTTCAGGACGTTTTGGATTCTCGTTGCTCCCTGTCCAGCTACAAATGATTCAGTGAGCGTTGGCAGTAAGGCGCACCTCATTGTCACATCACACCTTGAGCAATACGGAAACCAAATTGGGGGTAAGGGTATCAGCGGCCTGTATTTATAGTTTGACCATATAGCGTTTCTGCGTTAGTCTATTCCACCCCAATCCACTCCTCCTCGGACACTTCCTCGTTCAGAATGTCCGCCATTTTTAGGCCATCCTCGCCAGTGAGAAGCTTAGGGCCGTCCTCCTCGGCCGAACCCCAAGCTAGCGCGTTGCCCTTCTGCGAAGTCTCCTTGGATCCGGCTTGTCCCAGCAGGTAGTCAACCATGTAGACGTTCTCATCCGCCAGCCTGCGGATCTCATCTCTCATCCTCGTCACAGCCCGCGCGACAACCCGCAGCTCCACATCAACCTTGCCCCTGTTGGCCGTCAGCCACGCGCCGTGCTTGTCGACGAGGGCCTTGATCCAAAGGAGGCAGAACTCGATGTGTGGTGACTGCTCCGTCTGAGCGGCGACGAATCTGAGGAGCCTCGGGACATAGACAAGGGGCACATCCTCCACAACAAGAGCGATGTCCTGGTGCGGTACCGCTTGGAATACTCGCTTAATCAAGCCGGCTTCGTTCAATCTGAATGCCATGACCAGAGCCTTAAGGTAGTCCTTCTCTCCTTCCAGCACAGACAGGGTTGCTGCTGGTGTGATCTCCATGTTGAGGTCGAAGGGGTCAAACTGAAGGGTGTTATCGAGACTGTAAATAAGGAGACCCTCAGTTGACGCTGCACAGAATGCGGTACCGGCAGGCGAGAAGGCGACTCCTGACACTCGCACCTCTGGCATGTTCTTCCGTGCAGATGGGTCGCCACGCTTGGAGCCTGGGAGAGACCTGTCGATACGGTCTTCCCGGTCGGATGCCTCGCCTTGGTCGTCAAGCATGGCCTCTGGGCCAGCTTCGGTAAGAAGCTTGCTGTTCAGGAACTCCTGTATACCCGACAGCGACAAGTTGACGCTGACCGTGAACTTCTTGAGCAGGACCATGGTCGTTACGGAGTACAGGCAAATGTACTTGCTGTTGCCGGCCGCCAGCAGACAGCTTCCATCCGTGCTGTACCGGATGGCGTTGAAGCTCTTGGTGCCAGAGACGTTGGCTGCCGCCCTCCTGTCACCGATCTTTCGGCCTCCAGAGACGTCCCTTCGGCCGTCCACACCCGACACCTGCTGTGCCTCTTGAATGGACCAGAAAGTCAACTGGCCATCCAAAGTCGAGATGGCGAGCTGTTCCGAGTCTGGCCTGACGGCAATATCGAGAACATCGGCTTGTAACTGGAGAGGCTCGCTGGTTTGTGTCCTGTCGAAGATTGACCATATCCTTGCTGTGCGGTCCCAACTTCCACTGACCAGAGTGTTACCATTTGGAGCAAATGCGAGAGACGATACGGGTCCCTCGTGACCAGCAAGCTGGTCAAGCAACTGGCCCGTTTGGACCGACCAAATGTGAATGTCGAAAGAATCAAGCGAGCCTGCGGTTACCACCTCTCCACTGGGATCCACCGCCATACATGACCACGATAGTCTTGTAGGCGCTGTGAAAGTCCTGAAGTTTCGATATCTGATGAGGTCCCAAGCTCTTATTGATCCGTCCAAACTGGAAGTGAAAAGAACGTTGCCCTTCTTCGCAAACTCGCATGCTGTGACTGCACTGGTATGCTCCGTGAAAGTCACGATGCAGAATCCGGACTCGATATCCCAGACCTTGATCTTTCCATCGTCAGATGTCGTAATGACTCGTTGTCCATCTGGTGAGTAGACCAGAGAGTTCGTGGAGTCAAAGTGGCCCTGCTGCTTTAATATGTAGGACTCCGACTGCCACTCCCAGACCAGGAGCTGACCCAATTTCGAGGCGCCAAATGCCAACCATTCTCCGGTCTTATTTATCGTGACGAAGTCGATGTCGTTTTGTGATATGCTCAAGGTGTGAATCTGGTTGAACTCGGGCATCTCGTACAAGCCGAATATGCCGTTGGAGAAGCCAGCCACCAGCAGGTTTGAATCAGCATGGTACGCGGCGCATTTGACGTGTGCGTTGTTCTGCATGAAGTAGTGCTTGTTCACTATCCTCCAGCGCAGGTCTTTCTCTTCCTCCTCATCCTCGTCCATTTGGTCCTCGTCCCGTTTTCTCGCAACATACTGCCAATCAAAAACGGCGCCGTCCTTGCTGACAGTATATATTGTCTCCTGGTCCTTTGAGAAATATGCGCCAACGACAGCCTGTCTGTGGCCTGACAGTACCGTCGGGATGAAGCCCTCTTCCGGATTCAAACTCCATATCCTGGCTGTCAAGTCTTTCGCAGAGCTGAGGAAGAACCTAGAGTCCCTTGACCATTCGATATGTAGTACGTCGTCGAAGTGACCAGTATGTGTATGGTGCTTGACGAAAGGCGCGAACTCGAGCTCGCCATCGGGATGCGCGTCGGGTGTAGAGGGCACTTGCCAGACCTCGAGTTTCCGACCGAGGCCAACGGCGAAGTAGCGGCCAGAGGGAGAGAAGGCAAGGGCGGTGACGGGCGACTTGAAGGAGAAGTGGTAGATGCCGATGCGTCGGGTTACATTGGTCAATATAGCCTGGCCATCTTCGTCAACGGTTAGGAGGAGGTTTCCCTGGGGGGTGAGCCCTATCCTCGCAATGTTCTTTCGATGTGCGAAGGGGAGGGTGTAGGACTTGTTGCTAGACACAGGGGTCAGTAACGCAAGACGTATTACACAGTGAAGAGCCTGTGGACGACATACTCAACAAGGTTGAAAACCGTGACCCTGTTTCCTACGGGCGAGTATAAATGGGTTCCATCTGGGTTGAAGAGGAGGTTGCCTCTGCTGTAGACAGTTCCGAGAAGGTTGGAAAACTGTACGGGGCGTTAGCATTGACAAGCATGCCAGGATGTACTGATTTTATATTTACCTTGAAATCTGTCTTCATTTTCAAAATATGTCCATTTCTTAGCAAGTCGCTTGTTAATAAGATTGCTGAAGAGTGCCCATATTCCGGAGAAGCTGGTTAAGAGCCCGTCGCGAACTTTTCGGTGGGGCCAGGGGCTTATCGTTCTTATCGGTAGCCTAGCCTAGCAGGCCTGCCAGGGCGTGCCAGGGCGTGCCAGGCCTGGCTAATGTCAACTGGTGTGGCTCCTCGCGACCCCTGTTGTGATTGTGTGGGTCCGTGCGGGAAGGACCCCCGTACTGAATAAGGGGGAAGGAGTGGCCCAATGCCGAATGAGCACGAAATTGGTTCCTTCCCTCTTGATTGTCAACCATTGAGACGCAACACATCAACAACTTCGATCAAGCACCATTGCTACCGAGTCTCATCCTTCATCCGCAGAAGCTCCCAAACCGTCAAGATGTCGACCGAAAGCAGTGCGAGCCCAATTGGCATCGCCAATTTGCCAAACCAGCGCCACAAGATCGTCGCGAAGAGAGGCGCCGCCTTTACCATCATGGTAGCCGGCGAGTCTGGTCTCGGCAAGACTACCTTCATCAACACCCTCTTCTCCACAACCATCAAGAACTACGCCGACCACAAGCGGAGACACCAGAAGCAGGTTGACAAGACCGTCGAGATCGAGATCACAAAGGCTGAGCTGGAGGAGAAGTTCTTCAAGGGTATGTTTGTTTCCTAATTGGAGAGGGGGTGAGCTGCCGAGATGAAGCACAATAGACTGACTGACTCGGAATCTATCCAGTCCGCCTGACTGTTATCGACACCCCTGGATTCGGCGACTATGTCAACAACCGAGACTCCTGGATGCCCATCATCGAGTTCCTCGACGACCAGCACGAGTCCTACATGTTGCAAGAGCAACAGCCCCGCCGAAATGACAAGATCGACCTGCGTGTCCACGCTTGCTTGTACTTCATCCGCCCAACAGGCCACACCCTCAAGCCTCTCGACATCGAGGTTATGAAGCGCCTCTGCTCCCGCGTCAACTTGATACCTGTCATCGCCAAGGCTGATACTCTCAGCCCTGCTGACCTTGCACAGTTCAAGCAGCGCGTACGTGTCACCCATTTCCGAGGCACGTGTCAATCAATACTGACCATATGCATGTTTAGATCCGAGCTGTCATTGAGGCCCAGAGCATCAAGATCTACCAGCCTCCTGTCGAGGAGGACGACGAGGCTGCAGCCCAGCACGCGCGTAGCCTTATGGCTGCTATGCCGTTCGCTGTCATCGGATCCGAGAAGGACGTCAAGACCGGCGATGGCCGCATCGTGAAGGGACGTCAATACTCGTGGGGTGTTGCTGAGGTTGAGAACGAGGATCACTGCGATTTCAAGAAGCTCCGATCCATTCTCATCCGTACCCACATGCTCGACCTGATTCACACCACCGAGGAGCTTCACTACGAGGCCTACCGCGCTCAACAGATGGAGACCCGCAAGTTCGGCGAGGCTCGTCCACGGAAGCTGGATAACCCCAAGTTCAAGGAGGAGGAGGAGGCCCTCCGAAAGCGGTTCACCGAGCAAGTCAAGATCGAGGAGCAGCGGTTCAGACAATGGGAGCAGAAGCTCATTGCCGAGCGTGACCGTCTTAACAAGGATCTGGAGCAGACGCATGCCCAGATCAAGTCCCTCGAGCAGGAACTGGAGCAAATGCAGGGAAGCGCAGTCCGCAGCCATGGTCGTCGCTAGGGTCACGAAGTGGCGGTTTAGATCTCAGAGTCAGCAACATGAGAACATGTTCACCCACCGTTTCCCAGTGTCGGTAGCCTCGCGGGCTGGTTTTAAACAAGGCTCATTAATAAAAGGAGTTAGGGGGGATATGTTGTGGATATGCTCCGGAGCCTTGCCTGCGACTTTTGGAAGAGCGTATGGACCGGTCGTGCGGAAGAGCGGAATTTTCTCCCGACACATCGTCGGTTTCTTTTTCTTTCAACGGGCAGAGAAATGAAGGTCGAAGTGGGACAGTGAGCGAGGCCGCTTATCGAGCCGTCCTGTTCCTATTTCAGAGCCTGTCTCGGGCCCCCATTTTATCCTATTTCGAGATAGCCATGATGTAATTCCTTTATCCTTTTCATGATACCAGTTAATGAGAATGGCTGCCCCTTTTGACTCGCTTGAAAGCAACAATCGCAAAATAGACAAGCCAGGAAAACACCATAATCCCACTAGCTCTCATGCATCACAAGTAATATTTTAGTTACCATTCGCCAGCCCCTGTTTCCCGATGCAGATATTGATCATCCGTCATCCTCTAAACGGCGTCCATCATGGTTCTGGTAAGGAGCTGCTCGTTCTTGTTGCCCAGCTTGGAGATTTGGAAAAAGACATCAACACCGTAACCCCAGAGGCTCTGCAGCTCCAGACTGCCGGCCCAATATTCCGCGTAAATCCTACTCAGGGGAAGTCCCATGCCCAGCCTCAGGTTTGGCGGCCGACTAGTCAGGTACGACAAGGAGCTGACAGAGCTTCCTGTCGACGTGCTAGCCTTGGCCTCGCTTGCCAGTGGCTCGTCAACACGTACTTCTTGTAGGGTTGCGGCCATCCTGGGAACGTGCGTTAGGTTGGACAGTATCCGCTGGCTATGAGGACCCTTGCAGAACGACCATAGGTAAGGCATGACGTCGCTGGAAATGCCACCTCCTTGATCTGATACGCGGATCACCACATGCTTGGATGACTCGCAGATGGTCACCTCGATTGGGGGTGGCCTTGTGCTCGCGGTACCGTCCCTGATCTGCCTCTCGATGACGGCCTGGACTGAGTTCCGGAGGAGCTCACCGATGATATACTCGATGTGGCTGAGAATGAATGGGAAGCCGGTGTCCAGATGGCCGGCTAGCTTGATCTCAGGCAGGGCGACGTCCTCCCCGTAGGCGGAGCGGGCGAGATTGAGGACGGCCTGGCCGCAGCGCTGTATGACCTCGGCGGCGTTACATTTGAGGAAGATTCTGCCGATGAAATCTGTATCGGAATCTTTGGCCTCTGTCGAGTGGGAGGGTGTCAGGAAGGTCGAGGTAAGGGCGAGGTGCTGATCAGCGATGACGCGGCGGGATATCCTCGATCGTAGGATGGCGTTCATGAACCTGTCCAGCTCGCGAGACGGGAGCATGCCATCGGCACTCACTTCCAGTACGCCCATTGACAATTGTGGGATCACCGAGAGATGAGCCTTGAGCATGCCGCTAATGACTTGACAAAAGGATTCGTTGTCCTCAAGATTGCGGATCTCGGGCACTCTCCTGATCTTGTCGAAGGCGTCATAGTATAGCTCGTAGACCTCGTTGAAGTGAGGGTTGGCTACGACGCAGTATGGCAATGTTTGCATATCACGGATACGATGAGCGATCCTGAGACGATCCGCATTAGCTTAAGTGTTACAATGGACGAAGGGAAGA
>LKEA01000005.1:897072-957783 GCA_003795315.1 Cytospora schulzeri
GGGGGGGTGAATAAAGGCCAATTCTATTCTTTTTGATGCTTCCACCCTATGTTCTCTGTGTGTTCCTCGCCGCATTTCTGATGTGTCACATACCTCCTTGGCAACTCTGTCCGCACATAATTTGCAGAACTGATCAGCCTCTGCTCATTGAGGGAGCGACCAAACACCATGAGCTGTCGCAGACTGACAGGTCTCGCCTCCTGGCCCACCCAGCTAGGATGAAGGTTACGGTCAATAAATTTGAACACATGAATTTAATACAAGATGGCCCATGTTTGACATACTCATCGAGGGCGGAGAATGACCTCCATTTATGAGAGTGCACCTGGCGAGTTTGGTGGTGTACCCATGGCTGTGGTAAAGCTTGTTGTATGGGACCCTGAGCTCGTTGGAGCTGGCGTGCACAGCGCAGCATCACTGTAGTTTTTAAGGTGGTCTTGGCCCCCAATCGTGACATTCCGGCAATAATTCCATGCGAATGATAACTGCCTACAGGTTAGTCCCCTACATTCGAAGTAGTGTGTATGCAGGCATATATATGAATCCTCGACGGTGGGTGGTGTGTTTAGTCAGGGTCTCAATTTAAGCGTCATGGAGCACCAACATTGAACTTGCTGCATACCATTGTGCCACTTTAAGTCATAAACTTGAGCGGCAGCTTGATAAAGTGGGGAGCTTTGCAGTGCACATGTGGTTCCCCACCAAAGCAACGATGCTGTCACAAGCCTGGATGAAGATTGATATTGCAGGAAATACCAAGTATACTATCCAGATCAATCCGCCCAAGCAGTCATTTACCCAGGTAGCTAGGTAAAGACCCCTTCGTCGACAAGCTGTTGTTTTCGTGTCTAGTTGACATCAACTGAGGACTGGATACTCAGCTATATACACTTGTAAGTAAGGAAGCTGTTTTTTTTGCCCTTGTACATTCTATAGCTAAGATACTGCAGTGGGGAATAAAAAAAGACCATGCCTTTTTCCCTTGTTTTGTCTTCTGTCCCTTTTACTGTTCTGCCCGGGATCCCATCAGATGTTTCTTTAGCATTTGTCTATAGTGTAGCTGCAGTTAATAGTTGTCAGTCATGAAAACCAGTGCAGTCAATCTCATTGACGGAATCACTTTCCCAAGCCAGGACGTCATAACCTGGGAAGGTATAGAGGGGCAAAGAAATGCTTAAGTAAGTCACAGCCACTGACTGAGTAGACTGCTCCGGCTCGACTTGAGCCGTCGTGGTGGGCAGGCAGTCAGTCAATGTGGGACGGCTTCCCTCCAGAAGTTTAGCTCTCCGCATCCGCATTTCTTACGTACCATCAGACTGGTCGACATATCCTCCTTCTAAACTTGTAGACGCAAGACCTTGCCTGCCTTGCCCTCTCTTACACCATACCTACCTAGGTACCTACCTCGTGTTCTGCATCAAATCCTGGCTCTTAACTGTCTTACATACTTCCGTCACCAATTCTAACCAGGCCAGGTATCACCAGCTTGATACTGACGTCTGCCGGCGAAACGCGCCTCTCTCCTGCCGCATAGCGTGTCAGCCCTCACCCACTCTTCCCCTCCACCGCCGACCATCAAGAGACCGTTGATCGCTGCTGCACAAGGCTTTCGAGAGAGACTTTGACCTTTTCTCCTTCTTGAGCCTGATCACATACCTACCAACTGCCATACGCCTTCCCGAGCCAGGCCTGCTCGGAAATCCGCAAATATGGTGAGTGCGCAAAGTCAAAAACATACACCTACCCGGTCCAATCCTCCTCCATGAATATCCTTGAGCCCAATAGCTGCGACCTACCCTACGCATCTTTTGCAAGCACCGGTTTACACGTCGCGCCCTCCACCGATGCCTATCACGTCAAGGCGCTGGAGGAGGTGGCGGCGGACGCACAGCAATCCTCCTGAAGTGGACTGGCTTGCTGTCTCGGCCACAATGTCGACGACATCATCGTCACCACACATGGCTTCTCCTCCAACATCCCCCTCTCCCTCGACATCGCCGCTGTTTTCCGACCGTCCTCAGTCTCCCCTACACTCTGACACTCCACCACACCCGGAAATGCTTTGGAGACTCCTAGATGAAAACCGTGCTGACTTAATTATTTCTGATGAGGCTTTCAACCCCGACATGCACTCGCCCAACGACATGCTCGTTGACACCGAGGAACACATCGTCGACCCAACAGCTAATGGCGTCGAGAAAGACAACCTCACGATCATCAACCCGGACAATCTGGAAACAGAGGCAGAACAGGTTCAGGACTTGCCCAGGGCGGACGATTGTACGTATCCAGAGTAGGACGTTCGGTCGGGAGGATGCTGACTCCTCACAGATGATGCCATAAAAGAGCTCGTGTTGCCACCCTTAATCGAAGAACCTCGCATTCTCGAAGACGTTGTGTTCACCTGGGGAATCCAAAATTGGCGTTCGCAAAACAAGAAGGAGCATGGCCCTACCTTCAAAGCCGGAGGCTATCCTTGGTACGAACTTTTCCAGTCAACTGACAGTGACCATGTTCTCAAGGCTAATGCTTGACTGTAGGCGGATACTGCTTTTTCCATTTGGCAACAACGTCGATCAATGCTCGATATACCTGGAACATGGATTCGAACCTAATGAGGTACCAGAGGATTGGAGCTGTTGTGTGCAGTTCGCGCTGGTACTGTGGAATCCCAACGACCCCACGATATTCTCCCATCACAGTGCCCACCACCGGTTTACCAAGGAGGAGAGCGACTGGGGATTCACCAAGTTCCTAGAGTCCCGCAGGATGTACGGCATATGGGACAATTCCAACCGACCCATGATCGAGGACGATAATGCGAACATCACCGTGTACGTCAGAATCGTCGAGGACGAGACTGGTGTACTATGGCACAACTTCACCAACTACGACTCCAAAAAGGAAACAGGATATGTGGGACTCAAGAACCAGGGTGCCACCTGCTACCTAAACTCTTTGCTGCAGTCTCTATATTTCACAAATGCGTTCCGCAAGGTATTGACAATCGCCACCACTCTTTGTACGGACGAGCGCTGACTTTGGAAGGCTGTATATGAAATTCCGACCGAACATGACGAGAGCATGACGAACAGCGCGTATACGCTACAGCGCCTATTCTACCAGCTCCAGACGTCAAACATGGCTGTAGGGACAAATGAGCTAACAAAGTCCTTCGGCTGGGAGACGAGACACATTTTCGAGCAACAAGATGTGCAGGAGCTTTCGCGGAAACTCATGGAACGTATGGAGGAGAGAATGAAGGGCACGAAGGCCGAAAATGTCCTGCCACAGATGTTCAGCGGCAAAATCAAGACATACATTTCGTGCATCAACGTCGACTACGAATCCAGCCGCATAGAGGACTTTTGGGATGTTCAACTTAACGTTTCAGGCAACAAAGACCTGCAGGACAGTTTCAAGGACTACATCCAGGTTGAGAAGATGGAAGGTGAGAACCAATACATGGCGGGCGATCAGTACAAGCTGCAGGACGCGAACAAGGGTGTCATTTTCACGAGCTTCCCCGACGTTCTCCACCTACAACTGAAGCGCTTCGAGTACGACTACATGAGGGACACCATGACGAAGATCAATGACCGCTACGAGTTCCCCGAGATCTTTGATGCATCTCCGTATCTGTCAGAAGATGCAGACACTTCTGAACCCTGGACATATCAGCTGCACGGTGTCCTTGTACACAGCGGCGACCTCAACGCAGGCCATTACTACGCATTCTTGAAACCAAACAAGGATGGATGGTTCTACAAGTACGACGATGACAAGGTTACGAAGGCGACGTTACGCGAGGTTCTGGAAGACAACTTCGGTGGCGAGTATCGACAGCCCACCAATCATCTCCGGAGCCCTGTACAGCAACGGAAAGCACCCATTATGCGGCCTAACAGCGCTTACATGTTGGTGTACATTCGACAATCACGAGTGGACAATATTCTTTGCCCTGTTACTGAAGAAGACATTCCTGCACACTTGCGCAACAGATTTGAAGAAGAAGCCACCATCAGAGAAGCACGGAGGAAAGAGAGAGAGGAGCAGCATCTCTACATGGGTGTTCGGGCCATCCTTCCTTCTACATACCAGCAACATGGAGGCACGGATCTAGGGGCGTTCGATGCGAACCCTGAGTCGGACCCGTCCGCGCCAAGGTTCTACAGGACGCTGCGCTCTTCTACACTTCAGGATCTCGCCAATCGTATTGCCGAGGACATCAACGAGGACCCGAAGAGAGTGCGCTTGTGGATGATGGTCAATCGTCAGAATAAGACTACGCGGCCGGACCAGCCCATGATGGACATGCGAGCGACGGTGGAGGAAAGCTACAACAAGTCCACCACCCACCATAACAATGTACTCCGTGTATGGGTTGAGATTGCTGAGGAGGTCAACGCCGAGGGTGAGGCCATCTGGCCAACATACCAAAGCCAGAGCAACGGCATTGTCGTTAAGAACGACCTCATTCTCTTGTTCTTGAAGCATTTTGATGCTGAAGCACAGACCCTTCATGGTGTGGGGCATGTGTACGTCAACAAGGAGAAGAAGGTTGAGGAAATTGTTCCCATGATCTGCAAGAAGATGGGCTGGGGCGAGAAACTCTCGGGCGATGATAAGGTCATGCTCTGGGAGGAAATCAAGCCCAACATGATCGAGGCCCTCAGAGCGAAGCAGACCTTGAAGGCTGCTGAGCTGCAAGATGGAGACATTGTGTGCTTCCAAAAGGTGACTGAGAAGAAGTCAGCACTCGAGAAACGCCTCGGACTTGGGGACAAATCGCCCGAGGATACGTAAGTGATCAAACTGACCTTGCCACTCGGCTTTCGCTAATGTGTACGTAGGGCAAGGAAATCGGACCGCTGTGAGGATGCGCGGGAGTATTACGACTTCCTCATGTTTAAGAGGACGGTTAAGTTCCATGCTCACCCGACCCGGTGTGATCCTAACAAATATCCACCATTCGAGCTCGTTCTCAGTGCAAAGATCAGCTACGATCAGTTGGCGGAAAAGGTTGGCGACGCACTCAGTGTAGACCCAACACATCTTCGGTTCTACACAGTGAACAGTGCCACCGCAGCCGTCAGAGTGGCTGTCAAGCGGCTGTCAAACAACCAGACACTCCAGAGCATCTTGAACCCTTCCGGATACTCTCAGATCAACCAGAACCAGAGAAACGATGCTCTGTACTTTGAGGTCTTGGACATGAGTCTAGCAGAGCTCGACACCAAGAAGAACGTCAAGATTGCATTGCTCAGCGAAGGCATCACCAAAGAGGTAAATGCCCTTGGCAGAATTCTAGCTGAACCCCGGCTGACTTGAAGATGCAGGACCACTTTGACATACTAGTTTCCAAGAACGGTATAATCGAAGACCTCATTAACGGACTCATCAAGAAGGCTCAGATTCCTGATGAGGCCGAAGCTGGCAAAATCAGGGTGTTCGAGGTGAACAATCACAAGTTCTTCCGGGAGATGTCCCGTGAGTATCCCGTTATTAGCATTAACGAGTACACCCTGCTCGTTGCCGAGCGAACATCACCCGAGGAGGCGGAGGCCACCGACAAGGACTACATAAACTGCTTCCACTTCCAAAACGAGCCTAGTCGGGTGCACGGAATGCCATTCAAGTTCCTGCTCAAAGAGGGCGAGACGTTCTTGGATACCAAGAAGCGCCTGGAGAAGCGAACAGGCCTCAAAGGCAAGAGCTTTGAGAAGATCAAGTTCGCTATTGTGAGGAGATCGGCCTATTCCAAGGTGCATTACCTCTCAGATGGTAAGTATTCCCCTTCTTGTCCACAATGAACAACACTAGTGGGATTGCAAGCAGCTAATACTTTAACACAGACGAGGTCATCACGGACATAATCAACGACGGTGACGACGACTTCCTCGGCCTCGACCATGTGGACCGGTCACGAACCATGCGTAATGGAGTGGGCGACTTGTTCCTCAAGTAATCGCCTGCTTTGCTTTCAGTCTTGCAGTGTCAAAAGATATCCCTCAAGAAAACGATGCACTTACCTCGGTGGGGAGTGCTGGTGTACTGCCCTTCGCCTTGATATCCTGTTACATCTCTATCGTTGCGCTTTCGTTGTGTTTGACCCTAAGATAGGATATGGCCCCGTATCTCGTATATTCACAGGCATAGGCAGGCATTAGGCGCAGGATGTGGAAGAACAGCCTTTGGAAGGCAGGAAGGGGTTGGTCCCAAGTATAGGCGGATGAACGGGTGGGATATTGTTACTGTTTTCTCGTTGGCAAAAGACGAGTCGTTGCATAAACGGTACTCTTAGACCAACTTAAGTGCGAATCATGACGGCGTAGTCCTCATTGCCTTATACCAACTGCTAATTCTGTGCATTTGTTTCTGTAAAACAGTGTAGGAGTGAGTTGTTGGGGGACTTGATCAGACGAGAGAGAGAGAGAGACGGACTCGGATGAGACAGTGCTGCAGGTTGGGCTGTGGGCTTGAGTACTTGGCTGCAGCAGTGGGCGAGTCGAGTCGCTGCAGTGCTTGGCGGCATGCTTTGGCATGCTTTGGCTCCGAGGCCGCTGGGAGCGATAAGGCGCCAAAATTTCTTATCGCGCCACCAGCTCTAAGACGCCGTCCATCAATGTCCTCGTTCCCGCCTTGACAGCTCCTACAATATATTATTTATCTCCCATTTCCGACCGCCGTACCTACTTCCGATCTCTGCGCAGTCTTTGGCCTCACGAACATTCTCTAGAACTACGATCGACGATCCCCTTGAAACATGAGTTTACCAGGCATGGGAGGTGGCATGCCCGGCGGCGCACCAGGCTCGCCGGATCCCAATGACCCCAATGCGAAGGCTGTCAGTCGAGTCTCACACTTACGAGTGGATCCTTTGTCGAGGGAGGACGAGTGATTGCTAACTTGAACTTCTTGGGTGACTACAGTTGAAGATGATGAACGGACTTGCGGAGTCATGCTACGCGAAAACAGTCATGTCAGGCGTCGCGGGTTTCGGTCTCGGTGGTGTGTTTGGCCTGTTCATGGCATCTGTACGTCCGATCTCCGTCGAACACCCTCACCCTCTTCACCCTCTTCACCCTCTTCCCAGCCCTTTCTTCTCTTACTCCTGGCAGTCAAGGCAACCAAAGCTAACCGCCAACAACCTCGCAGATGGCATACGACACACCCTACCACACGGCGGGCGCGGGCGCGACACAGACGACGATCCCGTGGAAGCAGCAGCTCAAGACGGGCTTCAAGGACATGGGCGCGCGGTCGTGGAGCACGGCCAAGAACTTCGCCATGGTCGGGTCCCTCTTCACGGGCATCGAGTGCGGCATCGAGGGGTTCCGGGCCAAGAACGACATCGGCAACGGCATCGCGGCGGGCTGCATGTCCGGGGCCATCCTCGCGCGGGGCACGGGCCCGCAGGGCATGGCCGTCGGGTGCGCGGGCTTCGCGGCGTTCAGCGCGGCTATTGATACCTGGATGAGGATGCCTAAGGATGAGGAGTAAGGGGGGCTTGTCGTTGTTTGGAAAATGAATCTGGGCTGGTAAGGAGGGACGGCTGCAAGGCTTAGGATAGAGGGTGGGAGAGGTTGTGGACAACTCAGCCCACCCCCCAAACTCCAGTCTCCATGTCCCCAAATTGGCGAGGTCATGAGAAGGGCGATCCGGGGGTGGCTGCTGGTACACGTGGCCGCATTGTCTGGAAGGCATTGCCCGGTGAGAAACTCAGGGACTATGGGAAGAGGTGAACGGCCAAGACAGACGTCAGCCGACGCCTCTTTGTCCAAACACGGTTGTATGCATAGCAAGGTCTGGTTTACGGCGTTTGGGCCAAGGCGTTCCGGATTGTGGGCTGATATGTGATGGGAAGATTTGGCGATAGAGGCCTAAGGGATAGGACATCTCCACTTGACTTCGGGGTCTGGTAGTTGTATAGATACGGTTCGACTGTGTCAGTTTGTTCATAACCCAGAAGTCTTCACTACTGTACTCGGGCTACGATACCAGTAATACACCACAATCACAATCACACGCACATTGAAGTGGCACTGACTACCGTATTCTACGAACGCAAGTTCCGCGTATCAAGATCTGTCTTGTGACTAAAAGGTTGCAATAGTCATTAACGAGTACACAGCAGCAATTTCAGACACACTCAGGCAAGCAGCACCATGTTTCGCCTTGAGTTGTAGATGCTATTCCTTCCGACATCATACGCTCGATGCTATTAGAATTCCGATGGCTATATGCTGGCCCCAATCTATTCGTCGTCGTCGTCCTCCACCCTTGGGCGCTTCGATTTCCTATCATCCGTTTCCTGCAAGCCATAGCCTCTCTTGCCTGAGGACTGCTCCACCTCAGTGAGGAATTTATCCACGTTGAACGGGTCGACCGTCTCCTTTTCGAACTGTACTGGGCCTTCACGGGCTTCCGCATCCTCCGTGCCCTTGAACTTGCCCCTGCCCAGCGCCTCACCGAACCGGCTCGACTTCTGGATCTTCTCCATTTCTTGGTCTCCGGCCGTCTCGTCGTCCTCATCCATGTTCACGCTTGGTCGGTAGATACTGCTGATAGCATCCTGCGCCGCAAACAATGGCTTGTCATAGGGATTATCCTCGTTGAAACCGCTGTCGAACCCGCTAGACTGGTTGAACAGACGAGAGTCATACATGCCCTCCTTGCTCTGCGTGGGCTTTGCGAGGCCAAGAGCGATCTTCTCCGAGATGTCGCGGTTCTGCTCGCGGGCCATGACCTGGACTCGCCGCTCGGCACCCATGCGCGACTGTCGCAGCTTGCGCTCCTCCTCGCGACGCCTCTCCTTCCGTGCCTCCTCCCGCTCGCGGACGGCAGACTCATCGCTGTCGTACGAGGAGCCGGCAGAGGACCTGCTGTCGTAGCTGCCTGACCTGGACCTGCGTCGGCCGTGGCCGGCCTTCTCTTCTCGGGCCTGTTGTGCGAGCATGCGCAGGTTCTCCTCCTTTTGTTGCTTCTCCTTCTCGGCCAGGCGTTGTTGCATAAGTGCTCGCTGCTTGACCTCCTCACGCGCGTGTCTATCCGCCATGAACAGAGCCTCGGAGAACTGGGCGAACTTGTCGTTGATCTGTACATCCTGTAGCCCTCTTCCGTCTGCTGCCAATCTCTTATCCAAAGGTACCGTGAAACCCTTGGGGTTCTTCCAGTTCGATACTGGTGGCGGGATCCTCCAGTCCTCCTGGTCTTGTGCCGTGAGCTTCCTGGGCGGGGATCTCATCACCGGGGGCGGGGGCGACGGTGGTCCGCGGGGGATCTTCTTGACGCGGAACTTGGGAGGCTCCATGGGGTCCTTCTGCCTCTCGACGATCTTCATGATGCGGTCCTGTTTCTTCGAGTTGTCCCCCATCTGGTTCGCCGGGGTGTACCTCACGAACGTGGCGTCCCGCGGGCCCCCGGTGTTGACATTCTTGGGCTTCTGCGACGCCACCGCGCCGCTGACCAGCTTCTCGAGCGCCGCCTTGGTCCTCTCCGTGGTGGCGGCAACCTCCTCCTCGCTGGGCCGCTCGAGGTTGATCTCGCCGGCGTCGGCGCGCTGGCGGAGCGGTATCAGGTCCTTGAAGCTCGTGTGCACGATCCTGTTCTCGGCGTGGCCCTGCCTCGCGATGGCGTCATACTTGACCTTGCCGTCGCCGTCGACGGTCAGGGCCAGCGCGTTGGACTTGGACGCTGACCCGCCCTTGCGGCCCATGTCGAGAGGGTACTGCGCGACGTGGATCTCGGGGAAGGCGCCGCCGTCGCCAAAGTCCTCCGGGTTGCGGGGCCGCCATCCTGTTCGCTGCCCGTAGGGGGGTGGTCCGCCGGCTCGCTTGAGTACGATCTGGGTTTCGTCGAGGTGGCCGGGTCCGACGATTCTGGGACCGCGCTGGTTCGCGCGGGTGGGGAGCTCCTCGTCCTCGCCGGTGTAGTTTGGTTTTGGGAGGGATTGCGACAGGGCGGCTGCGAGGGAAGCCATACTGGGCGGGCGTATGTCGGGTATAGAGGATGGATGGGTTGTGTGGAAATTGAATCAATCCCTATTGACTTGGCTAACTTGGGAGGATTTCGCCGAAGTCAGTTTGTTTGGAGATTTCGCAGCTGAGTGCACGGGCCTCTTCTGGCGTACGTGCACTGGGATTGTGTCGGTAAAACGACTACCGGCTCAGCAGGGCATAGTGAGGATTCTATGTATGGCTCTCTGCAAGACATTTATTTCATTGTGTTTTTGTCAAGAGAGCATACAACAACAAGTTATTACGTTGCAGTCTCTACATATCGATCAAGTTCGAATTGTTGACATTCATTCATAAAGACGAGTGCGGCCTGTCACCGAGTTTCTGTCTCAGGTTTAACATAACAACTAGTCATTCCCACTCAGCCCACCATTAAATCGCTGATATTTAGTATTTGGGCCACATAGGCGAGCACTTGATTTTTCATGCTTCGTCATTCAATAGACCTCCCGAGGTCCTTTTCCAGTGGTAGAATACAGTGGATATGCCTTGTCCTGAATCTTTCATGCGCCGTGCACAAGACCAAGCATCCAGATCGAGTATGCCAGCATCCCGTTTATACGTATCCCTTCCTTGCGCCCTGGAAAAAGAAGCGCACAACAAAGACTTGCAGCGCACCCATGCAAATGATCAGACCAATCTGGGCCAAGCTGAAGTTGACAATCCTCTTCTCTGTGCTCCGGACAGTGCTGAAGTTGCGGTTCTCGCGGGTTCGGAAGTATTTCTGGTTCCGTGACATGGTGGACAGTTTGCTGGAGATCTTGGAGACAGACTCCTCAAGCGAGGAGGTTGTTTCCGGGTGACTACCCTGCTTGGAGGGAAGGTTGACTCGGGCTTCGTTCTCGACCTGTGGAGTGGGCCATTAGAAGGGTTGTTTCAAGAACAGGGGGCATGGCTTGTACTAACGGCAATCTCGAAGTCGACAAACTTGTCGGTGACAGTGCTCATCTCGTTGTTGAAGCAGAACGAGTAGTCACCGATTTCGTTGCCCGTGAAGACGAAGTCTCCTTGTCGCTCCTTCTGTCCATCTATGACGACCTTGCCCGTGGGACCTGTAACCTCGAAGTCGATATCGAAAGAACCACCAGATTGGACCTGGCGCACCAATTAGCGAAACGATTCTCATGTGGGCAGATGTTCAACCAAGGTCAGAGCATACAGCGAAGTAGAATGCGATCTTCTGGCCCTTGTCCTGGTTGTTGGCGTAGAAGCAAGCCTTCTCGTTGGCGACGAGCTTGTAGGTCAATGCTGTGGCAGAGACCTCAGAGGCAAGCAGGGCGACCAGCCCGTATGCGAGTGCTGACAGCTTCATCGTGGGCGGCTGTGTCCAGGATTCGGGTGGGGGGGAGAGGATGGTTGCTGGTTGGGTGGGTTGATTGATTCCTGGGGAGGAAAGAGTTGGTGATGTTCCAAAGCTCCGACGACAAATAGCTTCCGCGACAATGCCACGGTGCAACTTTCTGGGCGGGCATAGACTAACACGCTAAGACAACCTGGTACAGCAGCCAAGATACAGGGCCACTGACAGGGTACGCAGGTACGTACTCCCGTGCCGCCGTACCAAGGGACGACCCGTGTTCAAGCAGGTGCCACTAACCCCGAAACGGAGCCCTTGCATTTCACGCCATAGCACATGCTACCAGTACTGCGAGTACTGTGTAAGTAAATACACTGGCAGACTGACTGGAGAGGACAATGAGGACCGACCAGCATTAACCATGACATCAGTCTCCCGTACGCAGTTACACGTCGACCTGATGCTGACTGACTGGACTTACCGTAGACCCTGGTACGTCTGCCTCGACGTGTTTCATCGATCCAGATATTTTCCCAGGACACAAACGAATTCTTTACTTTTGATGCAGTAAACCTAGCCCTTTTTCTGACTGCCTAGGTGTTTCTCTGGTCTTCCTTAAACGCTTGGATCCTTGACGGATGCTCTGGACTTACCTCGTCCCAATCTGATAGTCTTACTAGGTGTAACCTGCGTCTTACGCGCAGTAACAAACAAAGCCTCGTCACGACACGATGGCAATCCAAACAAAAGTGGCGCAGTTTTCTTCTGCTGCCCTGAGAATCGTCTCTTATATCTTTCTGAGATTGGTAAGTAATTATCTCCATATAAGAGATTTATGTCAGTGATAGGCTTGGCTAACAAAGCGATTCAGGGGCCACTACCTGTAAGTCAACACTTGTGCATTTGTATTGTACACAAGATACTGAAGTCTGGGTGGTTCTGACGTGAGGATTAGCCATTGGCAACTGCTGCCTTCACACTTTTCGCCATCTATCTTCCGGCTTTCGTAATCAGTTTCCTGAACGCCTTCCAAAACAATCTTGGCCACGAGGAGATTGAGATCCTGTCCAAGGAGACCGTTGTGAACCGAACTCCGGCCAACGGCGACGAATCTCGCGATGGCGATAGTAACACAGGTGGCGATGTCCTGGTCGAAGAGGTCGAGATCGATGAGACTATTGTCATCGATGAGAAACCGCCTAGTGTATTGCGCACACTTCTAACCGGCGTTCCGAACCCACGCCGCCTCGTGTCCTCGCTTGTCACAATGCTCGCCAACGTTGCTCTTGTAAGCATGGTGGCCGACCGTGTTTACTCAGAGCATTATATCACCGGTGACGATTTATCATTTATCAGGCCCGGATATATCTCTGACAGGGAGGCCAAGCTCCTGGTCCGAGAGCCTGATCAGGCCAAGATGCCGATTAACATCGAGATCCGGATGAAGGACCCTCAGCCGCCATTCGACAACTCGAACTGGCAGACCGCTGGCGGAGTCTACTGGACGGGCAACGAGACCGACTTCACCGCGGTAGTCAATGTCCCTCTGATGCACAACAAGCAGCGAACTTACGAATGGAGAAGCTCGAACAATCACACCGGCGAGTTCACCTCCGCTCCCAAAATTGGCCAGTATCCGGAGCAGTTCGACGGAAAGTTCACTTTCTTGGCCACTTCGTGCATAATCAATCGCCTTCCATACAACCCATTGGATCACGCGCTATCCATCCCTGGAATGCGGCATTTGGCGAATATTCTACCTAGCCTGGGAGCCCAGTTCATGCTATTCATGGGTGACTTCATCTATGTTGACGTTCCGCGCTGGTGGGGCCAAGATGCTGCCGACTACCGCCAGAAATACAGAGCCGTCTACGCCTCACCCGAATGGCCAACAGTCGGCCAGAACCTGAGTTGGATCCATGTCATAGATGACCATGAGATCAGGAATGACTGGGACGCGAACAATACCGGCGTATATGCCGCTGCTGTTGACCCATGGCACAATTACCACGCCGCGGCAAACCCTCCACTGGCCAAGAAGGCAGGCTCTCTGAGCACAAGGAGTGGTGCCACTTGGTTCGAGTTCACCCAGGGACCAGCGAGCTTTTTCATGTTGGATACGCGAAGTTACCGGTCCAACAACAAGATCCCCTATCTGGACGAGGAGAAAACCATGCTCGGCCCCGAGCAGCTGACAGACTTGATCGCATACCTCGGAAAGCCAGAACCTAGGGGCGTCCAGTGGAAGTTTATCGCGTCGAGTGTGCCGTTCTCCAAGAACTGGCCGGTCAACGTCCAAGACACCTGGGGCGGCTTCCTCGTCGAGCGCAAGAAGATCCTTGAGGCGATGTGGGACACCGCTGCCAGGGGCATCGGTGTTGTCGTCTTGTCTGGAGACAGGCACGAGTTCGCGGCCACCAAGTTCCCTCCACCCGAGGAGTCCAAGTGGTCTGAGAACGCGACGGTTTACGAGTTCTCGGCGAGCCCGCTGAGCCAGTTCTACTCGCCCATTCCTACGTACAAGCAAACTGATAACGAAGATGTCAAGATCAAGTAAGTCATGAAACAGTCCGTTCCTCTCGAGATAGTCCCTTGGCTCACCGTCCCTAGGTACATCAACACCGGTTATTCCAAATTCGGAGCCCTTACCATCGAGAAGGACCCCGAGAGCGACAAGAGTAGCCTCAACTACCGCCTCTTTGTCGATGGCGTTGAGGCTTGGAACACCACGATCCTTTCTCCCGAGGCGGAGACCAGGTCCGCCGCTGGTACCTTTTGGGAGCGCTTGACAGGTTCGCATTAGATCGATACAGGGAATTACCATATCTAGACGGGGGGTGGGTCATTCCATTGCATGTGAGACAGTGGGAGGCTTTTGGTATTTGCGATATAGAACGCTTTGTTTCTATGGGCAGGGTAGGGCGAGCCTCACTTGATACTTGGAGTCAGTTATGGGATACAAGAGGTGGTTTTGTCCTTGCCTCTTTCGAAAAGCCTGGTTTAAAGAAAATGTTGTCACAGTCTCGTATCAAGGAAGGTGAATTGTTCGATATTGTTTGTTTGGAAGTCTGCCACAGATACTCTGTAGCGAATACTTCTCATTCTTCATATGATCATTCCCAGGTGTTGATGACCCAGGGCTGTCTTTGTAACAATAGTAGGTCGTTCCCGATAAACCATAGTTTCCCATGCTTTCCTTCCCATCCGCCTGCCCAAGGTTCGCCTCCCCAGCTATCCTGCGCCCATGCCCAACAATAAAAATGACAGTCCCTACCGGTTCACATCCCTACATCCTCCAGCCCGGGAGAAGCAAAACCCACAAGCTCATCCACAGAAGTCCAAAGCGCCGAAGTGCCCCCGTTACGCCCGCCATTGACTTTCCTCACGACAGTACTTCCCGAACAATCCGACATGGCGTCAACAGCAGCCACGCCGAGACTTCCGCCTTCATAGGAGTCCTCGGGAGGAGCCCTCCTAGTGTTCTTGCTCAACCTTGCAGACAACTGCGCCGGCGAAGACCGCTCACCAATGTCGATGTGGTCCGGCCCGCTGATGAACGAGAAGTCCCCCTGGTCGCTGCCTCGACCAAACCTGTCATCCCCGCGCTCACGCGCATCCTTAATCCGCATCGCCAACCGTTCGAACTTGTCGACCTTTCTCTCCGCCCTCTCCGCCCGGCGCTTCCACTTGGCGCAGCCCGCCCTGGAACGGTCCAGGTCCTCTCGGAGGAGAATCTCGTTCACCTGGCTTGCCTTGCTCGACTTCTGGAACTCGAGACGGAGTTGTGCGCACTCCTCGTTCTTGGACGACAGCTCTTGCCTGAGGCTGCGTATCTGGTCCCGGAGTGAGGATGCGCTCCGGCCACGGCTGGGGCTGGGGCTGAGTGAGCTTGTTTCCCTGCTGTGGATGAGAGGCTCGCTGTATCCTGACGCGCTACTGTGTTCGGAGAGGTGCGGCAAGCTCTTGTGTTCATTACTGCTCGTCGTCGGGAGCGTAGGACTGGAGTAGAATCCAACAGGGCGCAGCTCATGCTGAGCCGTCAGTTTGAAGGGAGACCTCGACGCTTTCGAAGAGCCGTCGAGTTGTGCATCAAGCTGCGTCAGTGATGGCGAGCCAGTGGCCGAGACCTTCTTTCTCACAGGCAAGCGCGAGGGAGTGGGAAGTCTATAGGACAAGTTGGGGGAATTATCTGTCTGCATCAAAGGACGTGGTTCCTCCCGTTGAGCTTGACCAGGGCTAAGTTTCCCCTCAGGTTTCCCAGAAAAGCCCATTATGCTAAAGTCCTGTCGTCGTGGGATCATCGACTTCCTTCCACTGTGTTCTGGGGTGATAGACGAGGAGACGCTATTCCTCGCATGGCTCATGAGAGAAGCTGGCGTCGATACCGAGGTCACAGACTGGAGCGAGGCTCGAGGTGACGGGTTGCTGGTGTAGGGAGAGACCACCCTAGTAGTCTCTCGCCGCTTCTGTTGCACAGCACCACCGGGGGTGGGCACCAAGGGCGAGGCCCTGGCGGCACTGTCAAATATCGCCGCCAAACCCCTAACCTTGCTAGCACCCAGCTTGACATCACCACGGTCGCCTATGTTCGATCTGGGGAACTGCTTTTGTGGGCTAGTCCGCGAGACCTTTCTGGGTTGTGCGCATGGATCATGACGCTTCGCCGGGTGAGTCCCTTGGGACTTGAACCTGCTGTCCTGGACTGGGAATATTGATGGTCGATCCTCA
Source organism: Cytospora schulzeri (assembly GCA_003795315.1). Taxonomy (NCBI): domain Eukaryota; kingdom Fungi; phylum Ascomycota; class Sordariomycetes; order Diaporthales; family Cytosporaceae; genus Cytospora; species Cytospora schulzeri. The sequence continues at coordinate 913,117 of LKEA01000005.1, forward strand.
GCGGTTCCCTGCCTCTTAAACTCGCTCCTGAGGTCCTGTACCGATCCACGGCATGAAGCCTCGGACGAGATGAAATCCACGGTCCCGTCCATCTGGTCACCGGCGGCAGCATTTTTGGGATGAAAGTGCTTCTTTGGGTGGTCCGCCTCGTTCTCATATTCCGAGCCAGTCGAGTGCCTCGATAGCATTCCCTCATCCAACTCAAGCTCTGGATCTGTCTGCGAGCTTCTGGGTTGAAATCGCATTGTAGACTTTCCGTTCAAGATCTTTGCGCCAGGGACAACTGTATATGACTTCCTCTGCTCGTCGTCACACGCAACCCGAGGGTGCAGCCTTTTCTCAGGAGACTTATCAAGCCGAGATATCAATTTGAGTTTCTTTGAGCTCTGCCTATCAACTGAGGATGACATGGAACTGTCGCGTTGCGGGCCATAGTCCGTTGAGTCCACAACCTTGGATGTGCATGCTGATTTTGGAATGCCCTGTTTAGTTGGCGTCAGACCCGTGTCTACATCTGTCGAAGCATGTGTACTGATCGATTTCGATGGCGACTGAACAGTCGGCGTTGCATTGTTGCTCTGGGAAAATGCGAGGTCGTTCTCGTCGCCCCCTGAGCCCTTGCCGGTCTGGAACTGTTGAATTCTCTTGCTTATGGACCTCAGCGAACTTTTGAGTGGCGTGGGTGGCGGCTTCGCATCAGGAACATCTCGATCTTCGTCCCCAGATTCCTCCCTTGGAGGTGAGAGGACCCCCAAATTTGAGCCACAGCGTACGTTGGAAGAAGACCGAATAGAGTTCGGCCGTGTCTTCTTCACACAAAGACCCTCCTTGATGTTATCTACCTGCTTAAAAGAAACTGCTCCTAGATGTATCTGTTAGTCTTTCGTTGCGAGAAAAGAAAACGGAACTCTCCTCTACTTACTGCTGAAAGAGGCCGTAGGATTGGACGGAATGTCCTCTGAATTTCGTATATCAAATGAATTATCTTGTATGGAGCTGTCCTCTGAAGGTCTGAAAAGGCTTCTGGCCTGCCTCGGCTCATCTTTAGAATTCGATGCATGGCTGTGGTGCCTGGTGACACTCAACGTTCCGTCTAAACTTCTCATCTGCCTGACGACGTCTCTCCAATTCGTGATGAGCATTTCGGTTATGTCGTTGGCGATGTGGATCTTGTCGACATCCAGGAAAGCTGGCTGGGCCTCATCCGCTGACTCCTTGGCCTTCTTCTTCTCCTTCTTCGCCTTGGGCTGAGGAGAAGCCGGGACGAGGAATACACCAGCGCTTGGGTCCGCAAGCTTGACAGCATGAGAGCCAAGTATGTCACCCACGAGTAGGGGACCAAACACAATACCAAGAGCGTTGTAGCCCATCAGGTCAGAAGTGGGCAGCGGCCTGCCGTACTCGTCTTCCCTCGGGGCAGTCTCAGCAGCTCGGCCAAGTAGGCAGAGGAGACCGAAGACAGCGCATATCAATTCCCTTCGGAATTGCGACCTTAAAGTCCCCACGGCCAGGGCGATCAGGCGTGCCCGTATTTTGGTTTCTTTTGTTCTGCTGAACTCCACATCAGTGTATAACTGGCTGTTGATCGCAACCAGTGCGTCGAATAGGGATAGTGATCCAAGTATGCCTCCCGGAAGACCAGCCAGGAACTTTTTAAAGGTTGAAGCAACATCGTGAACGCCGACGTTAATGTGAGAAGGTAGGTTCGGACTTCGAACTGTGTTGGCCACATCTTCTCCCTGCTGCCCCGCGCAATAGAATTCGTAGAGCTCGTTGACAACTCTGACAGAACCAGGAATCCGGAATATACCCCTCGTCTCCGGAGCTGTCCAATGTCAGTCAAGAACTATATGGCATTGAAAGACTTATAAAATATTGCTGACCGTGTTGGACTAGGTACTGTGCAGTGGCACGGAAACAAGTCGGTAGAATCAACGATCCAGGGGCATACTCGGGCGGGAGGTACAAGAAGCTCTTCCCACACAGGCGAACCAGCCCCTGAAGGTCTTGATCCTTGAGGCTGTCTCTCTTGGGGTTCATCATATGAGCCGTCATATGACTGACACTGCGTCTTCGCTTGACGCTATTCTCCGTGGACTGACTCGAGGTTCTCCTGAAGGTGCGTGACCACCAATTGCGTCTCGGGAGGCCCCCTTCGGCCTGTTCTCGATGTCAGGGGAGAGTTCCTTTCGCAACAACTAAACACAACCGGTCACGCTTAGGGGCAAGACTTACTTCAGGGCTCTCTGGATAATCGGGGACCAGTGGACGCACGCCATACTGTTCCCAGTCTCAGTACCCGAAATACCTGGGTATGCTTGTACAAAGAGAAGCGAGCGGACATACCTTCCTCGCAAGCCTGTTGTACTCGTCAACAAACGCCTCTCGGTTGTCGATGTCATCAGTGTCGGACACTAGATCGCCACTCGTGGAGGTCCAAGTCGCGCTGCTCTGGGCACCGCTGGATGACTTGTTGACACGAAGGAGCATACGCCCACGGCTGGACGAAACAGAGGGCCTGGGCTGCAGGTCTGGCGTGGGCAGGTCTCTCGAGGCCCTCATCTTCGCAGGAGAGAAAGGATGAACACACCAACAACCATCAGAAGCAGCAATGCGCATCAGTCGCTCAGGAACGTAGCATCTGCTGGGATAAATGGGTCAAGCCGCCGGCCGTCGCCCGCATCGGAACTGTTAGATTCGATGATGTCCAATAATAAAGCTGGAGAGGTGCGAGTAGCCAGTACTGCCGACGGGTGAGTACAGGAGGTGATACCGCGATACTGACGTTAAGTAGACCAAAAAAGCTGGGAAATGTCGATGCGATTGAGAGAAAAAAAGACAACAAAAGGTACCTAGATGTTTCAGAGGGGTTTCGTTGACTCAAAAATGAGATGGTGTGTTTACGTTCCTTTTTTTCGAGTAGAGTGCTGAAGAACCGTCGTCCTTTCCTATGCGTATTCATTCCCAGCCGAGCGCAATTTTGTTGGATAGAACCTGCCCTTTCTTCTAACATCACACCTACCTTGGCTAATACCAACCAAACATATGCCAATAATGGGAAGGAGACAAATCACACCGTGGAATGTCCCGTTTTCTATGGTACAACACCAACACGGACGGACAGTGGAGCTGTGACACCAGTGAGCTGCATTGCGTGCATTTGACATTAAGTCGTATTCCTGTCAAGATTGCCTTGTCCAGGTCAATAGTCCTCCAGCATGTCGTGACACATGGCCATTTGACCGTTCGCGTGTGCGATGGGAATATAAAATGCATGTAGATTAGTCGCGAAGAGGTAGCCAGCCACCTGAAGGTGTCCTCGGACCTTCAACCGACGGACACCATTGCTCTTCTGTTAATTGTCTAAGACACACGAGAGTCTGCCTTGATCCCTAGGGCATCTCAAACTAGAGGCAGCCTCCTAAGGGCCCCTTCCTGGAAACCCGTCAAAAGGTCTATAGCAGCCAGGAGGACCAAAACAGAACTGTACCTATGCAACCAGCCTCTTGGTATTCCTCCCTTCCGTGCGTGACCATTCCCGAACGCCCTGCAAATGCCTCGAAACGCAGATAAACCCCTTGAGATTAGGGGATTGGCGACCATGAGGTCGTGGAGTGATGCCTGTCGGATCATGTAGTCTGTTACATGTGCTCTTCTTCTCCGTGGATCAGGACGTATTTCAGAATGTCCGAGAGAGAGATGATGCCCCTCAGTCTGCTCTCGTCATCTACCACAATTAACCGATGTACCCTAGACTTGCGAACCGTGTCGAAAATCGAATCTAGGCGATCCTCCTCAGTGCAGGTGTAGATGCCCTGGAATTCATCCGACCTCCTGCACAGCGCATCTCCAACGCTGCCGGATAGCTCGTCGTAAGCACCGCCTTTGATACATGGGATGACATCGACAGCTTCGAAGACGTTGATAACGTGGTTGTGTCGGTCGACGATCGGAACCGCCGAAATGTTGAGCTTGACCATGAGCTGGATCACATCGAGGACCGAACTGTCCATATGTGCCGTCGCCAAGTCCGTATAGGTGCCGAGCTTAATCTCGCGTATGCTCTTCTTCAAAAGGACGGTATTCTTCTCGTTGTTCACAGCAATGAACTTTAATATTCGATATTGCGTTATAACGCTCACTACCGTTTCCCTGCCGGTTTCGTCGTCGGCGTCGATAAGGGGGATCCTGCGCGCCCGGGTCTGCAACATATGTCGGCATGCTTCGTAGAGGGGCCGGCCTGGGTGGACTGATACGGTCTCTAGAGGTGCGACGCCAACGGCTTTTTCGACCTCTGGTGGCAGAAGAATCCAATTAGTACAGTACGTTTCCAACAGTGATCAAGGGCCAACATGCTGCGTACGCACCTCTTAAGCTGCTCAGTCGCAGTTGGTCGACCTCCTCAAACCTTTCGGGGAATTGGAGGTAATATTGGATGACGTTGATGTAGTCGGTACTGGTGAGGAGGCCTGCGAATGTCGATGTCTTCGAATCCCATAGCGGGGCCGACACAATGTCTAAACAAATCATCATCAGTGTCCAAATGTGGTATACTTTTGCGCGCCCGTGTGAAGCGTACTGTTTTGCATGAGGATATTCACGCTCCTCCGGATGAGGAGGTCATTGTCGAGGATGACGAGTCGAAACGATAGAGGCAGGACATCATAGCTGGTTCGGACCTTGAGGAATTCGCGGATAGCCCTCTGCAACTACAGTCAGCCAGTCTTCTTTTTTGCAATGCCCAGCATCTAGACAATCTAGACACTCGAGTGTAGCGCATCCATTCCAATGCCTCCTGGCTCATGGAGCCCGTCATGCTCGCAGTCCCATACCCCGCACCCTTGATAGAGGCAGCGCGCAACGACAGTAGACCACGGTGAACGAGCCAGACAGGTCAGCGACTGCGTCACCGACGTGGTACTAGTAGCAGCGGGTAAAGGAGAGCATGATGGGCGCCTTCAGCCGGTCGGGATGGTGCCAAGGTAGGAGGAGCGTGGGATGAATGTCTCGGTCCGAGGTCAAAAGGCTTACCAGGCCCTGCATCTGGTCTCTGTCCAGAGGCGTCATGGGGGGCTTCTCTGCTGGCTGCGGTATTGTGTGACTATGACTGCTGGCAGTCCTGTTGGGAGCGCGCAGGTGCAGGTACGTTGAAGGCTGTACAAAAGGCAGCTCGTGACCCGGATGTCTTGCGATAGCGGCAGGCGGGTTTGACCCATTCTCGCTGGGATTCGCGGGGTCGGTCATGTTGAAAGCTCCCGACGGTAGCACATGAAGGGGGATGCCGGCTTTAATATCTGGCTAAGGCCTGGCCCCTAGTATTTCCGACTCAGGGCAAATGGTTCGGTGCTCAGAGACCCTCAGAGACTTGACAGTGCCGTCGTGAAACCTTGAAATTGGAGAAGGGCTCAGCTGGAAGCTCTAGGTTCAGGTGCTAGGTTTACCCTAGGTGCGATTTGGTATGGGCGAGAATGGGTTGGGTGGTAGCGGTCACCGGTGTGTGGTGAGGTCAGACGACAGAGGATGGTCGTTCGAAGCTGGTTGAGTTGGTGATGATGAATGGAATCCTAAGACCTGGAAACGGAGAGGGGTTTACGTTTTCGTTTTGTTGGAAAGATGGTATTGAGTGATAACTGCCTGCCTCACAATTGATCAACCTAACCAAAAGAGACAGATGGTTGATGCTTTTGCAGTTGGTGTTTGTGCCACTGCCCCATCGCTGCGGTTCGCCCAAGCAATAGCTGCTGCAGCTCAGATGGAGACCCTCTCTCACTCTCGCTCTTTATCAGATAAGCAGAGGGGGACTTTGCATGTGAGCCCAGGCTTCAGGTGCCTCTTGCCTCTATAAGTTTCCATTTTTGTTTTCTGATCGACAACACCACCACACATAGTACACCTCAACCTGGCTTGTGGGTGTCAGCCTCGAAAGTCTATGATGTAGGCAAATCCCACACCTATAGAATCTCGGACTAAAACAAGATGCCCAAATATGGTATTAGAAATACACATGTTGCCTTCGCAGTTAAGAAGATGGCGGGAGATCATGTTATCGAGGTTACACTAGAAAATACGGTCTCTCGCTTTCTCTCCCTCTCTCTTCAATCCAATAACGCCAATAGCTGTTACTGTTTACGCGATCCGGAAGGGAGCTAGCTACCTAGGTAATCAAGTCACTCGTGTATTTGATGACCCCTTCCTCCGAGAGTGATGAATGTAGGGTCCTGCAACATCATAAGGTTTACGACACGGTGAGGTTATGGTTCAATTCCACGCTACCAGTTGTGTGCTATGCTATCTATATACATAGAATGCAGAATGCTCAAGTTATAGTACTGTGTATAGCATAATTAGGATTGCTTGTTCTTGAGTCCCTCGAGCCAGTTCAACCGGGAATCTCCGACAATTGATTCATTTCATTCCAATTTTGGAATTGAAACTTAGACAAAAGTCTAAGCTTGATCAGCAGTACATACCTGCAAAACACCTACCTAGGTTGGCAGCAGGTGTGGCTTTAATCCTCTGATCATCCAGTGAGGTTGAGGTTGTAGGCAAATCGACTGGTACTTGTGGCGTCTTGTCAGCAGGAGTCACTCACTGTTACTGCTGTAGCCTGAGCCTGTGGCAGCTGCTGCCCCCGACCACAGGTGCTGTGGAAACCACCTGGGCAGGCATGCCAGGCCCCACCCGGCAAGTGGAAGCTTCCCACCCAATCCTGCAGGGTATACACAAAGCACGGACTTCTAGGAACAACTCGCATCGGAGCGATGAAGCTTTGCTTTGCTCATCCAAAACAACACTCCACCCATACAATTACGTACGCTCTGGGCGCCTCCAACTCGTGCTCCAGCAGCTTTGAATCCAGCAATCGTTTGAAAAAGCCCTTCCCAGAACATCCCCCTGTTCAAAGGGATCGAGTCAGTCTCGGTACACCCTGGATACCTGGCCCCGAGCCTCAACCTGCAGCTTCTCCGAGTCCTAATCAATCACGGCCTAACGGAGGACACTGACGTCGACACCACCCGCCGCCCGTTGTCGAGATGGGCATCTGCAGCTCCTCATGCTGTGGAGGTATGACCCTCGGATCCTGTAACCTTTATACCGGCATTTCTAACTCTCATGCAGCTAAATCCCGCGATGGCTTGTACGAGCCTGTCCTCGCCGATAGCGAGCGGGAGGCGGTCGCCGATCTACTCCAGTATCTCGAGAATGTCCGTGTGCACTCCTTATGCCCTCGCCTCCCAAGTTTCTCGGGCTTCTTATTAACAGTACACAGCGCGGCGAAACCGACTTCTTCTCCGGCGAACCTCTTCGAGCTCTGAGCACTCTTGTCTTCTCTGACAATATCGACCTTCAACGAAGCGCGAGCCTGACATTTGCGGAAATAACTGAGAGAGGTGCGTAGGCCTGGAATGGACCTTGGCCAAGGAGTACAGCCCCCGGTTGCATGGAACCTTGGCCCAGGTCCTTTAATTGTATCAGTCGTGGCTAACGGGAAATGAAACAGATGTGCGGGAAGTCGACCGTGATACCCTTGAGCCGATATTATTCTTGCTTCAGAGCTCCGACATCGAAGTACAACGAGCAGCGAGCGCAGCCCTTGGGAATCTTGCCGTCAATAGTAAGTCGTTCGAGATGCCGAATATTGCGGGGAGTATCTGACACAGTCTACAGCGGAGAACAAGGTCCTCATTGTGCAGCTTGGAGGGCTTCCGCCTCTTATCCGCCAAATGTTGTCGCCCAATGTGGAAGTTCAGTGCAATGCTGTCGGGTGCATAACGAACCTCGCTACACACGAAGAGAATAAGGCCAAGATTGCGAGATCTGGTGCTCTTGGCCCACTTACGCGGTTGGCCAAGTCTAGAGACATGCGTGTTCAAAGAAATGCTACAGGAGCTTTACTGAACATGACCCATTCTGGTAAGAACAAGCATACTTGCGTATGAATAAACTGATCTGACTTCAATGCAGATGAGAACCGCCAGCAGCTTGTGAACGCCGGTGCCATACCCGTCCTTGTCCAGCTACTCTCCTCACCCGACGTCGATGTCCAGTACTATTGCACAACGGCGCTCAGCAACATCGCAGTGGACGCTACCAACCGCAAGAAGCTTGCACAGTCGGAGCCGAAGCTGGTCCAGTCTCTCGTCAACTTGATGGATTCATCCTCGCCCAAGGTTCAGTGCCAAGCTGCCCTGGCCCTGCGAAACCTGGCTTCAGATGAAAAGTATCAGCTTGATATTGTCAGATCTCACGGGCTGCACCCTCTTCTCCGACTCCTCCAGTCTTCCTACCTTCCGCTCATACTGTCAGCCGTGGCCTGCATACGAAACATCTCAATACACCCGATGAACGAGTCTCCAATCATTGAAGCAGGCTTCTTGAAACCGCTGGTGGATCTACTTGGTTCCACCGACAACGAAGAAATCCAGTGTCATGCCATCTCGACGTTGCGGAACCTGGCTGCCAGCTCCGACCGGAACAAGGCCCTTGTTCTGGAAGCTGGAGCAGTGCAGAAGTGCAAGCAGCTCGTTCTTGATGTGCCCGTCACGGTTCAATCGGAAATGACCGCCGCTATTGCAGTTCTGGCTTTGAGCGACGAGCTCAAGACACATCTTCTAGACCTCGGCGTGTTTGATGTGCTCATACCGCTCACTCAGTCGTCAAGTATTGAAGTTCAGGGTAACAGTGCTGCGGCTTTGGGCAATTTGTCCTCTAAAGGTAAGTTGTTTATGCACCTGAATGTCGGCTTGGCGCGAAAAGTGATCTAACCAGTATACAGTTGGGGACTATGCGATTTTCATCCAGGCGTGGACTGAGCCCAGTGGTGGTATTTACGGCTATTTGAGCAGGTTCCTTGCGAGCAGCGATGCTACGTTCCAGCATATCGCCATATGGACGCTGCTCCAGCTACTCGAATCCGAAGACAAGAAGCTGATTGGATTGATTGGCAAATCTGACGACGTTGTGGACATGATCAAGCAAATCGCAAACAAACAGATCGAGGCTGACGAGAACGAGCCCGAGGAGGACGACGAGGGCGAGGTGGTGAATCTTGCTCAGCGATGCCTGGAGCTTTTGGGCCAGAGCGGCTCCAAGACCCACATTGAGGGTTGATGATGACTGAAAGACTGCACATGTGTACGGAAAGTTTATGGCATTGGTTATTCTCATCTGTCAGGGCCCGCGGCGTTTTCCTTCCTGGTCGGTACATCTGCATTTACTTGGACTCGGCAGGTTCGGCATGGTGTTTCCTGGCGTATGAACTATACACACATATATATATTGAAGGCACGGGGAGAGCGGTTGTGGCCTTCTATGCTTCTTCTTTTGGCTCTGCATATCTCATTTCAAGTCGTTTTGTGATGAGTCTGCCAGAACTCACACTTTGTTGCCCAACAACACCACATGACACTGCGTTTCTTTGTAATTATTGTGTGGGTCTGAAATGGTGCCGTGTTGATTCTTCGATTTTCCCTTTGCAAATAGGCCTGTGGTCCGTTAGACCGACTCGTACTATGACATGTAATTAGACCAAACTCAGCCACCACAATGGGCAAAGGTAGATTTGATCACGTCTCCTCGTGCGTGTCCCGGCTGCGTGATCGTGCTGGTTGAAGCATTGACTCCTATAGGTCGATCCTTCGGCAAGATTCCAAGAATGCATGGGAGCATCTCATGGGCGTTGCCCATTTTCAAAAGGATTGTTGATAGCATGCACCTGCCACGGCCATCCTCCTGTCCTGGCAATCACCTTCCCATCAATCAAAGCCATTGGGACTGGACCATATAACCGCGAGTCCCGTGAAGCAGGCAGGTTGTCGCCTATTAGCCAGACATGCCCTTGAGGGACCTGTACCGCCATCATCAGTATTCCGAACCGAAGAAGGTCTTCAGACCTCACCCACCTGTATCATAGCATCGCTCCCACTCTCAGGTGTGTCCATCATAACATAGTCCCCCGGAAGCCCCAGCACCCTCTTGATAGCCAGCTCGTCGTTGATGGGAATCTTAAACCGGACCAGATCACCGATCTGGATGCCCTTGCCCCGGCGATACCAGTGAGATATCACGGCGCCCTCACCCCAGACGGACCAGCCTGGCAGCATAGATGGTCCCGAAACCCTGCCCCAGTCGTAACCGTAAACCCAGAAGAGGTGTGCTGCGGCGAGAACCTTGGCCGCATCGGCGAAGAGACGGAGTGGGCGGCCGAAGTAGCGGGCGAAAGACCTTCCGGATGGCATTGCGGGATACAATGGGGAAGGAACTAGCTGCCTTGGGGTTTATGAGAGGGTCATTTCTGGAGTGTCGCTGGGTGGTCTTGAAAGTCTTTCCGAGCCCGGTTTATTTCAGTTCTGATGAGATGAGACGGGAGGGCTGGTGAAGCAGACTTTCATGAATAGATGATATCCTGGTAGTCTACTTTGTAGCGATGTAGATGCTTGTTTGCGCTTATGTAAAGCAATTGGTGTGATTTGATTGGCTGCGAAAGCTGCATATAGTCGCGACCTTGAATTCGAGGCTTTTCCCATTTTCCCCATCCAAAAATTTCTCTGGAAGAACCAGACTCTCGAGAACCTACTCAACCCACCACCAATTGGCACGACTTACTCCTGCGTGGCCACCCAGCGAACCGCTCCTCCTCCCAATCGAAATTCACCACACAACATGTCGAGCAAAAAATGCGTATTCAACCCGGCCACGGCCCTACGGCGCGTCTTCATGCCAACCAACCTGGGTAGCTCCGACTCGCTACACCTCACAAGAATATTCGTACCCGCACTCCTCGCACCACTACAACAAGCGCGGACATTCTGGGCAGGCAGGAATACCGGCACGACCCAGGAAGGCCCCAGGACAGGCTCGTTCTTCGACCGCGACAGCGGCAGCAACACGAGGACGACAGGCGCCAGTAACTTCCGAGCCCGTGGTGGCCGACAACCGCCGGCATTCGAGGAGGATGAGAACCGGCCCGGGCCGCGGGTGAAGAGCAAGCTGGGGCGGCTCCCGCGCGACGACGAGATCACGTGGCCGTACGTGTTCGTCAAGACGCCCAGCGAGGACGGGCACGAGCGGCTCGTGGGCCCCCGGCCGGTCAAGGAGGTGCTGGCGGAGCTGGACCTGCGGAAGAGCTCGCTGCAGGCGGTGGTGATGCCGCGGCCCGAGGACGAGGAGGCGCCGCGGTGGCCGATCTGCAAGGTCGTCAACAAGAAGGAGGAGCTGGCCCGGGCCAAGGAGCAGAAGGAGCGCAAGAAGCAGGCGGTCGTCAAGGAGAAGGAGCTGGAGCTCAACTGGGCGCTGGCGCCGCACGACCTCGACCACAAGATCAAGACCATGCAGAAGTTCCTGGCCAAGGGCTACAAGGTGCAGGTGCTGCTGCTGAAGAAGAAGAGCTCCAAGGCTAGGATTGCGGATAAGGATGCCAAGGCACTGCTGGAGAGGATTGAGACGGCTGTTGCAGAGGTCACGGACTCCAAGGAGTGGAAGAAGAGGGAAGGACAAGTGTTGGGGAGCTTGAGGCTGTTCCTGCAGGGTAAAGCACAAGTTTGGCCCAAGAATGCTGAGGAGGTTGTTGGTGTTGAAGAGGATCTTGCAGAATAGAACGGGGCACGCCTTGACAAAGTAGAGGTCAGCCCAACGGAGGGAGGGTTGTATATAAAGGGTTGATGGTGGCACCTGTAGATATTCAAGCATAGGTCTGGTCATGATATGCTATACTATGCGCTTCAAAGATCGATTCCCCTCGTCGCCCTGAACCTGTAAAGAAGTCAAGTGTTGTAAATAATGGCATTATGTAAGGACTTAACTTTCCAAGCTTAGGCTCAAGGCAATACTTACTAGATATTGTTGATGCACTTGACTTCCCGGCTTGTAGCAATGTGTTGTAATTTTCTATCTACCCAGGTAGGTAGGAAGGTAACTCAGTGAGCTCTGTTCAGACGTACCACTGACATGCCAAACAGTGGCAGTCAGATACGTTGACTTTTGTCTTCCAAGTACTGGCATATTGGATGCCCAGGTGTGATGTTGTCTCTCAAGCACTGTGACTTACTGAAGACCGTATTCAAGAGCCATTGGTCACAGAACACAGTTGAGAGACGCCCGTGATTTCAACTACTTTTCGTTCGAAATAGTGTCCCGACTCGTGCTCACATTGCCTATTTTCTGGATTGTAAGATTAACTATTCAACAGACTTCTGTTTGTGAGATCAATTCCTCAGCAAGACTTCGGCTCCAGCCGTGTTAGTGTCGCTGCAAGGCGTGGTGGACCAGTGCAAACCCCAGCCCGGATTTTAGCGCGGGGCAGAAATCTGAAAGTACTTTGTACTGCCTGCCATACATCACTGCGGCTCTCAAACGGTTTTGACTCACTCAACCATCATCCTCACACAACAAAGCACATCACACCACACCACAGCAACATGGCGGAGACCGCTCCTCCTGCTGCCCCAGCAGCGGCGCCAACACCGGCGCCAACTTCTGCTGATCCGGCTGCGGCTTCGAAATTGTCAGGAGCCGAACTGAAAGCCAAGAAAAAGGCTGAGAAGGCAGCACGCAGAGAACAGGCCAAGGTTGTAGAGCCAACTCCTGCCGCAGCCCCCGCGCCTGCTGCCGGGAACGACAAGCAAGGCGGTGGGAAGCAAGCCAAGCCCAAGCAGGATGCGCCCGGCACTTCAGCTGCGAACCGATCTAAGAAACCGGTCCCAACTCCTGCGCCAGTAGCAGCCCCTAAGCAACCCACGGGCCCAGTTGTGCCCGAGAGCTTCAGCCACCTGCCGATGGCGAGGAAGCTTCCGCTGTCAAAAGCCGACAAGGATGTCCACCCTGCGGTCCTGGCTATCGGCCAGCAGATGGCCACATTTACGTTGAAAGACAGCGTGGCGAGGCTTGAGGCGACGCTTATGGCGTTCAAGAAGGTGAGCAACTCGTCAAGTCCTTACATATGAGGTTGGTACTGACGGCATCAGGTCATCGAATCATATGAGAGCCCTCCAGGACATGTGTTCTCCCGTCATTTCTTGCCACACGTTCTCAACCCTCAGATCGACTACCTGATTGAGTGCCGTCCTATGAGCTTCTCTATGGGCAATGCTATCAGGATGTTGAAGTCAAGGATTGCAAAGCTTGACCTTGACCAGTCAGACAAGGAGTCAAGGGAGCAACTGTGTCAGGCAATAGACTTGTTCATTCAGGAGAGAATCTTCTACGCAGAAGACTCTATCATCTCAAAGGCTACGACCATGATATCGGACGGCGACACCATCCTCACGTATGGACATCAAAGGCTAGTCCGAAAGGCACTCCTGACTGCCAAGTCTCAGGGCTCGAAGTTTGAGGTGGCCATTGTTGATGACCCATTCGAGCGCTCCGGCCAGGAGTTGGCAAAGGTGCTCAGGAATGCAGGAGTTCGAGTTTACTACTTCCCCAGCCTGGCGGGATTGAGTATCAGCGTCCGACGCGCGTCAAAGATCTTCCTGGGTGCCGAGGCAATGTTCGCTAATGGCTCTTTGTATGGACCAGCGGGCACTTGCGACGTTGCGATCGCGGCCAGGGACGCAGAGGTTCCTGTCATTGCGCTGCTTGAGACCGTTAACTTCGACAGAGATCGTGTGTCGGTTGATTCTCTGACGTATAACGAGATTGATCCCGAGAGAAACACCGCCGAGTCCCTACGGCTGCTGTTCGATACGACGAGGGAGAAATATGTGTCGATAGTGGTGACGGAGAGCGAGGAAGGAAATGCGGCTGGTTCCACAACGGCCATACTCCCAGTCTTGAGGAAGATGGATGAACGGAGCTGAGCGATGGAAGTCTAACTCTGGGAAGACTTTGGCATTGCGTTCATTGCAGGGCGACCGCGAACATTTGCTACACGGCGCCAGCGAAGGAGAACGAGGGAAACCTTTGATGATGGGCAGGTGTGGTAAAGATGCTGTCCCACTTCGCAATTTGGCTTCATGCCTCGCTACTTTTGGGGTGGATGACCTACTCGAACCATTTCCAGCACCTCGTGCGTCAGATATCAATTATCGGCGACATACTGTCGGGGCTACTGGAACACATGGTCCAAAAGTACATTGCTTTCGAAAATGTCACGACGGAAATCAAGGCAGTTCCAGACATCTGGAAAGCAGTGGGGTCAGGTGTTTAGATCAAGTGAAGCACCTTGGCTGGTGGACTCTTTTGAGCCCCAGATTCCAATGAATGGGCGAGCGCAGTGAAATCAAAGGGACGGATGTCGCTACACGCAGATAGACGGGTGTAAGGCAGTCTAATGAAGGCGCAAGCTCATTGATTCGTAATATTGGTCGTTTGATTTTCCATGTGTGGTGCCCCATCTACACCCGACTCATGTGTAATTCATTCCCCTTCCAGCTCATGCCGCGTCCGTGGCGCCACCCTCGCGTGCTGCTCTTCGTGCTCGCTTTGCCAGAATTGACTCCTTCCTCTCGTTGAGAATGGCCGTCTGTTTCTTGTCGACAATCTCGAGCCAGTATCCGAAGCTCGCTCCGCATCCGGCGAAGACGGGGTAGGCCCACAAGGATCCCCGGTTGAAGAGCGGTCGCATCTCGAGACCCAGTTGCCAGAGCCGAGTGGCGATGCCTAGTCAATCCAACGTTAGAAGCTCCTCTTTTCAAGGTTGTTCAGGTGTATCCAGCAGGGGATTTGGTATTGCGTACCGAAGCCCGACCAGAAGAGGATGCGGGAGACCATATTGACCCGTTCACGATTGGCGATAACCGAGGACGTAGATTGAGGGGGCGTTTGGTTTGGAAGTGGAGAACCTAGGTAATGCTCTACGGAGCAATACTCAGTGGGTTGTGCTCGTCGTTCGTACAAGGCTTATTTTGACCTTGATATATTTGAAGTTGGGAGTTGGATGGATAAACTGGTGATAATAGCTAGGAACTTTATTGGAGCTCTCTTGCTGTGTAAACACGGCGGCGGGTGGACGTCGCGGGCTGAAGTCTTTCCCGGCTGACCTAACACACAGTAGTTGCAAGGCTAAGGGGCCGTGTAACCCCTGTTCAGTCAACTGGTTAACAAGACGCCCCACATGCGGCTACTCAGGTACTTAGTATACTATAGTATTCAGTGTTACTGCAAGGGTTGCAAGGGTTCCCCACACAATTTTGCATCCCTGCAGCAGTTCACTCAGGCAGTTAGTTAGTTCGTTTCTCTGTCCATCAATCAATCCCCATCAAACTGTAAACCGCGACTGAACTTTTGGATTTGCGACAGCGCCAGTTTGTTCCTGTCCGACCAAATCACCTCACCCTTCTTTCTAAACCACATTCTACATCACACCCAGCCAGCCCCAACCCTAGCTGACTACATCGTCTGTCTTCAATGAAATCAGTTTTCACTTCTTGTTGAGTCGCCCATCAGGCGCCCTACACGATGGCTGCTGTCGTTGCCAACGCGCCTGCAACGCCTGCGACGGGCGGTCAAAAGGCAGACCCTGACACCAACATGACCGACGCTCCGGCCGCCGCCGCCTCACATTCCAGGAAGTTCAAAGCATCCGAACTACCTCTTACATCTGCGACAAGATCAGCCATCGAAGGACTGGCACATGCCTTCAAGAAGAAGGGAGGATATGATACTACGCGCAAGAATGTATGGGAGACATTCGAGGCTAGTGTATGTACCAACAACCCATAGATTGATGTCGTCGTCCTGTTGAGCATCTACTGACTCGAAGTTGCTCGGGAGCAGGAACACCGCGAGCTAGTCACGAAAGCAATCCTGGAGGTCGCCGAAGCGGAAATCGAACGGAACCCTACACAGCTACTGACCCTCGACCGGGGCAAGGCAGTCGCCCTCATAGATGGCGCTCTGGATCGCACAGGGGTCTACAAGAAGGCCGAGGCTGTACTCGAGAGCCTGATCGACGTTGGCGCAATCGAAGAACAGGTCCGCGAGCTTCGCAAGATCGAAATCGGCGAGGAAGCCGCAGAGGCCGAGCGCATCAAAGGCGCAAAGGCAGACGAGGAGTATGCTGCCGAAATAGCTGCGAAACGCGCCGAGCGTGACAAGAAATATGAAGATCTGAAGGCTATGGAGGAGGAAATAGCCCGGCAAAGAAGAGAGATTGCGGAGCGGGAAGAGCGCGCCGAGCAGAAGAAACGCGAGGCCGAGAGAGCTGCCCGTGAAGCCAAGCGCAGGGAGGAGCGCGAGAAGGAGCGGGAGAGGGAACGTGAACGTGAGCGTGAGCGAGATCGAGACCGATCCAGAGATCGCGACAGAGTCCGTGATAGGGATCGTGACAGAAGCCGGACCAGGGATCGGGTTAGAGAACGTCGTGACAGGGACAGAACTCGTTCAAGAGATCGCCGGGACAGGGACCGCTCGAGGGATCGACACCGCCGGCGCCGGAGTGTGAGGGAGGACAGCCGTGGCCGTCCCGAAGACGTGAAGAAGCAACTGTCCAAAGAGGAGCTCTCACGTCTTGAGGAAGAAGCCTTGGCTGATCTTCTGCGGGACAGCAAGCGCGTCTCGTCCAAACAGCCCGAGTTGGAGGTCGACGAGGAGCTTAAACCGCCGCCTCGCAGAACCATTCCGGCATCAGCTATCAATCCTATTCGCAGGGAACCACCAAAGGTGGCAGACGCGAAGAAACCTGCCGAGTCGACAGTATCGAAGCCGAAACCTGCGGATACCTCAGAGCCCAAAGAGACCAAAGATGCCAAACCTGCGAAGGATAGCAAACCTGCAGAAGCCGTCAAGGAATCGAAGGATGCCAAAATCAAGGAAGAAAGGAAACGGTCTCGCACGCCAACCAGGCACCGCTCTCACTCGCGCCGTAGATTACCTTCGCCTGTTGCAACATCCAAGGATACACGAGGCAGGAGTCGCCAAAGGTCACCCAGTCCCAAGGCACGAAACTCGTCACTGAGGGATGCTCCACGGAAAGATACCCGGCGGAGCCCGTCCCCAGCAAAACGCCGGGATCGAGACGACAGAGATCAGGATCGCGACTCCTATAGGCGCCGTGACCGGCCCTCTTCTCGGACCAAGCGACCTGTGGATGATACTAAGGATCCGAAGGACGTTAGGGAACCAAGGCGTGACCGCAGTCGCAGCCGTGACCGCCGTTCTCGAAGATCAACAAGCAGACCAGTCAGGCGGCGAAGAAGCCGGTCTTTGAGGAGGGACGATAGACGAACATCTCGCAGTCCCTCGCGACCTCGTCGTGATCATTATAGCTCTTACAGAAGATCCAGGTCACCTCGGAGACGGAGCCCTGACAGAGCAGATCGACGTGACAGGTCACGGTCGGTGAGACGAAGAAGGAGGTCACGATCTGACTCACGGACAAGACACCGCTCAAAATCCAGAAATAGAGTTAGGTCGCGTTCCAGATCCAAGAAGAGGGAGCGCTCGCGATCTGTTCGAAGGAGATCGAGAAGCACGGACAAGACCAGAAGACCACGTTCGCTGGACCGTCCTCCTGCTTACCTCGACAAGGACGAGAAAGAGGCCTGGAAGCAGGAAGAAGTCAGGAAGCGAGAGCGAGAAGCGAAAGCATACCTGGCCGCGCAGAAGGAAGCACGTGAGAAGGGCAAGCCTGTCCCTGGCATCGACTTCGAGGTTGACGGCGAGAGATCTCCTGATGTGAGACGACATGCCGCACCCGACGAGAGACGACGCGCTCCCGATGATATCGACCGATATGTGCCTCCCGGAAGCAGCAGGAGACGTAGCAGGACCCCAGCCCGACGGGACAGCCGACGTCGAGACTCGATCATCCGTCGGGACCGCAGCTCGTCCCCACGCCGAGCACGCAGCCGGGACCGTGATCGGGACCGTGAGCGCTCCAGGGACCGAGTCAAGGACAGGCGGCGCAGCCGGACCCCCCGGAGCAGGAGCCGCACCCGCCACCGCGTGAGGGACGATTCCCGGGACAGGGATCGTACCACCAGGGACAAGGACCGAGATCGCGACCGCGACCGCGATCGTCACCGAGACCGCTCGCCCCGGCGAGATCGGGATCGCAGTACCAGCCGGCGCCGTTAGAAGCAGGAGCCGGTCGAGAACAAGGTGAAGCGGGAGCCGACTGAGGATGTGGTGCCCTGGTCTGGAGGCGCGATGACACCCAGTTCTGACTCTCAGGCGTGGTCTCACACGGCCCACGTTGACCCTGTGGAACAGGAGGGTAGAACAGTGGCTTTCAAGATGCCGACGAGGCCTGCATGGTTGAGACGGTCAATGGCTAGTCGGGCTCAAAGACCGGGATCTGATAGCAGGGCACGGAGACCCAGTAGTATGTCCTCCACTGCCCTCCCTCGATTATTGCAAGGAGGGTATGTTGACCATACGCAAACAGGTTCCACCTGAAGTGCGAGTCCCGGGAGCTCCTACAGAGCCAGCAGCAATGTACCGTCGTCATACAGGTGTTGGATTTAGGAGAATACCCGCATCTGCACCAGGACGAGGACAAGCTGCTGTGAACATGATGAGTTTACCTATTCTTGAATGCCAGATCCCGACAGGTCCAGCTGCATGGCGCCAGATGATGGAAAAGGGATGTGCTGTGGAATATGGAAAGTCGTAGAGGGTGACCTTCACAGTGGAGGTCAATAATGAGCCATGAAGCATATTTGATAGTGTATAATTACATGTATCTGTGAAGAGCCGAGGATTTATAGCCTAAAAGCAGATGTGATGCGATGGAGCCATCTGTATTACATGATTCTATAGCCCTACCCGACTTCTCGTCAGGTACTCTTCGAACATCAGCTTAGCCTGTGGAATCTATATACATACAACTTGCTTTCATAGCCAGGAGGCTGGGTGGCATCCGCATGAAGTGCCGGCTTGCAAGCCGAGTAGTGACTGGGTCGGCTCAGGAGAAAAAGATTGGATATTGCCAGGATATTGCAGATGTGTAATAAAGTTTGTATAATGGTGTGCCTTGCCTTGGGTACCGACTGAATATTTGACTGCCCAGCGACCTTATTACTAGACTATCCAGATGGATTTTGGTCTGTATCGTATATCCTTATCGAATGCCTACTCATCAACCCTGGAATCCTTATATCAAGATACAGTCGAGGGTATGTGGTGAAGTTCATGACACCTTTCTATCAGAGCAAAGTGGTATAGTGATCATCACAAATGAGAAAAGAGATATTGCAGGAAGTATATCATTCCATTACCAGCCCACCAACTACCTTAGGTAGGAGCAGCGTAATACCCGACCACAAGCCTGTAACTAAGCTTAATTCCAATTACAAACCAAACTCCCAGCTCCTTTCCAATGTATGCCGGTCATTACTCTTCATCACTGCTATCCATCACGAACCCGCTTTTCACCCTAGGGCGCCTCTTGCTCGTCACAGGTACATCATCCTCATCTTCTTCATCCGCGCCGTCTGGAGCTGCTACAGTGTTGACTGCCTTCTCCTCAAGCGGAGCTCGCTGTGTAGCGCTCGATTCGTCCTTATCCAGGCCCTTGGGGTTGGATGACAGCGGTGTGTCGTCCGTCTCCATCCGGTCACCATCTGAGCCTTCATCATCTTCCCTTTCCTCCTCATCGACATTTTCATGAGCAGGAGAAGATGGTGCGGCATCGTCCATGTCATCATCCTCATCGCTACTATCAGCCAGAAATCCTCCCCTGGTCTTCTTGGCCTTGGCAGCCCTTTTCATGGCTGGCGGTGTGCTGCTCGGCTCATCCTCATCATCTTCTTCATCAGGCTCCCTAAGAGCATTGGACTTCCTCTTTCTCGGCCTCGTTGATGATTTTAAGCTCGTCCGGGAGCTAGTCCCGTCACTGTTCACGTTTTCATCTTCACTATCGGCCATCAAGCGCCTCATCGTCTCCTCGATGGCCTTCGGCGCTGCCTCAGTGTCCGGAAGCTGTGACACATCCGTCGGCACATTCGCAAGGGCCTGGTTGACGCGCTGCCGGATCGCCTCCTCTCGCGCAAAGAATATCGCATCCGCCTCGGCATCTGACTCATCATCGCTGGGGTTGACGTAGAGCGCGGACTTGATCTTGCGCTGCTTCTCAAGATCGCGCTTGCGACGCTTACGGGCCTTCTCGACAAGTTTCTCGTCGTCCTCTTCTGATGGCAACTCATCGTCGTCTCCGCTGCCGTTGTCCGTCTTGCGGCGGAGGCGACGCTTCTTGGCGGGTTTATCGCGGCCTGGGCCGACTGGCTTGCTCATCTTGAGGTTAGGGGGGAAGAGCGGTTCATCGCCATCCTCGAGGATGTCATCGATGTTGTCATCGTCGTCGTCATCATAGACAGCTTTCTTTCGTGGAGCTGTCTTGCGGCGGACTTGGTCCTCGGTAGTTTCGCCGTCATCGAAGGTAGGCGGGCTGAACTCGGCCTTGTTGATCAGGTCTTTGTACTCTGTAAGATCCTCGGCGGAATGCCGTGGGGGTATGACCCAGGCCGAGCCAATTTCCTCGTCTAATGATGGGGAGAGACGCTCAAAACCGACGACTTTCATGAGAAGGCGCAAACGAGGGTTCTTGAATACGGCGGTCTTCCGTGCATCGTCATCTGTCCGAAGAACTAGGCTTGATGTCAGCTTCTTGTGAGTGATTAACCTGGAGCAGGATCTGTACTCACTAAAGATTTCCGGTTCATTCATGGCGCTCTTCCAATCCTCCCTCAACGCCATCGTACCATCCGGCTCCTCTACCATAAGTTTGGCTTTCTCCGCCGCTTCCCATGCGGCACGTTTGGTCTCACAGGTCGTCAGCTGCTTCTTGACCCAGTCGATATGCTCAGACTCATTCTTGTCCAGTAGCAGACCGGCAGCAATAGCGATCTGCTCAGCCAGGATCAGGTCCCCGCGTCTGAACTCAAGCTCGGCCGCGGGTCTTGGTGTAGACGTGCTAAGAACCTGTTTATCGTAGCCATATTCAAGGTAGTAGGCCGTCGCATTGATCTTGGAAAACAACATCTCAATAATGAGTGCCGGCCGCTCCTCGATCTTTTTGGTGCAGCGTCTGATGATCTGCTTCACGATTTCCTCCCAGTCCTTGTACGTGCCAAGATTCCTGTCCAGGGGCTCCGGGCCCTTGATCATGCTGAAAAGAAGATGGATGATGTCGACACGGAAGAGCATGACGCTCATGTCCTGCTTGAATGCTAACCGGTAGAAATACCGGTGCGCTCTCTTCAGTTGGGAATCATCCAGATCTCTGTAGTATTTAGTGAATTTAACGAAAGTGTCAACGACACCTTGTGGCATGAATCTGTTGGCAAACTTCTTGAAGTCGAATTTCCGTTCCTGGCTGGTCTTTTCTGCTTCCGCTTGGTCGTCCGCAGATTCACCTTCCTCCTCGTCCCGGTCGTAGGCTTCACCATCTTGTGTGGCCGTGGTCTTTTCCGCCTTCTTCTTCTTCCTGGTCCTCCTTTTGGAACGAACTTGCATGTCCACGTTTTCTTTGGAGTAGGACTCAAGAACCCGCATATATGTGTGGACAAGCTCTGTACTTGCGTCCAAGTAGTCGAACCCCTGGTCTTTGTATGACTTGATGATATTGACCACGGTGTCATGGGTGACTTCTTCGTAGAAAAGACGGCTCAGCGCGTTCTCCGCGATTTCTTGGTCTTCCTCATTGTCTGATGCAAACATCTCCTGAACTGTAAGGAGAATCTGTGTTAAACATCGCATAACGGCATTAAGTTCCCGCCAATCACCATCGGTGTAAGACTTATGAAGGTATCGTTTTAAAGTGACGAACATCTCCTGGTTCAATACCCCAGCGACCAGCTGGAAGCTGCTTATCTGGTCATCGGATGATGATGTTTTCTGTCCCTTCTGTGACTGCTGTCTAGCCCGTGCTGCCTCGAGGAACCAAGCAACGGTATAAAAGAATTGTTGAGCGTGGTGCTGCATGACCTCGACGCCTTCCCGTTCGAGAGTCTTGCGCACTTGTTGGAACAGGGGGTTGAAACCAGAGTCCAGGAACTCCTCGACAAATTCCCGAAGCTGATTGTTGGCTCGCGCGTTCAGCACAACGGGTGGACCGAGGTCCTTGGGTTCCATATCCTCCTTAGCTGCGCGCCTTGGCGGTCGGAAAGTTTTGGACTCGTCCATTGTGCGCTCCCTGCTGGCAACGTCGGCCAACGCGCCCTGACCAGAAAGCGAGGATACCTTTCCATCTGACTTTTGTACCCAAAGCATAGTACCAAACCGGCTGTGTCTGGTCGGCGCTTTGCGGTTATATGACCGCAGCATAGAGGCCTCCCTCTTCATCGCGTCTGCCAACTCATCTGACTTGGCCTTCCTTAGATCCTGCTCATTGAGAAAGAGCTTCTTAACGTCTACCCGCTTGATCAAATGGAAGATGATCTCCATGACAACGACATCCTCCGTCTTGAAATCCTCACCCATGTTCGATGCCAGGGTCAAGAGGGTCAGAAATATGTCTTGGTACGAAAACGCATCGATAGTCGCGGACCGCGATATTTGAGATTCATCGCCGTCAAATTTCATTCCGGTTGGAGCGGTAATCATGGCCATATTCCGTAAGAAGTAGAGGACCAATTTGATGATACCGCTGTCCCTCTGCGTCCTATCTCCGATTGGCATGGCCATTGAGGGCAGCGCGATGCGGACAGCCGTGTGAAGTAGTTGTGCTCCATCGAAATTTATGATGTCCCGCTTGTATTTCAATTGCGCAAGCTCGAGGACCGGAACATGCCTGTGGTGGTTGATGGTCATGGTCTCTTTGTTCTTTTCTATAGGCCATGTCAAGGGCGCCAGAATTTCGTAGCAGGCCAGGGCTATTCGCGATTTGTACTTGTCGTCTGTACAGTTCTCAGTCCACAGAGCAATGATCTGTATCAAGTCTCCATTGACCAGATTTGCGTCTGCCAGACATCGCGCGACATCCATGCGATTCGTCTTCTCGTCGTAAAACCGGATCCATTTCTTGATGTCTCGGAGAACATCCAGGGCATCGTCTCCAAGCCTGTAGTAGGCCCCATCATCCTCGTCGCTGAAGCCACCTAGCTATCAATGGGTAAGATGGTTAGCTCTCGGGCTCAGAATACAAAGTGACATCACGGCATGGATGTTCTGTGACTTACAGCAGACACCAAGCTATTGATATGCGCCCGAACCTCAGGATGCACAACATCTTCTCGGCCAGCTGGAGGCTCCATGATTGATGTATTTGGGAATGACCCCGGCCTGGTAGGCAATACCAAGTCTTGGGATTCAGAAGGAGGATGTGTGGTTTCGATGGTGAGAGTTTACCACTGCCGCCCGGAAGCGCGTAAATGGAAAGTCTGGGAGACGCGCCGCGATAAACCGACGCGTCGAACTGATAAGATAAATTGAACTAGGGGGGCCCTGTGCAATGGGCACTATCGACGCGTTAAATCCACTGGCCCCCTTAGTACGGTCTCTCCCTGCCCCCCCCCCTCCTTCTTCCCCCCAGATAAGGCTTCTCCTCCCCAAAGCCCTAACCCTGTACACGTCACTTCCGAAAGCCCGAGGGTAACCGACAGGGGGGATTGTAAGTCCCGACTCTGATCTCATACCGAGGGCTGGTCACTGATCAGAACTCCCACTTCAATATATATTGCTTTTACTCATATTCGGTTTGGAAATATGATGTCCACACTCCCTATAGCACGCCGAATACAGAGGCTATTGCCTCAGCTGCGGCACTACAGCTCCTCGTCCACGCCTGTCAAGCGGTTGGGCGTTGTAGGTGCTGGACAGATGGTGAGTTTCAAGCATGTGATAGCCTCACCGAGCTCGACAACTAACATGATGTGCCATACCTTTAGGGTCTCGGGATAGCTCTGGTAGCTGCGCAAAAGGCCCAAGTTCTTGTCACGCTTGTTGATAACTCCCAAGCATCTCTGGACAAGGGATTGGCATTCGCTGGTATGCTCACCTAGATATATGTCAAACAACATCACGCTGACCAAGTCATACAGAGAAGCTCCTCAACAAGGATGTATCTAAGGAGCGTATTACTCGGGAGCAAGCCGATAAGGCCCTGGAGAATCTCTCCCCTATGGACTCTCTGGATGCGCTTGCCGAGGTTGATTTCGTGATCGAGGCCGTACCAGAGATTCCAAATCTCAAGTTTGACATCTTCTCCAAGCTGGCCCAGATCTGCCCCCCTCACGCTATTTTGGCCACCAACACATCCTCCATCTCTATCACCAGAATTGCAGCCTCAACAACGAAGGATCCAAAGGATTTGTCTGTCAGCTCTCGTGTGGTATCAACGCACTTCATGAACCCCGTGCCTGTCCAAAAGGGTGTCGAGATCATCAGCGGTCTGCAGACCAGCCAGGACACCGTGGACCGGGCGATCGCATTCTGCAAGGCTATGGGGAAGATCCCTTCGGTTTCTGCAGACTCTCCAGGCTTCTTGGCCAACCGTATATTAATGCCTTACATTAACGAGGCCGTGATATGCCTTGAGACTGGTGTCGGGGACCGGGACTCAATCGATGCTATCATGAAGAACGGCACTAATGTGCCCATGGGCCCCTTGCAGCTGGCTGATTTTATCGGCCTGGACACATGTTTGGCTATCATGAAGGTGCTGCATGAGGAGACTGGTGACAGCAAGTATCGTCCCAGCGTGCTACTGCACAAGATGGTAAATGCTGGCTGGCTGGGTAAGAAGAGTGGAAAGGGTTTCTATGATTACTGAAGCGTCGTTATAGAGCGAAAGCCAATTGATATTCGTTCTTTCCATCAACCATCGCAGATCTTCACCGTCCCTGTTAGCTGTTCGGCCAGCGTGATACGTAATCACCGTTGTTGACGGTTCTTTCCTGGCTGGCTAGATACTGACCCTGGGGAAGATCGTGTGTCATGTCTGCAAGTATAATGACCAATGCGCATATGTTGACTGATTATATTCTTCAACCACCAGAGACCAGTATGGGCCTGTGATACGTTAAGTTCCAGTGCTCCAGTTGTATAGCCTAAATACTTCTCGACGGGCCAGGCTCTAGTCTCTGCGGCAAGACTTGCATGCTACGTGACTGCATGTAGCAAATAAGATCACGGCGCAAGTCAAGGCGCCAGCACCCGGGGAACTCATTCATTCCAATAGCGAGTGGGTTGGGGGAGCGGATTCTCCGGAAGAGCATACCCCCTTTGGCAGCCCCCCCAATCGTTCGCAGCTGACCAGTATATGTCGAGGTCGGCAGATGCAGCTGTTGCTACGTAGTGGTTGGCGGCACCCACTACACCTCGGACATGTAGCTGAAAAGAGGCACATGTTCCACCTTCTGCGACTTTGTTTCCCCTGTCACCTTTGCCTGTTGCCAGATTATGTTCGGAAGAAAAGACGATCGGTCCAACCAATGACCAAGTGGAAGCAGACCCGACCTTCCTGATATTGGCCCTCGTGTCATGCTATCTGCACCAATGCTTGTATGGTGTGAAACCTTTATTGACACCTGGGTATTTCCGGGCTATTATTTGCGTTGCCTGGCATGGCTTGTGGAGGGGTAAAGTGACCCGAGCAGCTCTGGAGGTCAGGTCAGACAATACGAAGAAGGTGCAGGATTTCAGTGCTTTCTAGCTCGTTTCCCTCGGAATCAGGACATTAGCGAGGACTGTGGCGAGTTTATATGGGCATCAAACTTTCCATTCATTTCGCTATATATTGCGTCTACTTACGTATGTGCTGGATCGCGAAGATGGTGAGGTGTGCCTGGTCGCTTTTCAGACATCGTCAGGCAAGCGTAGTACCTCACATGCCTAACCGATGTTTAAGATGGGTGCCGTAGGAATCATTATAGTCCTCTATTCGTGGAGGAAACTCGAAGATTGTACTCAGTGATTGTATCTTTCGACGTCAGGGAAATGAAGGAGACAATATAAGACCGACGAAGTACTATCAAGACTGCATATCCCTTGATGCATGAAGCAGACCATAGTGACTCTGTCCCTTTGCTCCAAGATGCTACTTACGGTGGTGCACATATAGGATGCAAGATAAGATTTGCGTGTCGCAGATGACAGATACACAAGCCATGCCAGAAACCGGGGCTACATAGATACAAAGTATATACCAGTGTGTAGGCTTCTCCAGGTGCACTGGCGGTATTGGGTCGCCAACATAGATATGACGATCATACCTTCCTGCCATTGCAGTATCGAAACACTTTCTATACCCTAGGGTACACCTACGGCTTCATCTTGAAAGGCTTGTTTGGAGGAGAAGTCCAGCAGCCCCCGTAAAAGGACCAGTCGAGGAGGCACTCGAGTGACCCTAAGTAATCGGGACCATCGAACAGCCGTGCCTTGCCAACCATGATATATCAGCTAACTATCTACAGCAGTAGTTAATTGGATTATACCCGAGCCAGAGTGCCTTCAAAGGAAATGCCGGTGAAGCCAGTGTGATACAAATGTTCCTCACCAAGTCCCTCTGATACGAAGGGCTGGACTGGTTCCGCCTTCTCGATATACGGACAGTAATATCGACTTAGTGTCCCCAGATGCCAATCATTGTTATCTTGCCATGGTTTGGTCTGGAGTTTGTCTGTATAAGTACCTACCTACTTACCTCAGTAGGAATAGGGGGCCACGACGGCACAGCAATGCGAAAGTGCAGTACCAGTCATTTCAGTTAGGGAACGCCATGCCGCTGACTTCTTGCAACTATGGAGAGACTACTGCTGTACATCCACCATCTTGGGGTCGACAGTCTGGAATGAGGAATTAGAAATCAAGGAATCAGTTTTCGTTCTGATACTTACTTAGTCTCCACGAGATCATTGTTCATGCCAGCTGGCAACCACGATCGCCGGCTGGCGGCAGCTGTACTGACATTGTTGTTGACTTCTACTCATTAGATTGGGCTTTCCGAGTCGATGTCGATATTGCACACAACTTCATCCACACTGCCACGCAAACTGTCGCTATTGCCAGACCTTCATCACTCCTGTGAAACCTTGTCAGTATTTGCCAAAGTCATGTCCAGGTTTCATGATCGAAGAGTAGGGGAGAGAGGACGAGTGCGTATGGGAAAGTACATGTGGGAAGCCCATCTCTGGGGCAACGCAAGCATCTCAAAGCTACTTACTAGGAAGATAAACCATCTGACTTGATTTCGCCCTTTTACTCGGTG
The DNA here is from genome assembly GCA_003795315.1 of Cytospora schulzeri. Classification (NCBI taxonomy): domain Eukaryota; kingdom Fungi; phylum Ascomycota; class Sordariomycetes; order Diaporthales; family Cytosporaceae; genus Cytospora; species Cytospora schulzeri. Next base: position 940,202 of record LKEA01000005.1, read on the forward strand.
CCTTCTGCCCTGCCAGTTCGGCTCATTGCGTCTTAAGATGAGCCAGGCGTGAACCTCGACCGGTTCGTTGCATCCTCATCCGCCCTCCCCCGAAACCTGGGCCCAAGAGTCGGTCTAGCTGCTGTCCTCCCTCGATCCTGAACTCTGGCCTGAGGCCGTGCCTTGTCTTGCTATAATTCAACTTCCCTAGTTTCTGCCGCCTCGTCCAGCAGCTCGCCACGGTCTCATCCGGTATCCCCGTCGCTTTGTTGGGACACATCGCGCGATACTACTGTCACACCTGCTGTCCTTTGGATGTGGATGGCCCATCCTTTGCCGGACGGTTACCTCCATCTCCTTGGTATGTGGCGTACACCTCTCAGTTTTCCGGAGTCCTCCCATCCACTCTTGTGTGACAGTGCAAAGCAGTTGCCTCGTTCACGGACCACAAAGAGGCCCCTTTCTTCTCCTCGTGGGGGGCCCAAGATTCCGTTCTCCACGGTTAACCTTGCCTTGCCATACGCTTCACCACGTTGGTACACAACGCGGCTCCGTGTCACTGAAGCACAAGAGTATCGGCCGGTGCGACCATCCAGACAACTCGGGGCCTTCAAACCGCCACCGGATCCACAGCACCTGGCCCTCGACGAGCGTCTTGTTCAGTCCGTATCTGAGACTCACACATGGAGACCTTCCTTTGACTATTTGGTTTTTCTACTGTTAGTTCATCTGCTGGACGCGGGGCGCGCGCCTTTCCTGTTACTCACTCGGTGTCGACGAGTGTGGATCTGTTCATTTGCTAGCACCATGTCCCCATACATGGCAAGGGTAAGGGAAACAACAATCGTAGCAGATCTGAATACAGACGTATGCAATCGTGAGACACAAATCTTCAGCAAATCTTCAGCTCCTGTGGCTTTGTTTATGGCGAATCCGTATATGACCAAGTCTCATGCACGGCCTCGCCTTACAATGACTTCGCTTTACCTGACTCCACTTCGGGGCAGGTCGCAAAAGAAGCGCGAGCATGATAGATCACAGACCACCTTTTCCAGGTCAGGAGAGACGCTGTATTCTCCAGTTACACAGGAGAGACCCAGTAGGAGCCGTCATTGTTGTACAGTAGTCTTCTCTAAGAGCGAGACGAGCGAGATATCGAGTGGACGAGCCCCTACTCTGCCCTTCGCAAAGCATCTACCAGTCATGTTTGACCCTGTGATGTATTCCGCCGGGCCGGACGTCAAGCCATTCACTTGGTATGCCCTTGAAAATTGCTGGTGGGTCACACACGTACACACACGCACATCGAGCCTTGACCAAGTTGGACATCTGTGTGTCACTCTCATGCCATATGCAGAGCACCGCAGCTTGTCAGTCGATACATCAAGTCTCACGATATCAGTCCATGCGCCTTCTTCCAAATTGCAGGGGGCTTCAAGATATAGGGCCCCATGTGACTTATACGTCTGTCGTCGCAACTACATTCTTGACTTCGGACAAGTCGCGGACCCGAAGGAGCGGCTATGCTCACACCCACAGGGCAGGTCATGCCACGCTCTAGCTTCTGAATCCTGGTGGATACGGTACGAGCTTGACATAGCTTCACTTGCGGTCGTGAATATGGGTAACGGGGACCTACAAGCCTCCGTCCAAGCTTGGCCTGGTCTTCTTCCCATGATGCTAAAGAAAAGCATATCAGACGCCATAATGCAGGCGGTCTGCCGCCCAACCGTCGCTCGCGCCTGAGGAACGTTCCGCACCCGACACACAAGATGTCAGGAAGGCGACAGATGGCACGGCATGGCCCAGTCTGTGACGATATGCTTACTTCTGATATGCGAGACTCAGCAGCAGCCGCACCGCGTCTGTGCTTAGAACCCAGGCTTTCGAGGGGATCCTACTGGCTGTATGTAGCTGATCGCCATGACGCTCTCCCCTTCTAGAACACCGAGGCCCAGATAGCTGGCGGCTCTTCCTTCCGCGCCTGAGAGTACCTGGGAGGGCGGGAAGGTAAATCTGGCGTGCATGGGGAGAGAGAGAGAGAGGCCTTCTGGGCCTTCTCCCTCACACACCGACAGTACCGGGCCCCCCACCATCTCTGAAACCTGCTTCGCACCGGTTGCCTCGACTATCAGCTGATTTCAGCTGCAGAATGCACCATGCAGCCCGCGAGAAGGCCCGGTTGGGTCATCATATAGGTCATCATATGGTGCCCGCAGGCGTGAGGGAGCCAAGTACCGAGTACGGAGCTACCCACCCTTGTGTGTCTTGGGCGTGCTGCGAAGCCGAAAGGACATCCCCGGATGTCACTCCATGGTTTTAAGCTTAATTCTGCCTGCCCCCAAGTACCGAAATATAAGGCAGGCCGGGTGGGTGGGTGCCATGTACGGATCCGTACATAATGGTGGTGATAACGGTGTGTGATATCGCTAGGGATAAATGCCAGGGTGTGGTGTTGACGTCCAAGACGTACCGTACCATTGTACGTACGTACAGAGCCGTGAGCTGTGGCTTGGCTGTGGTCGAGTGACTGGTGCCTCGACCAGGGTACTGAGGTACCAATACTAGTATTGATCAACATCTTGTAGCCGGCCTGGACGGGCACCTTGCATTTCTCATAGATCACGAATAGTGCGGTCAATATTACCAATCATGTAAGCTGAAGCTAGTGCAACAGCGCTTTCGGTGTTTTGAACTATCAATATGCTAGATGCCATCATGGACCATAATAGCGGTAGATCCCACACACTGCAAACAGGTATCTTGAACCAATAACCTAGCCAGAACCAGCCAAAACCAACTCAGAAGTAGCTATCAGAGGAGAATAGGTGGGGGGCGGAGAGGAAAAAGAGAAGAAAGAACGAGAATCGGGGACACATACATAGCCAAGTCGTCCAGAGGAACAAATTGTACACTGCACAAAAGTGGTACCCGAACAGGAAAAAGTAATTCAACTTTATACATGAAGCAAGCAGAAGTAAACTCAAAACAACAAAACCCCCAAGAAAAGTATAGCTTGGTGCCGGCAGACACCGCTTGGACCCTCTTATCAGAGCAGACCAGCTTGCATGCGTGGCATGTCCCCCCTTCACCCCCATTTCGTCCCAAGATATCGTCCCGAGACTTTCTCCGAGGGTGGCCAGGCCAGCCGGCCTGTGTAATCTCTGATGTCGTGGGGGAGGGGAGGGCCGGCCAGAGAAAAGAGCGGAATTTAGCCGTGGTCGAGTGATATTTGCCAGATAACTATAGCCAGTGGTGAAAATAATATGATCCTTTCAAAAGGTTTGGTCCCCAGGTTCGGTTCAGCAGCGGTTCGATGCAGCAGGTGGTCGCGCCTCCCCATCCGGAGCCCCCCCCCCTCCAATTGATGCTCCAGTCTTCCATCTCCATGCATCCTTTCCCCCAGTAATTGTTTGCCTTTCAAGATTGCAATCGGATTATGCGCCGTCGCCGTGACCTGTCCTTTGCCGGTTGCCTCTAGCCGTTTGATGACAACAAATGAAATTCCCATGTCTCATAGGTCCCAGCCCGTCTGAATCCTCAATGATGGGCTAAGTAGCCTCTTGTCCAGTCCAGCAGAAGGAAAACAGTCTCTAAGCCCAACGGCTTCATCGGCACCAATGTCGTAGTGTCGAAACGAAGAAGTAGAAATATATGCTGCCAGGCTGAAAGAACGTATGGGTTCAAGCGTCCGGGAAAGCCGTGTGTTGTGATCCTTGCACGCCTGCTTCGTCCTTGTCCAAAAACAATCCCAAAACGCCTTGTTTCCATGCAGCCTATGGCTTGGTCCGTGTTTGTGACCAAGTCTTTCATCCGTAGCGCCCCTAAGTCATTCGTCACTCTCGTCAAGTTGCTTCAGGGCGCCGGGCCTCCATGCGGAATCGTAAAGCTCCTCTTCCTCTCCAACTCGCCCCCCGATCCTCTATACTCATCGCCGCTTCTGCCCCCTCCCAGTGGGCCGCCACCTCCAAAGGCATCCCTCATCGGCGTTCTTGTGCTCGACCCTGAGCTCATGTTCTGAAAAGCCTGCGAGAAGTCATTCGGTGGCGCAATCGGTGCGCTCATATGGGGCACAGAGTAGTCATGAGGTCTTGCGGGGAAACCCGAGGCTCTGGGCAGGGAGAATTCGCTCGGTGCAGTCAGCGGCGAGGTGGAGAAGCCTGTCGAATAAGGCGCAGACGTTACGGCAGTGTGTCGGTGAGAAGGCGAAGTGGCAGAGCGGGAGTCTTGTTGGGAGCTGGAGTAAGATCGCTGAGGGCTCAGGTCGAGGCCGAGTGGGAGAGTGGCGGAGGAGGCACGAAGGCGGGAACGGTTTTGGGAGTTCTGGAAGGAGTTTGACTGAAAGTTTGGGTACGACATGTGTGTGGGTGACGTTCCAGCTGAGCCTAAATATTTCTATTCAGCACGTAGCGCAAATCCAAGGGTCCATGCTGCGACTTACCAGCATAACTACTCGTCTCGTAGCCGCCTAATGTGGTTGGAGGACCGCTGAGTCCTTCTGGTGGTTGATAGACAGGGTGTTGCCGTCCGCTCAAGGACTGAGGACTTCCACTGTAATTCGCATAATCGATCGAGTCACCTTTCCAGGACATACTCGATCTAAGTGGTGATTGGAGGTTGTCGGGTCTGGATCGTGAGAGTGTTTCTCTGAGCTGGAGGGGTTGCAGAGGCCTCATCTGCTGTCTTGAGTGATGGTTGTGCATGGACAGGCTCGTATCCATGTTACTCTGCCGTGTAAACGGGTTGGATGTCCTAGGCCCACCACTCAGTGGAGCCATATGGTTTGAATAGTCATATCGATCGCTGGGCTCCTGAGACATGGGCGACAACATTTCTGGGTTGCTCATGGAGGCTGGTGAGTTGAAGCCAATGTTTCCAAACGATGGACTGAGTCCGGTAGGAGACATGTGGTCGTTGCCTTCTGTCCTTCTTACATCCACCACCAATGGTCCCCTCATAAGGTGATCTGGATATGACCCAGGACCAAACCCCACGGGAGAGGCCATCGGGGTACCGAGACCATGGACGGCGCCATATGGAGAATGAAGTGCCTGAACATTATCGAAGTCATCTGGCACAGCCCTCATCTTGATCATGCGCTCTCGGTCATCGGCTGTCAAGCGCTTGATCTTCGCACGTCTAGAAAAGACAATGAGTATAGACTGATCGTTGGCTTCTTTGCGAATGCGGGACTTACCTGTTCTGGAACCAGACTTGTACTTGCCGAGGACTCAGACCAGGAATCTCCCTCGACAACCGTTCCCTATGTGCGGCATCTGGATGTGGTTGCTTCGCAAATTCGCTCATCAAAAACCGGGTTTGCTGGTGTGTGAGCCTGGCAAGACGTCAGCCTTCTGTCGCCATCCTGGACCATTCCAACTTCCTTACCTGAACCTTTTCATCTTCCTCCGTGCTGCGGTCCTCTCTGCAGGTGTCATTTGTTGCAGGGCTGCTTCTCCGTCACCCTCAGCCATGTCATACTCGTCTATCACATCATCATCATCCTCTTGCTTTCCTGATTGGTCGTCATTACCTGACTGACTAGGTGGTAGCTCCGGTCCTTGACCTGCAGAAGAGACTGAGCTGACTGGGTTGGACCCAAGAGACATTCCCCGGGTATCCCTCGACGCCACTGACCCCTCGTGCGTAGACTCCGCTGCCTTGTGCGCATATAGTTCACCATGTGCTGCTGACTGCTCAGCAGTAAGTGATTGCTCCCTCTGTTGGCGCAAACCCATGGCATCCACGCTCCGTCGATGGTTCAATGAAGAGTTCAGAGTGCTCGTCTCCGCCTTGGACTCTACGTCCATGGCACCGGAAGTATCAACGGCACTACGCGGACGCGCCCGAGAGTCGGAGTGTCCGTTTGAAGCCGTGCCATGACCATATGATTGAGCGTAGACGGGACTTTCTCCAGGAGGGATGAAGGAATACTGTTGCCCGTGCCACTCGGACTGTGTTGACAACGGTGAGTCAAAGTTGTTCGACATGCGTGGACTAGATGCTGGCTTGTGGTAGATGGTCTCGTGTTTGCTCATAGACCAGTGGTTCTGCACGGAGTCGTGTTGCCTGGAAACGAGCATTGGAAAGAACGTCTCTCGGGTGACTCCTGGAAAACAGTTCGCCGTGTCTTTGTGGATTGTAGAGTCGTTGTATCGTCGAAATTGTGCGGCGTCGATATAGCTGTCAGACAAACGAGTGTCGACGTCGTACCGTAAACGAGGGACAGTTCAAGTTATAGAGCTTGTCGATACCCAAAGGACAGGCCCAGGCATTGACCGAAGTAAGTGATGTGACTAAGATCTCCAGTCGTCGACCCAGAGAGCTCTCTCCCAGGTTGACCTCAGTCTAACAAACTCGCAAGGGCAATATTGGGCCACTGCTCAAGACACAATGCAAGTCGACGAAGGCTAAGATCGAGAGCCAGCTCCAGAACAGAAGGCGATAATAGGTTGTGTAGATTGGTCTTCGACTCAGTCGGGTAGATGGATCAAACGAAAAGTGATCTGCGTCTCCTGAGGATAATGTTCGAGGTGACGTTTATATGTTCCGTACAGATCAGACAAAAGAAGGGCTAGAAGGAGGGTTGTGTGTAGGTCCTCAGGCTGGACGACGAACTGCTCGTATATGACTCGAGGGTCTCAAGAGGATGGAGCCGGCAGGGTTGGTTGCGTTCAAGGTGTTCCAAGGTTGCTAGAAGTGACAGGTCCCCGGCCTGCATGTGGTTTAGAAATAGCCGTGGTTGCAACGAGGTTGCCCCTATGGGAGGAGGGACGTTCGTACTTTAGTACAACACAAGTGGGACTAGGACCTGAGGTACCACCACCAGACTAGACGGAGAAATCCCAGGGCAGGATCCGAACACAAAGACAGGGCCTGCACGGGCACCGCAACATCAATGGAAGATGGACCTGGCAAGTGGAAGAATGTACCTGGTACTTGACCCAAAGACAGTGGATATTTGTTCGGGCCACCCTGGTACGGCGCTCTTCCCAAGACTCCGTGACGCAAGAGAAGACAGCGGGAAGCAACGAGGTGGTAATAATGGAAGGACGCCTCGGCTTGGACCTGAGCCAGGGCTTTTATTTCTTCGCTTCGGACAAGGTCAAGGTTGGCTAATAAGGACACGAAGCAGGCAACCCAAGGAGGTTGGGTCGCAGAACTCTCGGCTGAATAGCTAATGGTGTGCTGTTCACGGAGAGACCAACCAGGAGGAGGTAGAGGAGTTGTGTATGAGGATTAGAGGACAGAATAAGCATCACAGTGAAGAATGAAATACCCTGATCGTTTCCGGGGTTCAGGGCCGTGTTAAGTTCTCCGCCAGTGCCGTCTAAAAAGGTAAGGAGTATGGATTCATGTAACATAAACGAGACGACCCAGAAACCGCATGGGCGACCAGCGCTGAGAAGTCGACAAAGCACACAACGCTTCTTGGTTGCTTGGCGCAAGATACTTGGGAAGCAAGCGTCCGAGAAGCCCTTCGTCAGTGGTGGGAAGGCTCGAAGGGAGGTGAGAGAGGGTCAGGCACAGAGAAATAAGGGTGCATCTGTACTGTACATTGAACGCAGCGAACCGTCTCGGCTGGGATGTGTGAACTGCCTCCATTGGTCCTTCATTACAGATGGTACATTAGTCCTGTGTAGACTCCACGGAAGAAAGCATGACTGTTGTCGAGACTTCACTGGGCTTAGGCCAATGAGAAAGTTTCGTGTCAGGGATGGGTGTATAGATAGAAGTTTTGAACTGTAAATAGGGGCGTGTCCTCGGGAAGGGGGATATTACATAGTACTGCGCGTGTGCTGCAGGATGGGTCAGAAAGTCAGCCGGCATCCCATCGGTACGTATATAGTGGACGTATAGAGGAGACTGGGGTCAGCAGAAGGCCCACCACGAGTCTTGTTGCGAAACTCGCTGGAGCAGCCACAAAAATTGACCGATAGGATGGGGAGTACGACAGTTTGCTGGACAGTGCTTGACGAAGGCCTGCTTGCAAGGGTAAATTCGAAGGTGGTGCGGGAGGTGGGGACAGCCAGGGGTTTGCGTCCATGATGCTTGATCCCAGCTGAATATGGCTTCAATGTACCGTACAGGGTAGCAGGGGTCTGGTGAATATGTAGGAAGATGGCCAGATCGCTGATGAGGTAGATCTCAGCTTCATGCCGGCGCCCTGTCAGGATGCAGGTGTATATGCTCGCGACTTGGACATGTCTTCTCGTCTGTATGTACTTCTGTCAATGCAAGGAATTTGGGGTGGATGGGGGGGAGGCAGCTGTCGCAACCACTATGTTTGCTCTGCTGAGAGACGTGCACACAAAGACGTATAAGCCCGGCGGCGCAACCTGAGCCTGGATCCTACACAGTACCACGCCGTACATCTGCTGAGGTCGCAACCAGGTCTTTCTCTTCCTTTCCCCCCTTATCATGGCGGGTGGGCAACTTGCTGACAACAAGCGGCATGCATGCTTGAAGTGAACTAGTCGCATGTCCGAAGAGGACATGGCACGTCACATAATAGGCCAGACCGCGTATCATTGAGCGGGAGGGGGGGATCTCAAAGTTGTCAGTTCCCCGGATTTCCAATGCTCAACGTAGAGGTGCGGCCATGCATCTGTCCCATTGTATCGTATGGCTGCAACAAGAACAGAAAGCTGGTGGAGCGCATTGGCATGAGTGGTAGGTAAGATGTCCCGAAAGAGCCGTAGGCTGATGTGTCAACCAACCGTTGACAATGCATGATGATGGTGAAGCTAGTCGGAAGGGAGGGGTGTCGGGCCAGCCCATGACACCCATGTGTCACGTCGCCATCATCAAGTAGTAGTAGCATTCTGCGATGGTCGTCCACCGTGATGCTTTTTTGCCTATGCATGTTGCGTGTGCGGCACTTTTGACATAGCCACAGGCAGTGACTGTCGTCCTGGTAACCGTGGAGTATCAATTGATCATTGATTCTCCCGAGCGCCGAGGGAGGATCACGGCGACTGCGCTAACGAGGAATGATTCCGCAGCCTTGTGGAGGAGGAAAGGAAAGGGTGTGTGTGTGAAAGGTGCCCAGGTGGTCGGATGTCGTCGGTCGGAGGTACAACCTGGGCATACATCACTGTACTATACCAAGTAGGTAGTCGATTGACAAAAGTGGGCTAGGATACCATACCAGTTGACCTGGGTGCCTACACACCTAAGGTACCTAGATAGATAACTACTCAGTAGGTACCTACCTAGGTACTTAGGCCCGTAGGGAAATACATTGCGATAATGACCGTTCAATCATGTATACTATGTACCTACTGAGGTACTTGGTGCCCAGGTGGAAGGTTCCAAGGACGCCAGACTATGCGTGAGTTCATGAAAATGGAATGTCTCAATGGGGGAGGAAGGCACAAAGGTGGAAAGGCTCTTCCGCGTTGTTGGAGGAAACCGCTCATTAGCGCACTTGCCCGCCGTCCCCCGTCACGCCGTCACCTTCTGAACTCCTGCTATGACTTTGCAATGACTTTGCAACGTGACTTTTGTTGCTTTGTTCTCTCTGTGTTTTTTTTGTTTTTTTGCACCGACACACACATACACACACACACACACACACACACACACCTCTACATCAAGAAGCGTTCCAGGAAAGGTTATTGATCGCCATTCTCCACCGTTTCACCTTTAGTCAGGGATTTGACTACCATCACAGGTTACGAGGTACAGTCAATTGTACGCGAGTACCTGGACTACATATCAAACTGGCGGGCCGGCATTCCCCCAAACGCCAGCACCATTACTGCGTACGTACACTACTTACTAGTGTACTACACATGCAGTAGACTGCTTAAGTATGCAGATGGATGCTGGCCAGGCATTGACTAGCCATATTAGTGCAGTTGTTATGTCAGGATATGGTCTGCGAGGTGGGTGGGTGGAGCACCGGGAGATGCCCTGTCACAACCAAGATCTCAAAAGACCCAGCCGTTTCACCCCCAGTCCAACGGAATCTTAACTTCGCCTATGTACTGATGATGAGCCTCATCAGGAGCCAGCACGTCGTCAATTATAATTACTCCCATTATTAATACTAAAGTGTCTACTGCGTGTTGCGTTGCACAGAATAGGGGCTACTACCTCATCAGCTCATCCCCCTCGTCACTTCTCAGCTCGCAGTCTCTCGGCTGAACTTCAAGAACATGCGAGAACCCACTCAAACAAAGCATGCACGATATTCAGGCCGAGTCTGGTGTCTGTCGTGTCGTGCCTGCCGGCTTGGTGGGCGGGTTCATCACTCGGGCCAGCCGAGCATGTGAGCATATACGACTCGCTCGTCATGGAAAATCACGACCAAAGGACATCGCCTAATAACCTAAACCTGGTGACTTTCCATAGAACGGGATGTCGTCTCAGCCACAGAACATGTTATTGTATCTGTTGAGACAGCATAGCCCATGACAGTCACTGGTCTCGCCGACGAGAGGCTCATTTCAGGGGCATTTAAGGATCCACAGTTTCCCTACAAGTGGATCATACTTTGGTTCATCTTCCTGATCCATCATCTTCCTATGTAGATTCTCAAGCGATTTACGATCGGCGAACCAAAGTCATATCACCGACTTGCCACTGCCGAACGCTACGCTACGGTATTTGTTGTGCGGAATCGATTTATTATCGTCAGCCTTACAGAGATGACGGACGCCCAATCTGGCCATCAATGGAACCTTCGTTAAGTGAGAGCAGCGTTTTCAACTCGCCAATTCGTCAAGGTCCTTTGCATTCGGATCGTTGTTGCACGTCAGGTCTTCCGACTGCTACCAAACATACATTTTCACGAATTCTCAGCCCCGGGGTCCTTGGGAAAACCCGCCACCCTTCCCATGGTCCAGAAGCTAAGTACACAGGACGTACCTGTGTATCTGGTTGTCACTGATGGAACGAAAATCAGCTCTGCACATTGATGTTTGAATGAACCAGTCCTTGATGCGTACTATTGGTATGGTTAGACCTGCAAGACTACATGGGCACGGGCAGCAATGCAGTCCCCAAAAAGGAATTGGCGCCGCAAGCAATCCTGCACGTACTTGTACCTGCATGATGCCTCTAGCATCCCACCACCAGGGGTACTTGTACAGATGAGCTGTGCCATGCTCAAGAATGCGAGGACGGCGGTGAAGTGACAAACCTTGTGGCGACAATCAGATCCATAGATCTAATATACCCTCTCTTCGGGTCAATGTAGGATGCCGCTTACCCACTGTCACAAGTGTCGACGACTGACAATGCTAAATAGACTTGGCCTTTGATAACACATTTCTGAGACCCTATGATTCCACTGCAGACTCCTTCCGCATTCTGTCCCCCGCCCCTTTGAAACTAGCAGCACGTTGGAGGATTTTGGACTCTTAATTTGGTTTTTGGGATCACCATCACGTAAGTTATGTACCGTCCATGCCAAGCCAGCGCGACGGACGCGAGTTTTGTCCCTTGTTCTCCCACCTGCAAGGTAGAAGTTTGTTGCGCTATACTGGAGTTGCAGTGCACTTAGAAAGCAGCAAGGGTATTTTTAGATTTGTTCTCGACTCTTTCTCGCGGTCTTGTTCGCATTGGGAAATGGTGGAGACCAATCCTCACTGTAAGTCTCTTTTTCTTTGAACCCGCAACATTATGGGTGGGCTTGCGACATGATGTGGCGTTGGATTTGGGTCCGTTCCTGAGGAACCTCCCACAAGGCGCCAAATCCGGCCCGGCGCTCGTGGCTCGGGTTCGGTTCGAGGCTGGGGGCACCGTGCTACAAGCAACAGCTACACAAGTGCCCTTCCAACCCTCCTTCACGGGCGCGCCTTGTCACCACACACGGCAAGTCAGGGCGTACTCCGAGGAGACGCGGCCCATTGGGAGGCCGCTCTGGCCGGCTTGGAAGGGAGCACAGAAGCAACGGCAGGTAGCCGTTGTGCCCATCGGGAAAACATGTATCTACGGACTAGGGACGGTACGCGTGGCTGAGACGGACCACGACGTCCGTCTACAGACCGCGGAAGCGGCTGCGCAGTTGCCCAGTGGTCGTCTCGCCGTTACACGGGATGTCTGCTTGCTTTTCTTTCCCCCGACCGTTGAGCAGGAGGATCGGGCTATATCCAATGGTTCTATGGGAAAAGAAACAGCACCCCATTGTTTCAAGAACGGAATCGTCGATGGAGAACCACACCATGTTTCTTGTTTCTTGTTTTTCTTTTCTCCATCAGCCGCTCACGAATGTTTCATCGCTGGCATTTCGCTTTCGGATCCGAGGCTGTTTCCGGTCTCCACTGTCCTCTTCCATGGGTGGTGGCTAGGATAGGCTCACCCCTGGGAAGAGTGACAGCCAGATTAAAGGGTCCACGGCGTGTCTGAAGTCCACTTCTGCCGGTGATCCTCTCGCCATACCTGCAGCGAACCCACTTATCCCCCACGGTAGTAAGCGCGCTTGGGTCCCCCGGACGCGGGACCCCAGCCCTTTGCCCAAGTACCACAGTGCACAATGACAGCAGCGGAGGGCAAAGCTCTCCCCCATGCCTACTCATTACGCGGTAATCTGGGCCAAGGTCTGGTTGTAGCCTGAACTAATTGAGGCTCATTTCCATGATTTGGTCTAGACAGGGCTTTGATTTGCAAAGTACGGTAGGCAGGACCGGATCTGCGAATCCTTTGGAACGTCTAGCCCGCCCTGTCCGCCCTGCCGCCCTGCGCCTGTTCCCCTGTGGAGTGTCGGATCTGATGACAAAGATTGCATATTCGAGGACCGCCCTGCGCAGATTGATCTCCAGCCGGACGGGTCCTGGATCCACGCCGGTAAATCGAAGCTCGAGCCATCTCCTTGTGGAAACGTCTCGCATCGCCCGTATTCATCAGGGAGAGTGGGTTCTGTTTCTTGGACCTTGTTCGTGGGCGGATGACGTATTGGGTATGGACAGAGACGTGCACGTACATATCGTAAGTATGTAGTCCATATACTTACTCCGTACTGAGACGAAGTTGGTCGGCCACTCACTAGTGTTAGCAGATGGGCGAAACGACCTATTGCCTGGTTCAACAGTGTGAAATATGTTCTATTTGGAGCTACCGTTCCACTGTGAATAGGAGAAAGGCCCCCATCATACGGTAGGGCATAGACAATACAAGTATGGGGAAGGTCAATACAAGCATTCCTGAATATTTGATGTTCACGGGTAATGTCTTGCATCACTCGAGTACATACCTAGGTACTTAAGTACTTAGATACTAGCTTTGAAAGAGAGAGAGAGAGAAAAACCCGTACTACCGCTCGGCTAGACATGCTTGACAATAGTATGAAGCGCGTGAAGTAAGGTGGGTGGGAACCAGCCTAAATGATAGTTGTAATTGATGATAAGGAGAAAAGATCTCCAGTAGGTTTACTGCGGGCAGAATTTTCTTAAAAGCACGTAATTCCACCTGGTCGTTCCTTCCAGCTCCCATACAAGGCCTCTTTTCTCCCACGACCGAGACCCCGAGGTCGATCAAACAAGTGAAGCCATCTCTATTCCATTTCCTCGTTTCGGACAGGCACTTCCACAGAAGCCGTCATCGCCAACTCTCTCCAACCCCTCTCGCGGTGACTCTTGTCCCTTCCACCTAACAATTTAAACCTAGTCTCGATATAAAGCCGTAGGTACGAAAGGCGGAGGCGGTCGGTACGTTAGGTAGAACTCTTGTCGTAGTCGATTAACGATTTAAACCTAGGAGGTGCGAAAATCGGTACCGGTTGTGTTGAAAAGGAGGTAGGTTTTAAAGACTTCGAGGAGATCTTGATAGAATTTTGATAGGAGCAATCCTCAACGCCTGGCCTTGATCGTTCTTGAGTCCCAGTCTCATCACCATGAAGTAAGGTGGGTGGGAACCAGCCCAAATGATAGTTGTAATTGATGATAAGGAGAAAAGATCTCCAGTAGGTTTACTGCGGGCAGAATTTTCTTAAAAGCACGTAATTCCACCTGGTCGTTCCTTCCAGCTCCCACACGCGTTAGGCAGCGTTTACATCAATGTGCATGAGTCGGACGGCCAACTCTGCGAGGAAATCAATGTTCGCAATATCGAAGGACTGCTTTGTTCTCCGGAATCTATCCTTCTCTCCGTTTACTCTACGTTGGGGGCCTGGGTTGGAGAGGGGGCTGTCTTGGCCTGTGTGAGCAAGACTGGTCAAGTGAGCAAGTCCGGTCTTATTCTTCAAATAATCTAGCCGAAAAAGGCACCCTCCGAAGGTTGAAATCGAAATCGAATCCGAGGAACATTGAAGGGGCCCTTCCACCGAGACCCCACAAGGTTCCCATACAGGCATAACCTTGAAAGGTTCTAGTGACATACCAAAACAATGATGAAGTCCTATTCCCCCCATCCCCCCCCCCCAAATTCATCCCATCTCATTTGCCTAGAAAGGTTCTCCATGCGAACCAAGATGGAGCGTCAAGAGTACAAAACCAAACGACCATGGCCTTTTGGTTCTGTCATCATCATGGCCCGCTCTTATTTTCCAAAACATCTCATCAGTCAAGGAAAATGCTGGCTGAAGCGTCAGCGACCCGCCAATTTTGGCCAAGGAGTGACCCAGCACCTGAGGAAGTGGACGAGGTAGGGCAGACGTCTGCATTGCAATCTTCAGCCACGGCCATCACCAGCAGGACAAGAAAGCCACATGAGCCCTACATCCCATTTTATACGATCCTTGGTCCCTGGCACCTTACGCATGAATACCAAGGCTCTCCTTGCACAAGCCAGTCTTGTCTCGAACATCAGGCGACCAAACCAATGAGCCCCGGGTCTCACTGCTCACGACAGAATCCTGGCACCTTGTCCTATGCCCAAGCTCAAGGTACCTTTTTTGCCATATGATGGCCCAAAACTCGAATCCATCTCTGGAACCAGCTTCTGTGCGCTGGCCTGGCTGGCTGGGCAATGGATCGCGCACTACAATGATCCGACCTTGGGCTTCATACAAAATCAAGTTGACAGAGAACCGCCCTTGCTTGGGAATATTTAGCACTGATACACAGAAAGAAGAAAGAACAGCATACGCTCCAACCCCTATCAGTCTCTCTGTGAACTACTACAGTGCCTGCTACTAGTCGGCCATGGAAACGTGACAGGTGCCCAGGTGCGCACCGCCTCATCTTACATCGTCGCTACCCGATTTCTTCTTCTCCTGCGCCTCAACCCACTGGTGAAACAGAAAAGCATGGGGCTTGCAGCAGCAGGTAGCAGGTGCAGCAGTTCTATGCCGGATTCTGTGTATTATGCCGAGTACTTGCGTATTATGCCGGCCGCGTGCTGCCTGCAAGATGCAAGATGCGAAATGAGGCTCTTGGTGGCTACAGCGTCCTTCCTAGTTGGTGATGGGAGCTCGCCTGCCGAAATGCGACATCGGGTGACATTTGCATCATGTGGCACTAGGTGGATTTGTCGATCAGGCATATGCGCCCATGGGTAAGGCTTACCGACCCCAACGACCCCATTGATTTACCTCAAGTGCTGGGTATACAGTTGACTGTGGCGGAAAGGCGTGCGCTGAATGGGGCATCTGAGACGGGCCACAGTCAGGCAATCTGGCAGTCTGGGTCAGGGTTGGTAGGGAGCGCTGTGGGAAACCGGGGGAGACAATCAGCTGGGCGATACCAATGCTGTGACATGTTGGGAAGAGGGTTGGGGTTCTCACGATTTACCCTTTCGGCGTGTGCCGGTGTGAAGGTATCTCGCGCTGAAATATCGATATTGCTCCAATGCATATACGTCTGTCTCTTCACCTTATCGACAATATATCCCCTCGCGATGCCATTCATCATGAGCATCTATACCGTGACGGTCCGATATGCAAGGGAACCAGGGAATACATGGCCTTGGGCGCTGTTCATTTATACAAGGCATATTGTTTTGCGAACCCAATCGCAATATAGCCATAAGAAGAGATCCCATCAGACATCTCTATTTCCGGGTGTACGGAAAAGCCGTCCTCAGTTCTGGGAAAATGTATGTCTGAGCGACATTCCGGCATATTCGTCACGATGATCTTCAGTGTCAGAGCCTTACTGTTATTTCAACCCCAGAACACCATCTCATCGACCCAGCATGTTCTTCGACAGAGTAGCTAATACGGGGGCAGGAACCTCCCTTAGTTTGACCGCTGCCCCCGACTTTGAGCGATGTGGTCCGACGACGGGACGGTGCAGCCTGTACCGCCTCGCTAAGCTGATGGATCCGGCCATGTGCTTCTTGTGCGATCCTGGAAGACATGGCTTGTTCGCGCGAGTGACATGTTCTCGCTCTGGCGGAGAATGCAGCAATCCGTAGCCAATACCCAATGAGCGGAGGCTCGTCCGCTCCAAGGTTGTGGACCAAGTCCAAGCAACTGACTCTGCAGTACGTCCGTCACGGGGAGGACGCCTGTTACTCTTCCACCGGCTGGAAACGGACTTTCCTGCATCCCGAGGAAGCAGGAACATGGCAGTCGTCTGGCCGGCTCGTCCTACTCAGAGTTTCTGGGCTTGCATACTGGCCCACAACCACAGTCTGGTTCGTGTACAAGGTATGTATGTACGCTTGGTCCAGCATCAAAGCTCCCGCTGACCTTTGTCTCTGGACTGGCAGGGACCACGGCATCTGTCATCCAACGGGCGGAAGACACAACATCTACGGCCCAGGTCCAAGAGGAATCTTGCAGTTTGCAAGTTTCAAGTTTGGCTGAAAGTCGAGCTGGCAGGTGGCAAGGCATGCCTGTGCCAACGGATCATGTAGAACCCTCAGCTCGTTCAGCCTCGACCCATCTCGAACTTTGACGGCTTAGGTCTCAGCTGAGAGCACCGCGCTCCGTGACTCTCCAGGAGAATTGTTTCTGCTGGTCTCCAGTAGACTATGGCGGTGGACAGCTAGCAGAGAACGCACGCTCTTGTATCCATTACCTACATCTTCCGCCCCCAACAGCTCTCAACAACAGCATGTAGTTGTGCCCTATCGTGGGGGAAAGAATGTTTTGACACCACGTGAAAGCGCTTCGAGTCGACACCCGCGGTACTCACGCAGCCTATCAGTGCCATTGCTTCACCGCTACAACAATGCAATGTCCTGCGCGATGGGGTCGCACGCTGCAGGAATATATTTCACTCTGCGGCCCCTATCCAACCGGATGTCGAGCCAGGACCTGAACGACACAGCATCTGCGAGCCTGTAAGCTATCAGGACTGCAGATGGGCCGCTTGATGTGGAATACACTCTCCGGTGACCTGGTGAGGAGATAGACGCACGTCTGCAACTGAGGCCTGCTCTAATATAAGCAGAAATCAAGGCTCTGGCGGTTCCCCACCCGTTTTATCATGGCGCCGGCTGGTTGGATACCCATTGCTAACCGACCTACAGATCCTAGAAATACTATCGCCAACGTGGCGACATACCCCTGGAAATGGCCGTCGGATCTCGGATAGACTTCAAGCTTGGTATGGGTGATTCCGTCCACGGTGGCTGTGGGTAGAGGCTGGAAGGCCCAAACCCCAGTGACGTTTCCTTGTCAGAGCGCAGCCGTCCTTCCGAAGCACCTAGGACTGAATCGTCACCGAGGGAGTACGACCGTGAGCGTGGTTGTTTTTGGCGAAACTCAA
>LKEA01000005.1:957806-981003 GCA_003795315.1 Cytospora schulzeri
AAGGGGGGGGCACGTCCTTCCCACAGATCACTATTATGTGAATCGAGATGTACTTCGACATATCACCTTCCCCGGGGTGTCCATGTAAAGGGTAAACAGCGCCCTACCGCGCGTGGCACAAGCCGCACAGGCACGATAACAAAACAACGGCCACGAGGAGACTTACGCCCGTTGACAATTCCCGAGGACATCCCACACACTCGGCTCCGAAACACGCTGGGGACTGCCATGACCGGGGTTTGGGGAGGTGGGGAGGGCAAGGAGACATCGAGGAACGGCTGAGAGGCCCCAGCGTCGTCGCCTGACGAGATTTGTCTGATAGGAGGAAAATTCGGTGTATCTAATATCAGTACTTGCCTAGCCAGATACGCCGCCATGCCCATCGGGAAGATGTGGTTGGCGCCGCCTCGCCGGCGCCACCCCGGCGGTCAACAGCACAAACACGTCGAGGTAAACCTTACAAAGCCCGGGAGGGACATATTGACCATTCCTAATGGGCAATATCTCTCGGTAGAGGCATGACCATAACGGGAATGGTCACGGTCAATGGCAACACAGAAGCGACGTACTGTACAGGTCAGAACTGACCAAACCAGCTGCATATATGGGACTTTCGATCTAGATAATGGTGGACTCGAGCTGGATAGTGCAGGGACTAATTCACTCGGTGAGTCCACCTGTCTTCTTCAGGCAGTCGAGACAGCCAAGCTTGCAACGCGAGAAAGGAGCGGTGGTGGTGGTGATCCGACCTTCGAAGCGCCATGCCATGCATCTTGTTAGCCACAGGAACATGTGCGACGGAGTAGTCCCGAGATGTTATCCAGAAGACAACATGTTGCCTCGGGGAAATCCCCGGAGAGATGCTCTCAAACGTGACACTTCGATATGGCAAGGCTGGTCATCCAGACCAGGAATCATGTGGATCTGTGAGCGGCACGTTTCTTTTTCTGACACCTACAGTGACCGTCCTTGGTCGTCTTCGCCATGCGAGAACCTTAACGAGGCCGGCATTGGGAGTCCAGCTCACCGGCGCTTTGTCGTGACTTACTTCCTTACACCAAAGTTTGAGGAAAATTGGACGAAGTAGAATACTTGTGCGGAACAAGGAACTTTAATCCCCCCTCCCTCCCAATCGACCCCTGTTGTTGTTCATCGCATCGCCATGGTATAAAAGCATAGGAAAGTTCATCACCAAACCCTGGAAACATGTACCCGAGGAAAAAGCAAAACACGGGGAATAGAATCTGCATACAGTTCTAGATATATGAAATTGCCGGGGAACTGTCAACTGGTTCCGAGCCAAAAACACGTTGGCCCTCCCAAAACAGTTCGTCTTTCATCGCGACCTCCGTGTTCGCTTTGACTTGAGCAAGTCAGGGCGCCAGCCACTTGTAGCCAGCCCCCCTTTTCGCCCCCGTGTCCATGTTTGCGACGACTTCATGTCTGTCCCTTCCAAGACCACCCAGAGTATCCACTACCTTTTTGCCCAATATCGCGTATGGAAGTGAGGCACTCGCCAATCTATTGTGGATCTCAAGCCAAGATGGCCAACGAATACTACATTCCCACTACGGACAGCCGCATATGTCACTTCGACATGATTTAGTGGTCTTGTTTCTTTACCACATCCCTCTCCGCCACCCCCCCCCCAACCTTCTCCCTACCAGAGCCAAGAAAGAAAGCACATGTTGACTCTCTATCAGACGAAGTCTCTCCCTCCCTAACTACCTGGGTACCCAAGGGCACATCAGGACATCCTTCCTCGTTTGCGCCTTCCCGTTTTGCTTCGCGATGCATCAGTCAGTCTCGGGGAAAAAGTCAGCAACGCAGCTCGGGGGCCAGCTCGCGCCCTCCCCCCCCTCCTCTCCCCACCCTCTATCACGGGCCCCATGCCACTCGGATAGATATGTCTCACCTCATTGTGCCACTGAGGTAGTTGCCATGATGCTGTGGCACCTCGCAAAGCAGAGACAAAAAGGGGTAGGAAGAGGGGGGGGGACACAACAATGAAAGAGACATGACCTCGGGAAGGAAAGGGGGGAAAAGGGGGGAGGGGGAGGAACCGATGTTTTGCCATTGCCGCCCCAACCTCGACTGCGGAATCTTGTGTGCCAGGGCTTCGGTTCAGCCCATGGGATCTCGCAGCTCGGTTATCGTGAAACCCTCTAGATCGATTGGGATCCCCCGTCCGTCGGGGTGGGATGGCTTCCTGGGACCTTCCCAGTGCCGGCGAGTGACTTGTCAGGCGGGTATCAGCATTGTGGGAGGGGGCGAGGGAGGCCTGTACAGGTTCTAGATCTGCGCTGTCTAATCATGTGTCTCTATGGTGCCAAGATGGATCTGGTTGTGTGATGTATTTTCGAACGTCCCAACGGGTCTTGTCGTCCCCAGCCATCGAAGATCTGGATCTACAAGCCAAGTGATGGGGGCGAGGTAACGGGTGGCTGTCAATAGGGACACACCACCGCCCGCGCCAGCTAACCCAACCGACGGAGCCAGAGCGGCATGCGGCGCACGGCGCCATTGCCGCTGAAGAAAAATAACCGACCATCAAGAGGCGTAGATGTGTGAAACGACGTTGAGTCCACTTTCGAACCATCCATCAACTGAGACAGACAGCGGGATACTGCTCACCGGTTGGTCTTGGGAGCGGCGCCACTATCGTTGTCCACAGGACTTCGAGTCGAGGTCCCTCTCGATCAGAAGGTCGCCATCTCCTGATCTCTCACGGTTCTGGCCCCGATAGGTTGGTCTGTGGTGGTGGTGGTGATGGTGGTGGTGGTGGTGGTGGTGGTGGTGGTGGTGACCAGAATGGCGTCTGGGAAGACCTGTGCAAGCTCCTGTGCCTGTTGGGCCTCAACGAAAGCCAGCCCTCCCTGTACGCGAGAAGAGGACGCTGTCCGGTGGTTGTGGCTTTGCTGTATCCGGTCCATCCCTATCGCAGGGGCAAAGAAGGAAGGGCTCTCCCGGGTTCATCGCTGAAAACTAAGAAGTGACTCCTTCCAGCATGTTTGGCTACTCTGGGCTCCCATAGGTCAGCAGCCCCCTCAGATCACTGGTACCAAGGACTTGTAGATCAGGGCAAAAAATGAGCCAGCATCGCATCTAAGACACACGTACGTATCAACGGAGCTACGACTTCTGACCCCTGAACCTTCCACCATTCACTTTGCGCGGTATACGCGGTGTTCCGGCGGAAAGAAAAGAAATAAAATAGGAGGCAAAGGCTTGAGAGATGTGATTACCACCTGGCGGCTCCGGCCACGCCGTCACAATTGTATCTGTTTGTATTCCTTTTGGTTTCTGATACACCATTGTCTTTTTCTTTTTGTTGCCTTCAGTCGCCTAGGACTCCTGGTCGTCTTGGAGACATGAGAGTCTGGCCGGGAACTTTACAGCATGTGTACCAGTGACGTGAAGGAATTGTGAGTAGTGAATAGATGAGAGTCAGAACGAACGTAGCAAGAAAAGGGGTATTATTGCCTATCCGAGGTTATGAAAATAAACCGGACTGATTAATTAACGAGATTAGTAGCGGCCCTCAGGGGCTGAACGGTACACCTTCTTCTCCTCATCATCATTCATCATCCATGACCCATCGTCCACCAACCCCTTCCTTACACATGCGACTCGATCTTCTCACGAGCCTCTTGTGTCTTCTGCTGTCTCGACGCCTTTCTCCTGTCCATCCACGTCTTGACCACCGGTATCGTGGCTATGACGCTCACGCCGGCAATACACCAGGCAATGATCTCGATGGTCTTGATCTCGTGACACAGGGTGATGCCACCCTCGACCTGGCTCTTGAACTCAGTGAGGCTGCTTGGCAGACCTGCGTTGGCGCACTCCATGTAACCCCACATCTGGTGTATCAGGACGCCCGAGACGACCCAGAAGATGGTTGAGAGCACAAGGAAGATCTGGTGGTGATGTTAGGCCGCCATACATACATACATAGATACACACATGCATACATATGCAGGGTGAAGAAGGGAGGGGGGTGTGAGAGGAGATTATGGGGGCAATCCAGATGGGAGGAGGAGAAAGACATACGACATGCATGGTACTCATGATGTTCTTCATGGGGAGACAGTTGACGGCGACATAGGTTCCAGACAAGAGGATCGACCTTGCGCTGCTGAAGATGAGGAAGGCCATGCGTGCCTTCTCGGTTTTGGACCACCACTTGTCCTTCTTCTCGAGGTAGACAAAGGCATCTATGGTGAAGACCATCTCGGCGACGGAAAGGGCGAAGATGATACAGAAGAAGAAAGGGATCTGCCAGGCCATGCCTCTCGAGCTGTTGCGAGGTTTCTCGCCATTGGCATTCTTGCCCTTGGAGGAGGACTTGTTGAAGTTGAACATGGTGGAGGTGATGGTGAGGATGGTAGCCTTGGTGGTACCCAGGTGATTTGTATCAGAATACACCAAGTATCTACTTCGTAGAGAATACTAATATGAAAATGAATACAAGGGTTGGCTGGCTGGATAATGTACTGTATGTATAGTAGTTGACAGTCGATAAAAAGTCTTGGAACGCCTCGTGGCTCACTTCCTCACATCCATCCTTTAAGTAGTATAAGATTTCCAAAACCTGAAAAGCACCGACGTAATTTCTGTCACGGAGTATTATTTCAGCTACCTAGTTAGTTGGAAAAATCCAGGCACAGCAACATGGCACAGCATGGCCAGGTAAAGACCATGGAAAGGTAAGGCAAGGCAAGGCAGTTCTCGGGTTGTTTTGGCGTGTGTGTGTGCTGTGTGTGTGCTGTGTGTGCCAGCGGTGTCAGTGGTGCCAGGGTTTACAGTTACAGGGTGCTTGATACCGTCGTTGTTCGTCATGGCGGAGCAAAAATCAAGGAAGCTCGGGCGCTAGACTAGCCTAGGCCTTAGAAGCCGCTGTATGCGCGAATCTCACCGTTGTGTTCCACCGGCATTGATCCTAGAACAATTCTCAGGAACAACTTGACTTCTCCACCCGTAAAAACGGTCGTCGTATTATTATCTATAATTATTTCATTTTTACATATGCAGCGAGCGAGTGCCTGTCGACGATCAAGCAGGGTTGTGGTTACTTAAGTCCTCCTGTCTTACACCTCGTTCAGCCTACTTCATACTCACTCTCAGTGTATTATTCCAACCTCAACGAGGGAAGATGATCGAACAAACTCCTGAGAACCAGAAGACCAGAAAACCCCGAGTATATACAGTAGACAGCCTATTTGTTTCTTTGTTATTCTTTGTAATATTAAATAGGTGTTAAAATATCACCCTCTGCTACTGTGTGGTCTGATAACTATCGTGAGATAGAGACGGCTTCAAGGCCTCCAAGGCTCTGCTTCCACAATATACATATAACCATGGCCATTTACACTCGGGGCCCTAACCCTTCGTCATTGAAACCTGCTTGAAGCGGCCTGCCTCGTCTCACCAATCCTCCTCATCGTCGTCTCCTCTCCACCGAACCGCCATCTCCATCATCCCGTGAGATCCCACTGTTCCTCCGCCTCGTGCCCGACTTCGACGCCGACAACCTCACGCTCCTGTTCTCCCCCATCTCAGCGAGTTCCTCCTCACTCCTCCTCTGTTCCAGTCCACTAACCGTACCGGTGTCTTCCCCACCGCCCCCGCTAAACACGCCACCCCTACCATTCCCAGCCCTCTTCCCATTGTCCGTATCGCCAGCCGAATCCCCCTCCTCAGCATCCAACGCCTCCCCAACGTCACCATATGTCCCACCCACGCTCTCCATGGTAAAGGGGCTCGCAGTCGGGCCGTCGAGGATCCCCAGCTCCTGCGGCGTGAGAAGCCTAGGCAGCAGCAGCGCGCGCACGGGGATCAGCGCGAGGATGAAGACGGGGAACCCCACGGCGGCCACGGTCTGGGTGATGGCAAAGGTGGCGCCGAAGCTGACCAGCTCGAGCGCGACGAAGATCCAGACGGCGGCGCGCCGCTGGATCCTCCGGAGCGGGTTGCCCGCGGACTCGAGGGTGCGATCCCGCAGCAGGAAGAGGATCTTGGCCGTGATGCCGTTGCCCTCGAGGGCCTGGTAGCCCATGATGAAGAAGAGGCCGGCCAGGACGCCCTGCGGGATCAGGTGGAGGACCACGAGCAGGGGACCGGACATGGTGCCCAGGGTGAGGAGGCCCTGCGCGAGGTTGGACACGCGCTGCTCCACCACGTGCGTGCGCTTGAGCTCCCAGTGGCCCTTGTTGTCGCCGCCCTCGTTGTCGTCGTGGACGATCTTGGTGACGCAGAGCGATTCGGTGTGGAAGGGCGCCTGCGGGATGAGGCCGTTGGGGAAGGGGAGGCCGAGGAGCCCGGCCACACCGGTGGTGAGACCCAGGAGGAAGAGGTCCCAGTGGAATCCGGGGGGTTTCCTGAGGGGGAACTCGGTGCCCTGGGCAATTAGGGAGGATACTGGGGCGGGTCGGTCAGTCAACAAGTCGCAAGTCACATGAGAAGGGGACAATGGGCCTAGGAGAACTCACCATTGTGATCGAACCAGAAGAGGATCGTAAGCAGTATCGCAAAGGGAATGGCCAAGAACACATCCTTCACGGGGATGTCCCAGAAATGAATGAACCAGCCCCTGTCCTCGGTCGGGAAGAAGGATTTGCTCGTCGGCAGACTCTCCAGGTGCACCCCCTTCATCCTCCCCATGTGGACAAAGCCCGTGAAGAAGATGACGGTCAACGGCGTGCCGTAGTCCTTGAGGAAGACCCTGACGTGGTGATGAAACAGCGTGCTCTTGCCCAGCTCGCCACAGGCGTACGCGATGGCGAAGACCAGCATGGCGACCATGACGCTCAGGTAGAAGGCCTCGCGCTCGCCCTGCAGGACGAGGACCTGGACGCCCTTCTGGAGGTAGATGAAGGCGACGTAGAAGCCGAAGATGTCGCAGGGGAAGCGGGTGACGTAGCGCAGCCAGTTGCACGAGTTGGTGATGGCGAGGGCCCAGTGCATGACGAGGGCCCACAGGCCGATCCAGCACATGAAGGAGAGGTAGTCGACGCCCGTGGGGACCATGATGTCGTAGACGGTGTAGTTGAAGACGGTGATGGGCCCTGTCACGCCGACGATGACGAGGGGCTGGCAGGCGACGAGGGAGAAGACGACGGAGCCGAGGACGGACGACAGGAGGACCTCGTTGACGCCGTACTGAGAGTGGGTGCGGGTGAACATGTCTAGGGAGAAGGCCATGGCCGGGAGAATACTATTGGATTATGTTCTGGTCAGTGTGACAGCCCTCTTGGTGGAAAGTTCCATGCTAATAGAGGGTGGTGCGTCCAACAGGATGTACTGATGTACTGAATGCACTGCCTAGGTAGTTCTACAGAGACTGTGTGGGTGGGTAGTTTCATACTTTGCAAAATACATATATATCGTGGCGGGAACAACGCGGTAGTCAAAGGCATCAATCCAGTCACTCCAGTAGTAAGGGGCTCGACGACGAATGTCGTTGATCATGCCCTGGAAGAGACGGATCTTCCACCATTTTGGGTTGTGAGCAGTCGAGCCGGAATGAGACCGCGTTGCTGAGCCCTGCGAGCGGTTCTTTTCGAGTCCGTTGGCCATGTTGGTGTTGATGTTGATGTTGAGGTTGAGGTTGGTTCGAGTGGCCAGGATGTCCGGTCCGGCGTCGGGTCCGGATCCGGAGCGGGAGTTCGGTGTATCTCTTCTGTCTGTGTATGTGTCTGTGTCTCTGGCGGCAGTGGCGTTGCTGCGAACCATTGCATGTACTGTACTGTGTCTCGATGGAGAAGCAAACCTAATGCAAAGAAAAGAATAATAACAAAAACAAAACCGAGGTGAGAGAATCTACTGATTCGTGACCGACTTCATTAAGTGCAACATATCATCACCATCTGTTGCTGTTACCTCTTGCCTTCATCCACGTTGCTTGGACTGCGGAAAGATAGATATTAGATACTTTAGGTACTTAAGTATGTAGTTAGGGAAAAAACTGGGGATGACGACATTTATCAAAAGTTTACCATTGAAGATTGAAGCAGTTAGCGCAAGTGGGTGCTGAGCGGGCGGGAGAAGAGAAGATCTGCCAATTATGCAGTAAAAAGGGGGCATTCAAAATGGAGTCTTGCAGTTAGGCGAGAGAGTCCAGACAGCTCTAAGACTACTTACCACTGCAGTCAATCGTGCCCAAGATACAGTATAAGATCCAACCTCTCCAAACCTTCTCTCAGCCAACACAAGCTGAGTCAAGTCGGGTCATGGTCAGGACAGTCAATTGAGCCTCAATTGAAAACCAATATCTAGACGACTCTCTCTGAATTAAATCATATCTCACCAGATATTTCATAAGTAGTTCAACCGGGGAATATGGCAATGTGAGCAGAGCATAGACACATCATAGTCAAACCTCGATGGAAGATGATCACGATACTTGTGTTGGAGCGTACCTCAAATGTCACTGCAGGGCGAACTCGGAAGCATTGGCCTTCTAATATACTACGAAGTGAGGATTTATCTTACACCACCAGGTAGCACAACAATACAAGAAGCTCCTACTTCTTGAAAACCAGTACAAATATCTCCTGGCCGCTCTCCACTGTATCCCCAGGCTTGAGATGCTTCTCCTGATCATGTATGTTGCCTTCTCTTTGTTTTTTGTACATGCATTTGCAGCGATTATATCTTTTTTTTTTGTCTTCTTTCCCTTCTCAACCGCTAGTTTCTCTTCCTCATTTAGAACGATACAGTTCGTCCGTATTTATACAGTAACAGCAATCACCCCTTCCCCGTCCCCCAACCAATCAAGCCTCCGTTTCCTTGTCCTCATGGCATGTGAGTAGAGTGTTTCCCATTTATTGATCCCTTACCACCGGGCCCCCGTCACCTCAACTCCTTGAAGGCAGGCGTGGGCGCAGGTGGGTCATCCAGCGTGCCGCCCTCCGAGGGTGGAGGCGGTGGCGCGCTCCTCGAGCCGTCAAAGTACTTTGTGAACTCCTCCTTGTCCTTGAACGGCCTGGCGCCCAGGAGCCTCACCATGTCGTCCCGCGTGAGCATCTCCTTCTTCAGCAGCTCCTCGGCCACGATGCCCACCTCCTTCTTCCTCTCCGTCAGCAGGTCCTTGCACTGCTTGTACGCCGCGTCCACGATGCGCTTGACCTCGGCGTCGATCCGCATCGCCGTGTCCTCCGCGAACGGCTTGTTGAACTGGTTCTGGTCCTGCTCGAACGCGATCGGGCCCAGCGCCTCCGACATGCCCCACCTCGTCACCATGTTGGTGGCCATCTGGGTCACCTTCCTGAAGTCGTCACTCGCGCCGGTCGTTACGGACGGGAAGTGCAGCTCCTCCGAGATACGTCCACCGAGCGTCATGGCCATGCGGTCCATCAGTTGTTTGACGTTCATCAGGTAGGCGTCACCGGTGGGCAGGTATTGTGCGTAACCAAGAGCACCCTGGCCACGGGGAATGATGGAGACCTTGAGCAGGGGGTCTGCGAACTCAAAGTACCAACCGCAAATGGCGTGTCCGGCTTCGTGGTATGCCACGGTCTTCTTCTCCTCCGGGCTGAGGACAAGTGATTTCCGCTCCAATCCTCCGATGGTACGCTCAATGGCCTGCTCGAAATGTATCATGGTTACGGTCTCGGCGTTTGCTCTTGCAGCTGCGCAAAGTTAGTGAGGGTTCATTTACACGAAGATCCAAGGGGATTGATTAGACTTACCGACAAGGGCGGCTTCGTTGACGGCATTGGCAATGTCAGCGCCCGAGAAGCCGGGGGTCAGAGCAGCAAGCCTTCCGCTGAGGTGTTCCATATCCTCTGTGGTGACAATCTTTTGAAGATGCACCTTGAAGATATCCGCGCGGCCCTGCATAGTTGGCCTGTCGATGTAGATCTGCCTGTCAAAACGACCAGGTCTCATCAAGGCCTTGTCGAGGACATCCGGTCTGTTGGTACCTGCAAGCACGACGACCTGCTCTTGCGTGTTGAAACCGTCCATCTCCGTCAGAATCTGGTTGAGAGTTGCCTCTCGCTCCTCGTTGCCGCCGAAGTTGCGGTTTCCGTCAGCTCGAGACCGACCAATGGCATCAATCTCATCAATGAAGACGATGCAAGGCGAGTTCTTGCGAGCTTGGGTGAACAGATCTCGCACTCTCGAAGCACCGACACCGACGAACATTTCCACGAACTCAGAACCACTGACACTGAAGAAGGGTACACCCGATTCACCAGCCGTGGCCTTTGCGAGCAATGTCTTACCGGTACCGGGGGGGCCGGACAAGATCGCACCGCGGGGGATCTTCGCACCCAGCCTCTGGAATCGCTCAGGCTGCTTCAGGAAGGAAACGAATTCCATAATCTCGACCTTGGCTTCATCCATACCCGCGATATCCGCGAACTTGACCTTGACAGCGCTCTCGTGGTTGTACATCTTGGCCTTGCTCTTGCCGAAGCCGAACATACCGCCCGCTCCGCCACCACCACCACCGCCAGGACCCCTCTTCATGAGAGAGTAGAGGAGTCCAACAATGAGCAACGTAGGTCCGAAGGCGATGAGAAGGTTCGTGAACTGGCCCTCCGATGCGTATGTGACCGGGATCCTCTCGGCCGGGGGAATGCCAAGTTCCCTCTGGGCCTCATCCAGGTGCCGCTCGAACGTCTCGACGGAACCAATGGAGACGTAGAAGTTGAAGCCAGGGTTCGCTGCGACGCTGTCGGGGTACATGGATTTGGTGGCTTCTTGGTTGAGATCCACTCTCACCCTTCGGCCGTTGTAGACAACGAGCTTCTCGACGAGTCCCTTGTCCAGGTAGTTTCTCCGAAGCTCTTGCCAGCTGATATCTCGTGACTCACTGGGGAAGATCATGCTCCAGAGAGGATAGAACAGTGCCGCTGTCAACACCCAAGCCAATATGTCACCTACATCGAGAACCTTGACCTTTGTGTCTCCCTTCTTCCCCTGCTTATCTTTCTTGCCGTCTTGGCCCGTTCCCTTCTCGCCGTCCTCCTCTTTCTGGCGCTCTTGTTCGTTAAGTTTCTCCTGTTGCTTGAAGTACTCGGGCTCATTGGAGTCGAACATGCCACTATCCCTCGAAGCCATCCTTGTCGCCAGCTTGTGGGCCATCCGCACGGCCTTCATGGAGTCTGCGATGCTAAGGCCACTCGTCCGTGCCTTCACCAGCAGGTCCTTGAGCTCCTGGGGTGCTCCGCCCAGCTTGACCTCCTTTGCCACCTCGAAGAAGGTCTCCCTGTGTTTGGGCGGCACAAGCTCGCTCATCTTACGCAGCTGGTCGAAGTCCTCCTCGTCCAGCCAGACCCAGTCCTTGGGTAGCTTTGGCGGCTCCTTGCCCCCTTCGGGTTTCGAGGGTTCCGGGGACTTTGCATCTTTCTTCTCGCCATCTTTCGACTCGTCCTTGGGCTGCTCTGGCGGCGGCGGGCCGGTCGAGTATAATCGCGAGCGGGGCAGCAGGTACGCTGCCGCCGATGACGCCGGTGTTCGCCTGGGTATCCTGACGCTCTGGACACTAACTCTGGATGTTGTTGTGCGCAATGATGAGAACGCAAGCCGGGCAACCTGCCGCGACGAAGGTCGTAGTAACGTCGACATGATTGAGCGCGTCGCGTCGCGTGGCTTGTGAGGTCGGAGAGGCCGGGGAGGGGGTTGGCGGCGAGTTCGGATGGGGTGGTTGTGTCAGACCCCACGCGATTGGATTGATGATACGTTGTCGTGCTATCTCATGAGAAAGAAAATAGACCTGTGTTGATATGGACGCAAGATATGCGAATATGCTTCAGCTTTGTCTCCGCTTCCCTAACCGGTTTTGTCGTGACGTTCCGGTATCTCTTAAAGCGGTTGCGCAATTCACCAAGCTGCCTGTTTTGCGCCTGGGCTGATAGAAGCATCATCAACGCAGGGTCTCCGAAGCTAGGCCAAAAGTGGGCTGACAAATCCTAACCCGAACCCTGGGTGCAGTATATCGTGGGAGGCCACCCAGTGGCAACTATCTGTACTTGGCGCATCTTTTTCTTGATAGAAAGTGCTTCGTACCGAAAACGATTAATATGCTCTAATGAGAGCTTTCAGTGTCAATATAGGACACACGCAAGATCTGGGTTCCAAGATCTCCAGATACCGTGAGCTGCTGAGCATGTGATGCTACATGGTAGAGGATGGTCAACCCCATATAACTTCCAAGGTTGGTTTATCACACAACACATGTAACTTGGTCTCGCATTAGGTACGAGCTCTTGCTGGTTAGGATTTTCATCATTGTCATAATAAGACCATCTCATCGTTGCTACTATCAACGCGAACTATCTTCAAGTGAATCTGAAGAGCATTGCTAAGTGCCTATGTAGCAGTGTATCGCCAGCGATGCGAATCTACCTAGGCAGTCATCCTAGAAGCATCTCCAAGATTACATGACCCAAGATGAACATACCACTAGTCCAAAGAAAGAATGGCCCTCTTAGATGCATCATTCTGGACCCAATTCACAATCCGTCCCCCAACATCACCGATCAGAGGCTCATAATGCGGACCGGAGAAGAACAAGCCACAGTGCGCGCCAACCTCGTCCACGCCCTTCATGTACACCTGAACCCAGGTCGGGTCGTGGCTGCCATTGATCTTTGGCGGGAGCATGCAGAACTTGTGGAGCTTCTCCTTGCTAGCCGCGTTTGCATTCTCCTTCCCCTTCTCGCCCCTCATACGCGTTGGGGGTGACGACGGGCCTGGATTGTTCTGGTCGTGGAACGCCAGGTCGGTAAGCTGCCGCTCCAGACTCCGCGCCTCGGCCGGGGTCGCTGTCGGAGCCCGCGAAGGGGTTTTCAGCTCGACCGGGTCCACGTCTTCCTCTCGTGGCACTTCGGCTTTCGGCTGCTTCCCTCGCTCTTGCTGCTCCTTGGTCAGGCGCTTTGCCTCCTCCTTCTGACGTTTCTCGGCTTCCTTCTGCGCCTTCTTCTGCCGCTTCTCCACTAGCTTCTGTCGCTCCTTTACGGCCTTCTCGCGGTTTTTGACCGCTTGGTTGTAGGTCTTCTGTACGCGTTTGTACTCCTTTTCGGCCTGCTTCTTTGCGTCTTTATCCGTGAAGCGTTCGAGGTCTGGAGCCTGTGGAGGCTCAGGTAGGGGCGGTATTTCTGGTAAGCCTTTGGTCGGATCGTTCACTTCATCCTCCGCAGGATGTTGTTGCGACGTTTCTGCAACGGAGGCATCCTCTCCCACAGTACCAGAGCCATTCGCATCCTGGTCCTTCTTCTGTGACTCGTCATCGCCCTCCGAAGGACCAGCCGTCTTGGATTGACTGTTACCGTTATGTGTTGGTGCTTGCACTGTGTCATCCTCATCCTCGCTCTCGGGATCTGGGATAGGCTCAGGCTCAAGCAACTGTAATGTTTGCGGCATTTCATTGTCACTGTGGTCCTCGATCGAGATTCTAGGAGTCGATGCCTGAGAGCTGCTTGGGACCAACTGTGGTGACTCGGACACCTCTGGGCGCAAGTGTGTATCAGATCGCTTGGGTGGCGAAGCTGGCGGCAAAGCTGGTGGAGAAGCTGGCTCCTTTGGTATGCCTGTCGACACGGTGTAATAGTTGACGAACCGGACTCTGACTTCTCGGCCTGCGCCTTGATCAACCTGGTTCAACTCGTCCACATCCTCCAGGTGACGGATCTTGTTGTACCTCCTATTCAGTGCCGAGTAGTCTGCGAGGCAACTGCCAAATTCCAAGTGGGATATGAGGTGTTGATATGTAGAGCTGAACAGCCCATCTGAGTAGTGCTTCTTGGCGAAGTGGGCAACGTTCTTCCACCAGCCCCTATCTACAAATGGCACGTCGTTGAAGAAAGCGGGGTTGAAGTTCGGATCTGGCTGCGGCCTGTTTGAGGCATTGGACGACATAGTAGACAGCGGTGCGGGGGACGTCATGCCCGATGATGTCCCAAGGTCTGAATAGCTCGGCGTGCCGTCCAGGCTCAAGGAACCTGATGCATTCTGCGAGTCCAGTGATCCTGAAAGTTCTGATTCCCTTCCGGGAGGGTCGGGAGCTTTCCTGAAGAGGCTAGCAATGCCAGACTTGATGATCCCAGGGTGAAGACCCAGTAATGGGGCATCCAGGGAAATAGTGCCTAAGAGGCGGTGCTTCAAGGGGCCCCCGTAGACTGGACTCGGAGATGGCTAGAGATACATCAACACCTTGTCCAAAAGACGTGAGTGGGAAATGGGTCATTTACCATTAAGGCCACATCAGCAGCCAGCAGGCCACCCATAGAATGGCCGATCAAGACCACATCAGTGTTTTCATCTTCATGGGGCTCCAGCCACCTGCTGAAGTTGTCCCTGGCCACCTCGATAGCTTTGTATGTCTTGTACCTCGGGTAGATTTTGGAATGGATGACATGGGTCTCAGAGAGCTCTTCCCGTAGGTAGTGGTGGACATGTGCCGGAAAAGATTGAAAAGACGTATTGTCGCCCATGAACCCATGGATGTATACGATCAACAGCGTTCTCCTTCCCTCATTGAGCGACGGCAGCAGGGACTGGGTGCTCGACGACCGAGGGTCTCTTGACTTCCAGGCATCCTGGGCATCTAGCATTGGACCTCCCTCATCAGGAGAGTGAAATGGTTCATAGGGCGGCGGTGGTGATGATGGTGATCTTGATGGACCCCTCTCATCCACCGGAGCAGCAGCCCCTGAGGGCCAGGACATGACGTCACTTTTCCAGCGTTTCTCGGGACGGCTGATGAGGAATAGCAGTAGCCTCTATGAGGTATTAGAGATGTGCAGGTGAAATAAGTGATTTAGGACCATGAAAATCGAAACTAAGCGCTAGATAGCCTCATGGCTGATGGCGGCGATGTCGTACCGCAGTATTATCCGTACTACGAAAGGGCTAGGTATCTATCGATGCACCAAGATAACTCGGCCCCCGCAAACGGTGTATGGTGTCCGTTTGCCAGCGGGGGGGAGAATTCGCGCGGGCAGACCTCGGGAGTCATTGGCTCTTGGGATTGGACAGCCCTGCTGGTACCTGCATATCGATCCTCCTCCACTTTGATGCAGAATTGGAGCTCCACAGCGTCTACGATTGAGACATCGTACATGGACTACCCATTGTGGATGTACAAAAACAAAAGGGAATGGGGAAAGATAAAAACAAAAACGGGAAAGGAACAAATAAAAGAGATGAACAAGAAGATTGTTAGTAGTGTGGCTCTATTCGAAACTAAGACTAGAAAGAGACTGACTAAACTAATGAATAAAAACTGGAGAGTGGAGGGGGGTTTTCGACGTGGGTTGAGAAGAGAAGCCGCCTGGGATAGCTGGACGGATGAGAAGAAAGTTGAGATTTTTGTTCTTTTTGTGACCGATGCGGCGTGCACCGTTACAGGCCGTTATGCTCTGCCCGTGCATGTGGAGACGCTACCTCCGTACCACAAACAGCCTGGACCCTGGAAGAAGACACCCGGGGACATCGAAAACCGCTATGTGCCATCGGAGCAGTGACCAGAAAACATTCCGAGTTCCGTGGGTTAGGCTGCCGCTCAAACGGTCCAAGGTCCTTCTTTTGGGACCAGTGCGGCCCCATTACGACGCAAGCGCTTGGAGGGGGAAGGGGGACGGGGGGAGTGGAATATAAACAGCCATATCTGCCGGGAAGAGTGGATTACAAGTAACAATGAGAAAGAAAGATGGAAGGAAATTCATTCCAATATGGCTGGCTGGCTGACTGGCCTGACTGGCTCCATAATGGGGACCCAAGAGAAGTCCTGAAGATCTATGAACGGAGAACGGAGAAGGCAGAATAGATATGTAGGTAGATCTGTGGTAAGGACATGGCAGCATTCCTGTGAGGGCAGGGCGTGGGCAAAGCGTGGGCAAAGCGTTGGCAGGGCTATGATGAGCAATGCCAGGGAGATTGTCCATCATCAGGGTCTAGACATGCTTGTCCCACGTTTGAGAAGCACATTAAAGTAATCTACAGGGAACAGGGCACCTTCTTGAAGAGGAATTCTGCTTCGTACGTAGTATGCAAAGTGCAGAATGCAGCACCTGCGGTGCAGTCTAGGAAAGAAAGTCGGAAACACCAAGTTTAAAAAATATGATTAGCGTGGACATTTTTGATGGATACGAGGGAAGACCAATTGGCGCCCCGGGATCCTGGACAATCGATATTGATTTTGGAAGAGCTTGGAAAGTCTGGCTTTGATATTGGTTGATATTGAAGATGGGGCCAGGTCATCCAGGTCATAAATTCGTTAGATTTCGACTTGTTCCAAGGCGCGTCATCTGATATTTCCGTGCCGTGCCGGCCTGAGTCCGTGAGTCCGTGACCAACCCTGGAACCCTCCCTCTCCCCCCTCCCCTCATTCAGGGCGTGCCAGGGCATAGCAGGGTATGGCAGGGTATGGCAGGGTATGGCAGGAAGGACATGGCCGAACATGGCAGGGCAGTAGGCCAAAGCAGTCCCGGGTTGGGTCTTCAATATCGACAAATCCAATTTTACCTACGATGACCCCAAACCGTTTTGGTCGGCCTGTCTCACGCCCCCCCAACAAAGGTGGTATTCCGTAGTACCGTAAGTAGTGTGCCGTGCGTAGTGTGCGTATGTAGTGTGCGTACCTACCTACGGTAGTACGTACTCACAGTGGTATTGTCTCCAGAATGGACGGAACGGCACTGAACGGTCAAGGGTATATTGCAGGGGCCTCCATGTTTGAAGAAAAAGGGTGAGAAGGGTGAGAGCTCCAACTGGACGCGGGTATCTGACTTTGTGCAGCCAATCATAAATGGGCCCGGATCCTCTTTGAGAAGCAAGCCTCCGTAGCGAAATGAGACCATGAGAGAACGGCGGAGTTCGACACTACGCACGACACCTCATTTCCAGGATTGCATGTTCGAACCCATTACCAGCATTACGACTGACTTGACTTGACTGTGCCGTTGGTGTGTGTGGCCGGAAATACCTACCTACATAGTACTACACTACATTTCCCTACCTACCTCTTTTCCAAGGTTACTTTTACCCTTGACTACCTTCTCATGTCCGCTGTGGCTCCCCTCAAGGTCTCTTTTTTTGTCCCTTCTTCTTATTTCCCCTCTCCTTCCTTCCATCCCCTTCCCCTTCCCTTCCTTTAAACCACCCCCCTTCACCACCTTCCCGAGTGATCGCGAGGCACGTTTATACGCGTGGTTGACCTCATCACTTTGAATTGACGATGAGGAGCGGCTGAAGAGCTAGGAAGAAGAAAGAAATAAAGTCAATTTTTAATTCTCCGGATTTAAAGAAAAAAAAGTGCTGGATCGAAGGGAAACGATGAGGTGATTGCGACCGCGGGACGAGACAAAACATACGAACGACATTCATTCATTCAAAAACATTCAGTCATTCATTCATTCATTCATTCATTCATTCATTCGACATCGACCACCGGCAACGAAAAGAATTGTGCCACGAAAGAAAAGAAAACAAGGTTCTGACCGACACGATCTTTCGTTAGCAAAAAAACAGCTTGCGACAGCAATGGTTCTGCGCCAGCCAGTCTTCTTTCTCCACCAACTACTGTATAGCCAACGTCAGAGTGCAGTGCTGTGCTGGTTTGCTGTCCGCTGCGCCTTGCATACATAGCGTCGTCTATCCTTTATTGTCCAACCCAGTCGCAACCCCCCCAACACGGGAAGCCCGTGCTGATCGACCCTCTCCCGAGAAGCCTAAATCGGAAATCTATACGCTCGTTTTGATTCCACACTGCCCAGAGACTATTCAATATCACTGGCTACCATTCACTCGTTACCACACTCATTCGCTACTACCACTATCAACCCAACTTACGCCCCTATCAAAAAAAGAGGCGTCCCGCCCAGCGCGATGACTAACCAGTTTTACGGGTCTTCACTCTTTCAGGCCCGTAAGACTGAGCACGCCCACCGTCATGCCCAGTTGCACGATCGCAAAATAAACCGCCACCTTCGTTCACATGCAGAGTTTCACAGGCGCCACGAGGATTCCGAACCAGCCGTCCTGAACCCCCGGGATTCCACCATCACAGAGGTCGTCCAGACCATTTCAGTCGTTCAGGTCATCGATGGATCAGGTGCAACTGTCGAGGTACAAACGGTCTCGGCGACCCCACAAACCAACTTGATAGACGGGGACACGGGGTCGACAATCGATACCAACTACAAAGCTATGTCTCTAACGTCCAGCGGCGCGGAAGCTTCGACAACCGCTTCCTCCGCGACCGAGACTACCACCTCTTCCGTGGACCCCGTATCAACTCCTGCCGAGACTGCCTCCTCCTCAACACTGACACCCCCGACGGATGCTTCCTCAAACTCATCCTTAACCTCGACTTCGATCCCAATCTCAAGCCCAGGTTCAGGTTCAGGTTCAAGTTCAAGTTCAATCTCAAATCCGGCTGAAACTTCTGGAGCTGTCACCTCTCTTACAACCTCTCTCTCATCAACTTCTTCATCTCTTTCGAGCTTCCCTTCCTTGAGCTCTGTTTCCAACTCTACTACTAGTGAGTATTACCCAGGTCAAACTTGGCTGGAATTGTTGCATTAACAGGTCTTTAGCATCATATACTTCTTTACCCCCTTCTTCATCTTTAGTGTCAACAACATACACCCTTCCTAACAGTACCGTGACTACCGACACGTGGGTAGCAAGCGCCACATTATTCCAGTCATCGTTATCATCGTCATTATCCTCCTTGGGCACGACACTACCATCCTCGGGGACCAGCTCAGACTCGACTAGCGACAGCGCATCGTCAAGTCCATTCTCAAGCTCCACGTCCAGCTCCACGTCCAGCTCCAGCATTTCAACTTCCACGGATGCGTCATCGAGTGTATGGTCGTCATCATTCTCCGAATCCGCGTCGGCTACGTATGGCGCGGGAGGCAGTGATGGCTCAGCCAGTGTGTACGCCACTCCTACTTCATCGTCCGCATCGACAACTTCCGGAGCCTCTTCCGGATCCTCGAACGGTGGCTCGACGACTGCGCCTACCAGCACGGTTGTTGGTGGTGTAGTAGGAGGTGTGGCCGGACTTGCGCTTCTGGTCGCATTCGCTTTTATGCTTTTGCGCTTGAAGAAGAAAGGATGGGGTCACATGCGGCCGGGTAACGGTAATGTGGGATCGGCTCCAGAGGCGAGGGCTGTAGGCCCACCACCTGGCCCTTCGTCTGGTGGAGATGGTGGCGGCAACGGCGCTTATGGCACCATGGAACGAGCAGCGCCGTACTCCGTCGCTTCGTCACTTGCAGCGTTGGCGGGGAAACGAGCCTCTCGCAGCCGGGCCAGCTCTGGACCGGAAATGGCCGAAAGAGGATTTGTCCGAGTGTCTGGGAAGAAGCTGCCACCGGTGCTTCAATTCGGCGGCGATGGATATACCGACCCGCGCGACCGGGACAGCGTAACAAGCGATGTCACCGTTTATCGAGATTCCATGGCCGTATTCAACCCAGGCCAACAGCGGCTAGCTCTCGGCTCTCCGATGCGGCCGGAAAGTGGCGTCTTGGTTTACAATCCAGGTCCCGCAAAAACGCCCGTCACGAGTCTCGTACCGAATCCCTTGGAGTCGCCAACTCTCCCGCGAAGCTCGACTTTCCCTCCGACAGACGCCATGGGCACCACGCTCGCAGAAGGGGGATACTTAAACGAGGCATCATCCTCCCGCGACGCCGTTGGCAGGACGCTTGCTGCCCAAGACTATTCTCGAGACGGTGCAGCATCCCGAACGTCTCGACAATCTCGACAATCGGGAAAATTCACCGAGCACGTCCACTGACAGCTGCCTCTCATGGCTGTCCAGTGTCTATCTCCTACGCCATATAACGTCCATTTACTCGTTTGGCTATTTGTTTCCGAGCTGTATATGACCCACCATAACTTCACCATATCTCTAATGTTTTGAAACCTAGTTCTTTGTCTGGGGCGGGGATGATGTGTCAGAAAGCGCTCTTTGCGGGTTGGCGTTCTTTATTGTTTTATATATCTTGGATACCACTTTTTTGGCGCGCGCGAATGAATGTTTCGGACATTGCAAGAAGGAAAAGCGGGAAAACAGGAGGGAGGCCGGGTGTGTGTTTTTTTTCTTCTTCCCACCCGGCCCCGTCGCTTGGCTGGTCATTGCCCTGCCTGTGTTATGTTCTTGTT
This sequence comes from Cytospora schulzeri, assembly GCA_003795315.1. Lineage (NCBI taxonomy): Eukaryota > Fungi > Ascomycota > Sordariomycetes > Diaporthales > Cytosporaceae > Cytospora > Cytospora schulzeri. Next base: position 977,940 of record LKEA01000005.1, read on the forward strand.
GTTTTGAAGAATGGGACGTGGTTGGCCAGGCGGGCGAGAAAAGAGCAGCAGTGCATACTTCTTTTTGTAGTATGTCCTTGTACATAATATCTAGAGGCGAATATACTCTGATGAGCAAGGGGCAATGGACGATCGATCCATGCCCTGCCGGAGCCTTGGCAACCCACTACAAAGTTCATCATACGGTCCAGTGCCTTTGTGTTTGCATGGGAAAAGGGGAAGGTGATGATGTATATCTTTCAGCCAACGTGTATGTCTTGGTAAAGAGCCTGTCTCTTTTCAATGAAGCGTTGCTCCGGTATATCAACGCCTGGTCTATATACCGCTTCACTACGCCCTGGAAAGCTCGGGAGAGGCACGAGGCATCGTTTCCAATTCGAGAATACTAACTCGGAAGGAATATTGAACCTTTTCAAGTCTGTACTGGCACGGTTTTCGAAAAGGAAATACTCTTAGGACTCGACCTGATATCAGACAATCGTCTGACCACCGGCAAGTCTGATATTCCCTTTCTCTCTCTTTTTTTTCAATTTCTTTTCTAATAAGAAGTATTTGTTTCCTTGGCTCACCCAACTCCATGCCTCAAGCATGACCAAAAAGGTCTACATGTCCTCGAGTCAGACGTTTTGATTCAGCGAGGTGGGTTGCCTCAACACCATGATCGCAGAACGTCAAGATCTCGAGACAAACATGAAACGGTTTGGGGCTACCACGAGCCAACAAATCGACTCGCCGTTGACTGCCGCTTGGACCTTTGAACCCTTGGAGGGCGACAATGACCTGGAATATCTCATGATGAAAAAATGTGTGATACATCGAGATGGCTGCTGGGTGAGTGTAGCTGGCATCCCGATCAGCTGTGGGGACCGGGGCCGGGATGTTGTTGGTTGCCTTGAAACATTTCCACTCACACAAGCTCTTAGAAACCGTGTTGGGTATTTGAGTATGAACAGGGACCTCCCAGTGAGCGAGTACTGGTATCCAAATCCTGTCGAACACAGATGATGTGTATCCAGCCGCTCAGCCAGGACAAGGAAGTATGCTTCGCCTGTGGTTAAAAGCAAGGAGACCCATATGAGAAAATTTGAGACAAACACACGTCGAGAAAAGGTCCACACAGAGTTTTGGATCGGGAACATTTGCTAGACATTAGATCTTACGAGACTGACGTGAATGTTCAATAAACACAGCGACCCCTCGGTCCCACACAAAGTGTGATATAAGCCACCAACCAGCTAGCATGAGATACCAAGACCTTCTGGACGAGGTGGGACGGTGTGGGAGACACGCAAAATATATGCCCGTCATGGGTCGAATGGACTGACACGATCTCTCCCCCCTTCCCACCATCGTACGACAGCCGCAACGATCCACGACGCAGCTACACAACCGTTGCACTCGGGAACCATCCCCACAGGGACAGTGCACAGCTTCGATGCGCTGCGACCTGTTTGCTGTCGTGGAATGGACTGATTCCTGGCCCTTGAGTGGAGTCTATGCTGTCTTTAGATCCTTCGAATCCAAAAGGAACACAATCATATCATGTACCATGTATGTATGTGTGTATATGTAAGTATATATGCATGTATGTACTTGGAAAGGCGTGGACCCCGTGCCGAGCTCATGCACCGCCAATGTCGGCTTTTTCAAGACAACCCGAACTGCTAGCCGAGTGCTAGAGTCGGTCCGTGTCTTGTATGCAGTCTCGCCCACCTGTGTGTGAGTGCTTTTCCCTCGGTACTGTTACTGACGCCCACTGACAGCTGTCCTGTCGTGTAGCCCGAGAGAAGCCCGAAAGAAGGCGGACAATACCACCCTCGTGGGCTAGGTAGGTAGGCTCCGCTTCTCCGGTATGATAGCCATGTACATCTCCGAGAGTCCTCCTCTCGGAAAGACGTGTTCCGGAGGGGGTGGAAAACACGTGAGGCACCCAAGTACGCGGTTTGGCAGTCTGGCAGTTGTCGCCATTGAGTCGGGCAGTTCCGGACAGCGTTGGGTAGCTGCTCGTGGGTCCTGACTCTGTACTGTGTATGTAGGGCGGGCCTGTAGTATGACTGAGAGTTGGACTTGATGATATATCGGTATGAATCGATACGTGACTGGTTCTCCAGTTTCAGAGACGAAGCAAGTCGAGTTCTTCGAGGGCGGCCTCTCGCTCTCTCGCGCTCTCTCTCTCTCTCGCTCTCTATTATACCTCCTGTAGTACAGGCTGTACAGAGGTATCAATGGCTTATCATCAGCAAATCTTGAGTTTGTTGCGGGTTCGTAGTCTGTTCCAGAATTCTCAGCAGGGCTGGCAGGCTGGAACGGTACTTAAGGATGTTGAGGATCAGATTGACGATCATGTCAGCCAGAAGCATCGGTAGAGACTCTGGCGGTCTGACAGACCCCGTCATAACGCATCATCGCACGGCGTGATTCAAGACAATCAAGCCGTGTCTGGGGGATATGGCATACCGACAGTAAGGAATAGAGACTACATGCATGGAAGGAGGCACAGGGAAGTCTCGAAAAAGGGGACTGATTTATGGTGAACATACCACACCAGTAGGACCAGCCGCTCTCACCTGAAAAAGCCCATGCGTCTTCATGCTGCAGCCCACCAATCCACACGAATTATTGGCCAAGCCGTCCCGTCCTTAGAATATCTAATCAATAAGTATTTGGAATGGATGACGATTGGAGGCGGCCGCGCTGGCGGTAATCTTGGAACAGAGACGAAGATGTAGGTTACAACACGGTAACCCATACAGTAGTGTGTGAAGTCGGAAGAGCGCCCAGGCTTTGCTACTCGCTGGTCGCCTAATTGTTGCCCCTGTTGTCGCCTCTTTTGATCCGGGGAGCACATGTGCAATCGACCAATGGTACTGTACTGCTATAACTACCTGCCTACCTACCTCAAGTAAGTACGCTTCCAGAGTTGGCCGACGGTACACCTGTGGGCACTACAAGGCACTACAAGGCACTACAAGGCATCAAGGGCCCCTGTTCCTTGTTTGCCGTGCATCAATTGATCCATCTAAGCCAATGTGCAAGGGGCCCCACTCAGCCACTGTTCCGTCCC
>LKEA01000005.1:989343-1003172 GCA_003795315.1 Cytospora schulzeri
ACCACCATCAAAAAAAAAAAAAGAGGGCATGAGGGCTTGTTATTGAGACGGCAACGGAAGGGGGTTATCACGGTAATAATGACTGACAAGACCCAGTTCCACTGGTACGTTACGGGCCGGACTGGAAGTTCTGATGTTGGTGGCTGCTGTGGCTTTTTTCGATGAGAGAGCTTGCCCACTTCTAGTTGCATTTGAATTTGACACGAAAACAGCATGGCGTTGGGGTTCTCTGTTTGTTTTTTTGTTCTGTATCGGTGGTCATCACACACTACGAGACGGCCATCGAGACATACATGTTTGAGGGAAAGAGAAAGAAAGAAAAATACCTCCCACCGCTAGCATTGTGTCCTCGAGACCGCAGCGGGGGACTTGTGCATCTTGGTTTTGTTTGGCATGGTTCTTCTGCCTTGTTTTCGAGGGCTTGATGGCTTGCGAGGGCTTTGCTGCGAGGGCTATTCCTAGGCTTCTGCTGTTCTAGCCTACATAGAGGAATATAAAAGTGAGAAAACAATATTTGACGAAGACTACTTTGCCCCAGTGAGTGTTGACGTGATGGTCTCGGTAGGTACATTCTGGTCTAACGGACGGTCAACAGGCCTAGAAGACTTGCGGCCCGCGTCTCATATGTTTATCCATTTCCCGTGTCTACTGAGTGCCCAGGTGTCTACCTAGGGAGGCATACTGCCTGTGCCTTTCGTTTGATTTGTCTGTTCTCTTGTGACCACAAACCTGAGCAGCCATTATTCTTTCAGGTTGACTGCGGGGTTCCTTCCGCCCTTTCCTGCTAACTAACACCTTCATTTCGACTGCACAGCTCTTCTTGCCTTGTAAGTGTGATCTCTATCTCGGCCGTCACCTTCTTCTTCCTGCCCCTTTACTCTCTTTCTATTCCTAACAGCTCTGTCTTTTCTCATTCAGAATCATCTACTGTACTCTACATGTCCTTGCGCAACTAACCTCTACTGCACACCTCGACACAATCAAGCCTGACACCATGGCGACCCCCACCAACGGCGAGGAGGAGACTGATCATGGCCCAGTCGCCTCGCCATTCTTCAACAAGCTTCCGGCGGAGCTGCGCTTGAAGATATACCGCGAAGTCTTTTCTGGATCCCATACTCTCGTTCTGCGAAGAGGTGTATCCTCAAATCTCTACCTCGCGCCCAACAGCCACAATCGTCTTCTGCTCACCTGCCATCAGGCCTACGAGGAAGCCTGTTCCATGTACTGGAGCATGACAACGGTCATAGTCGGAGGTTCGCAACTTCCGGATTTTGCCGGCCTTGAAGAGGTTTTTGGGGGTGATTCCGAGCCACGCCAGGCGCCTTGATCGAAGAGCTGCAGGGCGTGAGAGGTGACCAAGCTGTGGGGATGGGGCTTTGCGAGTTCCTGGGCCATTTCGAACGGGTCAGTACCGTCAGGTTAGTTGAAAGTTTTAGCGATCCGTGGAACGACTTGAGACCGCTCCCGGAATTGGCATTGGACGCGGCCGGAATACCCAGAGGCGAGCTAGTCAATGCAGTCGACCGTCTGAAGGTGGTCATCCTACGGAGGAGCACGTACCGCTCGGACATCGACCCCGACTTCGGTGCAGTGGTGAAGGATCTCTACATCAACCACGCGACTGGAAAAACGTTTGAGACAGAAGAATGTTCCGTCAACGACGACGAGGGCTTCCAGAAAGTGTTGTAAGATGTATCGACTTACAACAGGGCTTGGTCAGGCAGGGAGGTTGGCGAAATGTGACAGTCGAGAAGCAAAAGGGTGCCCGCCTGTGAGGTACTGCCCTAGACTTGAGAGACGGCTGGAGACAGGTAAATGGAACGAGAGAGCTTGGTCAATCGCAACTGGTCAACGATTGTTGAGAAGCCCATCAGAAGCTAGTCCACAGTCGACGGCCAGATACGACATGAAGGCTGGTCGTCGCGGTATCGTCGTCACGCTTAGCTTGAGATGGACTTGTGGGCTGGACGACATAATTCGATTTTTTTTATCTTTTCAAACTTCCATCACCCGTTCCACGTAGAATTGCAAAATATTCCAAGTGGAAAAATAGAGGACATACATGTATGTCTTGACCAAAAAGACAAAAAAAACAAAGCTACTCAGATATGAGCACAAGATGTGCTCGGATACGGGGAATCGAACCCCGAGCTGGTGAGACCTTCTTAAGCTGATGAGCTCTTGAATGAGAGTCACCGATGTTAACCATTACACCATATCCGATTTTGCTTGAAAGAGTGCAAGAAGAAATGTACTATATTGTCAACACATTTCGGGCTGTAGTTGCTGCTTGACTCGAGCCGACTTGACTGCTGCCGCCACAGCGCCTTTTGCTGGCGTCGGCACTGGCGCTTAACGAGGATGATTGGCTGGACGGCGAAGAATTAATTGGATAGTTGTGGGGATTTGCTCAGATGTAAAAGAATATCAGGATATAGACAACATGTTCTAGATCTAATCGAAATCCAGTTTTGCCCATGCCTACTTGTAATTATATATATACTCAGTCAGTCAGTCTACTGTACTTATGGCATCATGATCATCTCCAAAGTCATACCTAAATACGGGCTCTGTAGAGTCTAGACCGACACTGTTCAGAACTTCTGACGTATAGTAAGCATATCGAGATAAAAATGTCGCAGCAGAAGGCTTCCACATCGAAGGTGATCCCTCAAAAAAACAATTCATTTCATGGAACGCCGGAAACTTCAAGCCGGAGGCCGAAGGTGTAGCAAATGGCAGTTATTTTTAACCTCACATCCGCGTATATCCGTTCGCTCAGAGAAATTCATGTTTCTTCAAGACAGAAATGACAATGAAGACTTACCTGGGTTCCCAAGGGTTGATTGGCTAGCTTGGCTGCAGGTGCATGTGGCGACTGATGGGGTCGTTCACTCTGGGAGGATCAATACCCGTGGACCAAGCTATAGACCTGACAACCGGTATAGATCAAGTGCTCTCGGCAGATAGACCACTAGCCACACTGAATGGATTGAAATTTAGTACTCTCTGACATATACTTGGTAAATAATTCTTAGGCCTTTGTTCCAGCTCGAAGATCAGGGTCCCGAGGTTTTCTGTTGGTATTTGTAATATACAAGAGTCCAGCAATGTTCTCCCCCTCCTTATAACTTTTAGCTTATAATTATTGTACTATCTACAGAAGACCCGAAAATTGCAAGTTGTCAACCTCTGGAGCAGCAGCAAGATCACACTCCAGGTGTGACCTGCATAGAAGGACGACATCCATCTTAGCTTGCTCCGCCGATATAAGATGATCTTCGCGCCGCTCCCAGGTGATGGCTTCGATTTTCCTGGTGATACCGCCCTCGCCTGGCTGAACAGCAAGAACGAGTCTGTAGAGCTCCGTGTTTGACCAGGTTCGACGGATGGATATATAACCACCCTGGGCCATATCTTCTTCCGTTAGAGCTCTATCCGGTGGAGCCTTTTCCGTCCTTTCTTCTCTCACCCGGGACTCTTCCTCCTCAAGTTCATCAAACAGCTCGTCCTCTGTCATCAGTTCCTCCGTCGGCACTTTTTCCGGTGTTGCTTTCTTTTCAGCTGATAACTCATCTGATAGCTCTTGATCGGTTATAGCAACAAAGGCCCATCTATCATCCATATCTCGAATCTTGCAACCGCGTTTGAGCGCTGCAAAGTCTCCATTACTGAGAGTTAGACCCCAGGATGCTATTGCGGGGTTCTTGATAGGCTGCATCTCGGAGTTACTTTATGATATGCATTTAGCTATAATTATTGAAATGCCTTGGTTGTGGTCTGAGGTTGGTACAACCCCGTGAAGCTGGTCTGGGGCCCGTAGAGGGGGGTTTTGCTCGTTTGCGCGAAAGTAACCGGATGTCAATCATTACCTATCTACCTAGATAGGTAGGTAGTAATACGTTAGAGATTACTGGGTGCTGTTAAGCATCGTACAGCGCTACCAACGCTGGCAGCAACCAACATGCTATCCCTATCTGCTAGGCACGCGGAAAATATCGCCCGTATTGTTGTTGATTGAGTGACGTACTAAGTCTCAAATTGACAGACAGCCCTCAATTACATTGAAAAATTGACACAAAGTAAGATTGATTATGCAACCGCTTCATCGATTGCCTGGTGCTGCCCCAGGAAGGCCCCCACCACCTTGAGAACCCGTTCTCTGAGCCCGCCACCATCAAGATGACACATGTGACTTCCATTCTGAAAGGTAATCCAGCGTACGCGTGGGATGAGCTCAAAAAATGGCTCCTGCGAAATGTCGCGCGACGTGTCGAACTCCCCATTGTAGACTAGAGTGGGGGCGGCAATCTGCGGGAGGCGCGATATGCCCGTCCAGCCGCGCAGCGAGCCGTTCAAGTCCAAAACGGAGGGGCCATACCTATGGAATGAAGTCTGAAGTCAGTAATGTATTGTGATGGGGAATTGGTTCAGAAGGAAGCATGAACAGAACATGTGTCACCCAAAGGTATGAAGCCATGTGGAAAGGGCATCCGCGTGTGACTATTGGAGTCAAACCGTCCGCACATCAGGGAAGATACGTAAGACAAACCATGAACGGTCGCAGCTCCAGTGAATGGTGTTCCTTCTTGTGGGGGGCCGGCGGGAGAGGAGGGAAGCCCTGGAGACCGAAGTGGACGATCAAGCACATTCAACTTACATAGTGCCATACACAGTCTGATCCTCCCCAAGATGCTTCAGTGATAGCATCAATTCCTCTGGCAATGGATCCGCCCGGCATACGAACATCTTTTGAAAGACTGCCATAGCGTCGCGATAAGCCTGGCTCTTATAGTCGGCCTCTTGCACACACTTCTCCAGCACCCTCTGCACGTCTGTGGGCAGGTCCTTTCGACACAGCTGGATGCTCTGTTCAGAAAGATCCATACTGGCCAGCCCACTGGCGAGCACTAGCTTTTGCAAACCGCGGGGCGAGGAGGCAGCGAAGGCAACAGCTAGCAGGCCTCCCCAGCTCTGTCCGAACAGATGGAATCCGGGACCATCACGCAGTTGCAGATGGTCAATGAGATTGTCCAGCTCGGCGACGAACAAGGACTCCTGCCAGAAGTCTTTATCCCCAGCCGTCTGGGGGAGATGAGTCGAAGCCCCACAGCCGATTTGGTCATACAGGATCACCGGAAGGCCGTATTGTGGCCAGAGTTCTGCGAACGAGAGCAAATACTCATGACCGCCGCCGGGGCCGCCATGTAGAAAGACCACAGGCGGTGCGCCACTTGAAAGGTTGCCGAAGACCTTGTAATAGGTGGAGCAAGGGATATTGGGATTCCCAGGTGCCTGAAAGGGAATTCGGCCTTCCGTGCTAGGTGTTCTCGCCATTTTCGAAGTGTATACAGCTGAAATGGAGAGAGTGCCTTCAATGTTCCGGTAGGTAGGAAGGGTAGATTTAGTCTTTGACCGCGAGGAAGCTTTGCTGTAGACCTACTGTACCCCTGTTTCTCGATCCTGAATAGCTGATAATTACAATCACGCTGTTAGTTACGGATCATTGCTATTTATACAGCCGGCGTTATAGAAGACACGGGTAATCTTGCCGCTTAGATATACATACAGTGGCTACCCCATATATATCATATGGTCCATCCAAGCCAACCATATGATATATCAGGGAAATATGATATATGATGACTGGCCGACTGCAGCGCCGGGGGAGGGTGCTTCGACCCTCCCCCGGTTCGCACCCTTCTGCGCCGTAATGCTACATACGGTGCGTTGCAACGGCGGTGTATAAGCCGTAGTTCGCCCCCAACAGCACTTCGCGTTCCGTCTATATGAACGAATCGCCTTTGCAGATGGGCAATCTATTGCATTTCTTACTTCAAGCACAAACGCGCAGATGGGGATGGCACGATGGTTGCTGCCAGCGTTGGTGGCGCTATACGATACTAAACAGCCCCTAATAATTTGTAATGCATTACCTACCTACCTACTTAGGTAGATAGGTGATGATTGACATCCGGTTACTTTCGCATGTACTCGGCCGGCGGGACGGGCACCAACCTCCCAGGCAGGACGATGCGTTGGCTGAGGGCCACCTTATCAATGCATATGTTGCCTGTATGCCAATCTAATGGATGTTGGGAGCAAGACGACCTGCTTGGCGTGCAAAATTGGGCACTCTGCTTCGGGTATCCTTACGCCACTGCTGCAGAGATTGTGCAAGTATTCCGGGGCGTGCCAACCGGTCTGCCTAATCGTATTCATGGTCTATTCTCGTCCGATCAAGGCGAGTGCGGTATATTTACATGGAGACTGACACGACCAGTGTGGTCTAATGAACACTGCCACCGATTCGAAACCGAAACAATAAAACAAAATTGTCTTCGGATAATATGGCTTGCCCGGGAGAAGTCATTTCTTGCCCATTAACGCAGACGTCTACGCAATATGAATGACCCCCTTTGCATTGGGTTGTATCCTTATACTCTCCAATGATTTTGTCTTGAATTTCGAAAGGACGGAATACACTAGGCGCCAAAATAAGAAGAAACATGCCTAAGCACTGTCGAATATCCGTTCGTTGAGGCACGTATTAGATCATCAGAATCTTTTCTTCTTTACCACTAGGCTTCAATAGAACCGGATTCAGAGGCACGTGTCTCTCCATGACCCAATCTTGGATTGCCTCCCACTGGACACACTTCCTCTCTTGGTTCGACTTAGGCCTTGGCCGCCACACACCCGGATGGAGAACTCAGTCTTCAAAGTTGACTTTGTCCAGCGTGTCTTCGCGTTGCAGCTCGTACGAGACAGGGATCCAGCCTGGGTAGCGATTATCATAATCTGTGTAAGTATCAGTAGGGATATCCGGATATGCGGTGTGAGACGTTGCGGAGGTGCTTGACGTGCCTAACATATCCAAGTCTCGGTGGTTCCTTGAGAGTGTTGTCGTGGTCAAGAAGAGAAATACCCCGAGTAGAAGGCACACAAGGTGCAAGATCAAATAATACACGGAGAATAAACGGGAGATGGTGTGATGTTCAAGGTAGCGATCTGTGAATTCAGATCCAGTTTTCAAAGGAAAGCACTCCCTATCATGTCGCCTGTCTTGCTTAAGAATCAGGTCGTCTGGTACGGTTTGTTCTTCATCCAAAAGAAGACATTCTTTCTCAGAAGACATGTTGGGCGATGGGTCTCAACTTTTGACTCACTGGTGCAATTGAAATCTTGGACGGGGCGACTTAGCTTTAGATATGAAAGCGAGAGAATTGATTGCTTCGGAGTGAATGAAGGAGGTGGCGGACGTTCATCAGCGTCAATCATAACCTTGGAAACAGCAGAAGTGCACAACCCGCCCCCATATTATGTTCTCGGACCCAGAGCAGGCTGTAGCAAGCAATAATCCGGATAAAGAACCAACAACGACATTCAAGGATTGTTTCGTCACAGCAATGCCAGCCGCCTATAGTGTTCCTACCCACTCATGCAACCCAGAACCGATTCTTCAGTGCGTGTGATGATCGGTCATCGTTGGGTTGTATCAAGGCAGATTGCAACAGTGTTGCACATCAGCTCTCTTCATGATTAGCTATATCTATTATTGGAACCTCTCCATTCCATGATCCGTTTGTTGCAGGGTGGCAACTTTGCTATAGTGTAGTCGTTCGAAGATTGCCTTGCCGTCAGATCCCATAGCGTGTCCATGAAGTTATAAGACATTCTTTCCACCCTCCCAACCCGAATCTCCCTCCTCCGTCCCTTCACCACAGTCCTCACAGATTGCCTTATACCACCTCCCTACTGAGAATACTTTTCATTTTGCTCCTTATCATTGATTCAACAAAAACAAAAGTCGGAATCATTCATCCAATCCCTCACCATGCGCTGCACACCGCTCTGTAGCTTGCTTGCGCTGGGCCTTTCCCTCATGGGACTTGCTATGCCGGTCTCTAGTAAGTCTAGAAAGGCAAAGAAGGAAACCAAAGCTCTAACTTTCAGTAGAGAGAGAGACGGAAGTCCCGTCGACTGAGGCGTGCGCCGACGCTGGTGAGTAGGACTCTGCAGCCAGGCCCCCCAACGCCATTGTGACAACAACCCTTCTCACTAACAGGACGTCGGACAGAACCTTTGGCGTATGGAACTATCAACTCGCGGGAGGATGTCAAGCCGAGATGCATCATCAAGGCATGAGTATGTCTGGACACTTGTCGGTGGAAAGCCGACTGGCTGTTGTGCCACTTAAGGGGCTGATTGTTGCACATCCGAAATGCGATTGGGGTTCTGTCTCCGTAGAGAATAGCTCAATGACTTCTGCCATCTCTTTCCAACTTTAGTCAACAATTGACAAATTACAAGCTACTGGGTGTATACATAATGCCAGTGCTGGGTTGCATAGCGCGGCGGCGGCACCACGATCACAGGAAGTCGGCTCAGATCAGTGAGCAGATTCCCGCCGCCTGAAATACCATGCAAATATTACTGTGTGATGAGAGGGCCAACCTGAATAGGGGCGTCATCTTTTGCAACTGTACTCATCATGCTTTTGACGATAGGCGCCCACCCATGCGCTGTAGTGAGGAACGCGTAACAAAACTTCTCGGGTAAAAGTACCTAGGTACCTAGGTACCTAGGTAGTCTAGGTAGCGGGTAGACGAGGGTTAGGGTAAACTGCCTGATTGAGTTAGGATATAGTCCGCCTATCGATCTTAGACTATGTTTTTAGCCGAGCTGGTACTTAAGTACCTAGCAGTGACAAAGGCCAACGGCGGCCGCGACAGCGAACTCTCGACTTAATCTGTAATCTATCTACATTCTAATCTCCCTCTATAAGTCACAGGGAGGCCATTCCTCACATTCAAAATTTGTCAAACATTCAAACTCGGCGGAGAGGACGACTTGGTCTTGCCATTTCGGTCTCCAGTCAGCGCGACTGAGTCTCCATTGCGTCGACACGCTGAACGCGACTGGACAAAGTCAGGTGGTGGCACACAAACGAATATGGCTGCACAACCTGCCACTGAGGACTCCTCCTCCTCAATCACTTATGAACAGCTCAATGATCTGAGTGCCGAGTTTGATGATGCGGAAACAGAGCTGAGTATGGTGTTCCCTCCCCTCCCACTGCCTGCATGGCTATGCAGCCTGTGGGCTACGTGATCTACAATGTAGCTCACTAACAAAATCAAACCACGACAGTCCGGCAAGAGGTGGTGGTCAAGCGACCTCTCTACGAGAAACGACACAAGCTCATCTCACAGATCCCAAACTTCTGGACCCTGGTGTTTGAGCAGGCACCGCCAGACATTGACGAGTTCATCCAGCCATCCGACTCATCTCTGCTCCTGACATCCTTGACCTCGCTGTCCGTGTCCCGCTTTGAGATCGAGAACGGGGGGAAGGGCGACCCTAGGAGTTTGTGCTTTAGGTTCGAGTTCGGCAGCAATGACCACTTCGAGGACAAGGTCATCGAGAAGAAGTTCTGGCACAGGCGCTCGAGGGATGGCTGGTCCGGCCTCGTCAGCGAGCCGGTCGAGATCCGCTGGAAGAAGGGCAAGGACTTGACCGGGGGCCTCCTGGGAACGGTCAAGAAGGTCTGGGCGGCTCAACAAGCCGAGGCCAAGACCAAGACCGGGGATTCAAACCCCAAGGACCTGACTGCAGACGAGAGAGCGCTCAAGAAGAAGATTGAGAACACTGGACTTGGGGGTCTTAGCTTCTTTGCGTGGTTCGGCTACGTCGGGCGAAATGTCTCGGCCGAGGAGAGCCAAGAAGCCACCGAGAAGGCGCGGAAAGAACGAATCACTCGCCAGGAGGGCAATAACTCGTCTGCTAATGATGGCGGTGAGGAAGACGATGAGGAAGGCGAGGACGAGGACGATGAGAATGAGCTAGAGATCTTTCCAGAGGGTGAGAACCTCGCCATTGCCATCTCGGAGGATCTATGGCCCGGCGCTATCAAGTACTTCAGTAAGTTTGAAAAGCCCCTGTTGGAAAAGCTAGTTGCTAAAAATGCCACAGCCCAAGCCCAAGAACAGGACGAAGTCAGCGATGATGATTTCGAATCCGACGCAGACGAGAATGACGAGGACGAAAGGGACGCGGACGCGGATGCGGACGCAAAGGACGGAGAGGCAAAGGATGGCAAGGCAGAGGGTGCCGAGGAGGAGGCCGAGGATGAGCTACCGCCAGCGAAACGGCGAAAGACTTGATCAAAGGTCATAAGGATGCTGCTACAAAAAGAAAACATCATCACATGAGGCAGACACTAATAATAGACAGTCCGGCCTGAGCATCGGCCCGAGTTGGTCCGGACCATGTTTGGAGGCCGCAAGTGGCCGGCCGCTTGGTCGCTTGAGTGTGAAGAATCATGCAATTGAGCAGTGTGAGCCAATGAGTCGGACCAAGATGGCAAACTTGAGGGCGGCTTCGTGAACAACCAATCCACCAAGTGTCGCAGGGCGTCCCGGGCTGACGGCAGATATCGTTTCACTGAAGGCGCTGATCGCCAATCGATCTGCCTTGAGAAATCCGTTCTGTGCCGTTAACCTTGTTTCCTCCTCGGCCACCAAGATTGGTGGTATGACATGAACAGTGTGTGAAATTAGCCCATATCAAGATGCAGTGATTTTTCCGCGTCTACTGCAAGGGGCTCTTTTAACCAATACACAATCACGAGACTTGGTCTGGGATGATTTGAGCTCGTGATGTACGCAGCAGTTTTCAGGGATCCTTTTTACCCCACAAAGATCTCCCCAGTTCTGCATAATACAACCCCAGATTTTGGCTCAGTGGGGGTACCGTGCTGTAATGTAAGCAGGGGTGGCGATCCTCCAGGTGTCTTGAGACTGGATGTGGCTCAAACTTTGTACCTGGGCCGTTTCACCAGGCCGCCTGTTATACAGACAGACATAGCCTCGTGGGACTTTGGGCTTTAGAATAGAACTTGTGTAAGGAATCAGATGGCAGGGCTCGATATATGTAAAATCATTACATCTGCCATGTTTGTTGCTGTCGAGTGACATGCAGGTCACCGTCTCTCTGTTATTGTTGCTCAGGGCAGCACAACAACATTCTCTCTCAGTCGCTTGTGGCCAGTATTTACATTCTTTAATATGCATTGTAACTATTTACGTCCAGGTTGAGTACTTTCTTTCTATTCATTTGTATATTTAATACAAAGCCTCGAAGACGAGGATCTGTAACCCCAAGACCGGGGCATTCCCTTGAGTGTAGCTATAGAATTCGACACTGGTGGCTATTTACAAAATTGTCTTGGAGACATCTCTTTATCACAATGAAAGGTATACTTGGTGTCGCAGGGCTAATAAGTCTATTTTGTCGCAACTCTCTCGCCATAGAACTCACGCTTGACGACGACGGTATGTTATGTCTTAACCTTGCAGCATATCTAATTATGGGCTGACTTTCTTCTCTCAGATTCCGTCAAATCAGCGGCGAGCACGTTGGCATACGGGTTGATGAAGTACTACACAGGAAACAACACGGGCGATGTGCCCGGGAACCTACCATCGCCGTACTACTGGTGGGAGGCTGGAGCGTTATTCGGGACGATGATCGACTACTGGTTTCTGACCAGGGACGAGAGCTATACGGACGTGATAACCCAGGCGATGGTGCACCAAGCAGGCGACGACAGAGATTACATGCCGGCCAACCAGAGCCGGGCAGAAGGGAACGACGACCAAGGCTTCTGGGCCATGGCCGCCATGTCAGCGGCAGAGAATAGGTTCCCCGATCCGCCAGAGGACCAACCGCAGTGGCTCGCCCTCGTACAGGCAGTATTCAACCAGTACACGACCCGCTGGGACACAGAAACGTGTGATGGGGGACTGCGGTGGCAGATCTTCACCTTCAACAGCGGCTACAACTACAAGAACTCCATCGCCAACGGCTGCTTCTTCAACATCGCCGCGCGGCTCGCCCGGTTCACCGGCAACCAGACCTATGCCGACTGGGCACAGCGCGTCTTCGAGTGGGAACAGGGAGTCAACCTGATCACCCCGGACTACCGGGTCTACGACGGAGTAAGTACCGACGGGAACAACAACTGCACCGCCAAGACGGACACGATCCAGTGGACCTACAACGCGGGGATCTACCTGCACGGGGCGGCCATGATGTACAACATCACGACGGGGCGGGACCAGGACACGTGGAAGCAGAGGCTGGACGGGATCCTGAGCGAGACGGCGGCGGTTTTCTTCCCCAACGACAGCAGCGGCGGCGTCATGGTCGAGCAGGCGTGCGAGGACGCCGGCCTCTGCGACACGGACCAGCTCAGCTTCAAGGGGTACCTGGCGAGGTGGATGGCGTCGACGGCGCAGGTGGCGCCCTACACCTTTGACACGGTCATGCCGCTGCTCCGGAAGACGGCCGGCGCCGCCGCGGTGGCGTGCTCTGGGTCGCCGGCCTCCTCCCCCGGCGGGTTTGATGGGATCCCCGGGACGGCGTGCGGGTTCAGGTGGACTACGGGGGGGTTTGACGGGTTGGCTGGCGTGGGACAGCAGATGAGTGGATTGTCGGCGGTTATGTACACGTTGACTAGGCGGCCGGGTTCAACAAGTACGGTCGGTGGTGGTGGTGATGACAGTAATGGTGGTGATAGCAGTGGCAATGATTATTCAACGGCGCCGGTGACAGCGGACACGGGTGGTACGTCAAAGGGCGATCCGGACGCTGGCACCGCCGGATCCAAGGAGGAGGGGGGTTCAGACCTGGCGCCGATCACGACGGGCGAGAGGGTGGCGGCGGGGTTACTGACGAGTGCCATCGCGCTCGGGGTTATAGGTGGATGCGTGTTCGCGGTCAAGTGAAGTTGAGGTGAAAGCGAAGTTTGATTTGAAATAAAGTACTATACTAGAAGAAGAATGGAAGCCCCGGCGGTATGGTAACTAAGATGGAGGAGGAGAAATTGGTGGGGGGGGGAGGTGGACAGAGGGGAAGAATGGGTGGACGACGATCGATTCGAGTGATATTCAGGGGTGACGGGTGGCAGTCGCCCGATGATGGTATATGTATTAGCACGGCTGGCACGTTGTCCGGTGATCTAGGGCTGTGCCTGGTGGCGGCGATCTTATTACTTATCCGGCGCTTGGTATTGAGCCATGGCTATGAGGCTAGTTTTAGAGTTTGGTTGGAGGAGTTTTGGTGTTTTTGGGTAAATATTTAGACTACATAGTCTGGAGTGGGGAGGGGGCGTAAGGCTGGGCTGGCTGGGCGGTGGTATGGATCCATTAAGTGCCCAGATGCATAGTAGATACCCTAGATACTTACCTAGGTAATTAGTAAGAACTTTGTTAATGGGTTTGAGGGTTCGGGTGTAATGTCCACCTACCCACCAATATCTATATACTTAGTACCTAGGTACAGTAAGAGAACTTCACGACGGCGAGGGTGACGATGATACGGTCCAAGGATCCCAGAATAGAAAAGAGAAAAGAGAAAAGACACATGCCTAGGTAACATGCCCATGTAACATGCCTAGGTTCACCAACCGGATAATTCGGAAAAGCAATACGGCCACTTTTTTCCTTTCTTTGGGTTTGGGTGACAGTCATGTACGGATCTGCACTGCCGGTCAACAACATGGCAGTATGGATTAACATGGGTTCAACATGGGTTAAAATGGGGGGTTGCTACCACCTGGGCACAGTACACTACAGTAACAAACACACCTATAAGTTACTTTACTGACCACCTAAACCTACCCGTGGCTCTAAGTACTTAGTGAGTAGTACATACCTACCTAGGTACCTAGGTAGGTACTGATTGACAGCTGCAAAGAAGAAGAAGAAGAAGAAGAAGAATAAGTGAGAGCGTCAGTCACCCCATCCTCTTTTTTTTTTTGG
>LKEA01000005.1:1003193-1107533 GCA_003795315.1 Cytospora schulzeri
AGTCACTCACCCACCCCAGTAACCCCGTTTAAACACATATTACTACAGTATGTACATCCCCGTTGACCCCGTCCATTATCCACCCCCGCATGGTCCCCCGCGTGAACAATACCGTCATCCCACATCACTCCATGGGCCGCATCTGGGCCCTTTTTTGCTGACCGGAACTCCTCACCCTGCCCTGCCCTGTCCTTCTTTGCCGTGCGTGCCCAGCTGCCCAGACTGCGAAAGGGCGAGAGCGTGATGGTCCGAACTTTGTTCTAGTGTACCAGTTGACTGCAGCCATCGTGAGATTGGGGCCCTTGCTCGAATTATTCCGTCAATCATCAATTTCCCAGCCCACACAACTCTCTCTCTCCCCAATATAATCAATCCCCTTTGAACTAGTTAGAGCCTATAAGTCTAAGTCCGGATCGTGGGAACAAAACCAAAAAAAAGTACTTTATAAACCCCAGAAGTCGGATATATCGAACAATTTCTAGATCGACCTCGTTCCATGATCCTGGAAATATAAACCCCCAAAACTTCCCAACTACAAGCCATCCGCAACCTTACTTACATACATTTCGAAAACATCTCCCCAGACTTCCTTTCTATTGCGTCTGTCTGTCTGTCTGTGTTACTGTCTGTCTGTGTGTGCGTGCAAAGAAAAAGAAAAAGTAAAGAAGAGAGAACAAACCAGACCCAAAACAGCCAAACCATGTCTGGCACCGGCAAACACTTCATCAACGACCCAACACACCTGGTCAACACCGCCCTCGAGTCCATCACCTTCACCAACCCCTCCCTGGGCCTCGACACACACAACAAGGTCATCTACCGCCGCCCCACACAAAATGACTCCTCCTCACCACCACAGGTGAGCATCATCTCGGGCGGCGGCGCGGGCCACGAGCCGTCCTTCTCGTCCATGGTGGGCAAGGGCCTCCTCTCCGCCGCCGTGGCGGGCACCATCTTCGCGTCGCCCTCGGCCGAGCAGATCCGCGCCGCCATCATGAGCCGCGTCGACCACGAGCGGGGCGTCCTGGTCACGGTCATGAACTACACGGGCGACGTCCTCAACTTCGGCATGGCCGTCGAGAAGGCCCACGCCGCCGGCCGCCAGGTCGAGATGGTCGTGGTGGGCGACGACGTCGGCGTCGGGCGCGCAAAGGGCGGCAAGGTCGGCAGGAGGGGCATCGCGGGCACCGTCCTCGTGCACAAGATCTCGGGCGCCCTCGCCGCGCAGGGCTACCCCCTGGCCGACGTCGCCAAGGTCGCCAAGCTCACGGCGTCGAACCTTGTCAGCGTGGGCGCGAGCCTGGAGCACGTCCACGTGCCCGGGCGCGCGCCGCCGAGGGCCGACGACGCGGGGAGGCTGGGCGAGAGGGAGGTCGAGATCGGCATGGGCATCCACAACGAGGCCGGCAGCTCGAGGGAGGAGGTCGAGCTGCCGGAGCTGGTGGGCAAGATGCTGAGGCAGCTCCTGGACCAGGGCGACGGGGACCGCGCCTTCCTGAATGTCAACTCCAACGAGATCGTCCTGCTGGTCAACAACCTGGGCGGCGTCAGCGTCCTCGAGCTGGCCGGCATCACGGCCGAGGTCGTCAAGCAGCTGCAGAAGGACCACGGCATCCGCCCGGTCAGGATCCTCAGCGGTACCTACATGACGAGTCTGAACGGTCTGGGCTTCAGCATCTCGTTGCTGAATGTTGTCAATACGGACATCGGGGGCCCGAGCATGATAGACCTGCTGGATTACCCCTGTGAGGCCACTGGCTGGGCAGCCCCCATCTCCAAGGAGACGTGGGAGGAGAAGAACCAGGCCACACGCGAGGACCCAACGATATTGACAGGCAACGCCAAGCCCAGCGGGTTGACGTACGATGCAAGCACCGGCATGAAGAACCTCAAGACAGGCCTCGAGTACGTCATCGCGGCAGAACCAGATGTCACTCGATTCGATTCGGTCGTGGGAGACGGAGACTGCGGTATCGGGCTGAGGAGAGGCGCCGAAGGTAAGGATTCTATGACCCATTTCTACCAGTTACTCAAACGTTCCGCCGCTAACCTTTTCTTGTCCGCAGCCATCCTCGAGCACTTGGAATCCAAGCCCCTGACCGGAGACGCCGTGGTGGATGCCACGAACGTCACATCGGTGATAGAAATGGCAATGGACGGCACGTCGGGCGCCATCTACGCCATCTTCCTCAACGCCCTCGTGCACGCGCTCAAGAAGCACGCCCCGGGCGACGCGTCGGCAAAGGTCTGGGCAGGGGCGCTCAAGAGCAGCTGCGAGGCGCTGTCCAAGTACACGCCCGCGCGGCCTGGCGACCGGACCCTGATCGACGCGCTATACCCCTTCGTCGACACGCTGACGGCGTCGGCGGACGTCCAGAAGGCGGCCGAGGCATCAAAGGCCGCGGCCGAGGCGACACAGGGCATGGTCGCGAGCCTAGGCAGGTCCGTGTACGTCGGGGGCTCGGGCTTCAAGCAGGTGCCCGACCCGGGTGCATGGGGCCTGGCGTGCTTCTTCCTCGGCGTGGCGGGGCTGGAGCCTGCAAAGCCTGCGGATGAGGGCTGGGAGACGGTGTAATCGGCTGGTCGGTCTCGTCTGCGCGTGAAGTTTTGAGTGGTTATGTGATGGGATGGGTGGTCATTTAAGTAGCGTCCGGTCTGTACTGTTAAATACCTAATTAATGATGTTAAAAACACACGCACGGCTTTGCGTAAATCGATCGTATGTGAAGCGATTGTGGTCCCAGAAGAACAAAGTCGACTCAATTCTCAACGCCTATGTCCATATGTAAATGACCCTGAGCCCATTTTGAAAAGCAGAACACACCCTGGTGACTCGAACAGCCCTCTTTCGGGTATCATGAAAACGTAAGAATGACCCTTTAGCTCAACAGCACCAAGATGACGGAATCTCCTCGCAGGAACCTGTGATTATCGTTCAGCTTCTAGGTCCCTATGTAACCAATTCCAAAGTGGTCTGCCACGCGTAGGAAGGGAAAAAGGATGGGGAAGGAGGGGAGAGTGCCAGCTTAAGCAAAGAGTACGTACATCTTGCTGATGAACCTGTCCTTGTTGACCGGCCTGCCCTTCTTGCCGCTCGCAAGCTTGGGCGTCTCGGTCCACATCTCCTTCACGTTCTCCAGGACCATGTTGCAATGCCTGTCGAAGGCTTTTACCCGCGCCAGGAGCTTCCTGTTGTTCCGGATCGATATGAGGACCTGGGTGTGGCTTCGGACGGCGGTCTGGAGGATCGAGAGGGGTCCGGCGGAGAACTCATCTGTTGATCATTCGAGGAATTGGTCAGTTTTGGCGGGTTCCACATGTGTTGAAAAGGTGCATTGTCCCCTCCTTCCCCCCCATCCGTGTTGTCATCTAGGGCTCTGGACCAGTAGTTACGCGCATGGAACGCGAGGGTGGAAGGGTGTTTGGAGAGAGGGCAAAACGTACGCTCTTCCAGCTGGGATATCTCGTACTCGCTGTGGTCTAGATTAGTCGCCTGTCCAGCTCGACGCGCCAGGGAAGTAATGGAGAAGACGTACGTGAGTTCGTTACGAGGCTTGGTGAGCAGCTCTCTGTATTCCGAAGTTAGTCATGGTGTAAAGTGAATCTACTGGCGGAGGGAACTGACTGGATCTTGGGGTCGGCCATGGTGTTGTCTGTCCTGTGGTGGTGGTGGGTGGTGGTAGTGGTGAATGGTAGGATAGATGTATAGTAGTAGGTAGACGGGCAGAGTGACAAGGCTGAGGAATTGGAACTGGGCGCATTTGATACAACATAGCGTAGAGACCATCGCTAGGAAATTTGGGAGCTCCCAGGAAGTCAACTACGCGTTGATTGGACAGGCCCTGCAGACGGTGGGTCCGCCCGTCAAAAACGGCCCCAGGCCGACTTGATTCCTTGTACATAGTACCGTATAACCGTCCGGGGTGCCGCTCCAGGCCTGCCGCGGTTCGGCAAATTTAGAGAGCTTCTGAAAGTCCATTCCGCCCCGGGCAAAAGCCATCATCATCGCCAGTCAATTTCACTCCCTCGGATCAGCCCATGTCCCATGCCAATATTTAGGAAGGAATAATAGGTCGCCTCAGAGGGTCAAAGGCACTTTTAAATGTTTGCGAGGGCGCTCACGGCGCGTGCTGGCCTGGCAGCTCCAGCGGCTTGTCGGTCGTCCTGCAGAGCTTCCATCATGTCGCCCCTCAGGGCAAAGATTCAAGAGCCAGCCCAAGGTTCAAGGACGATGGTATGTCTACCAACCCAGCCGCTCGCCAGCCCTTTCCTCTCCTATGAGACCATACTGATTTCAGTCTACAGGCTTCTCTAGCGTCGTCGTTAGACATCTTCCAACCACGCCCGGAGGACGAGCCCGAGGATGTCGTCTTCAGCAGCTTATACGGTCTCCGGACCATCGAACTGAACCGCCCTTCCAAGTTGAACTCCCTGAACGGATCCATGATCCGGAAAATAGCCCCCCGGCTCATCGAATGGCAAAAGTCGGACATGGCAAACGTGGTCGTCATGAAGGGCGCTGGGAATGCATTGTGTGCGGGCGGGGACGTCGCCGCGCTGGCCCAGGGCATCATGGACGGACCAGCAGGCCAGAAAAAGGCGGACGAATACTTCGCGCTCGAATACAAGCTGGATCACCTGATCGCCACCTACCAGAAACCCTACATCTCCTTCATGGACGGCTACACCATGGGCGGCGGCGTCGGTCTCAGCATCCATGCCCCATTCAGGATAGCGACGGAGCGCACCGTGTTTGCGATGCCCGAGACGACCATTGGGTTCTTCCCTGATGTCGGCGCATCCTTCTTCCTGCCACGGATGCCCGGCGCCGTCGGCACCTACTTGGCTCTGACGAGCGAGTGGCTCAAGGCCGCCAACGTGTTCTACTCTGGTATTGCCACGCACTACCTCCACTCCACCACACTCCCAATGTTGGAGTCACGACTGGCCGAGCTTAGGTTCAGGGACTTTGACAGCATGGAAAAGCGGCTATCCCTTATCAACGACACGATCGAGGAGTACTGCACGGGTCTGCCTCACGACCAGCCAATCCTGCTGGGTGGTGAGCTGCGGAAGGCAATTGACCGGTGCTTCTCCAAGAAGACGGTCGGCGAGATCATCCAGGCCCTGAAGGAGGAGACGCAAGGCCCGTTGAAGGAGTGGGCAGAAAAGACCATAGAGACGCTGCATGCGAGGTCACCCACCTCGGTCCACGTGGCGCTCAAGCAGATGCAGAAGGGCCGACAGTGGAGCATCGCCGACACGTTCAAGCGCGAGCACCAGATCGCGGCCAAGTTCATGCGACACAACGACTTCAAAGAGGGCGTGGACGCGCTGCTCATCCGCAAGACCAAGGACCCCAAGTGGGAGCCGGCAAGCCTGGAGGACATCAAGGAGGAGGACAAGATCACGCAGCCCTTCTTCGACATCTCGCCCACGGTCGCGCCGCTGAAGCTGTTGACGGACGGGGACTACCAGAAATACCCATGGGGCAGGTACGGCATCCCCAGCGAGGATGATGTGGCGAGGTTGGCCAAGGAGAAGGACTACACGCGGAACCAGATCGTCAACGCCTTTGCTGCCCAGAGGAACGGCAAGCAGGGCGTGCGTGAGGTGGTGAGCGAGATTGTGGCCAGGAAAACCGTGGTCGAACCGGGCAACAACATCGCCAAGTGGGTGGATGAGGTGGTCACGAAAGAAAAGGTAGTCGATGATGCACAATCTCAGTAGGGATGGATCTTCGTGTGTAATAGTACCAAATGCAAATAACATGTTGTGTAGTACCTAGGTATTTGGGTATTCACAGAATGCCAGAAACAGTGTACCACGTGTATCGTGTGATGGATGGCCTGATGGTTTTGGGGGTTGTGATGATAGCCTCATCCATTCATTTCATTCAATAAAGGGGTTGCGGGGTTTAGTGGATGGCCCTCGTCGGTTTAGAATGTTGCTCATTCCTTGTGGCGGATAAGCGGTAACAGTACAGGCGCTGCCTGGTAATGCGAACCGCTGAGGTGCAAGCAAGCAAGTGGTGTGTGTGTGCCTTTTGGAACATCAAAAGTGCTCACTCAGCTTGGAACGCGGGGGGGAAGGTTGAGTCAGTGGAGAATAGCGTCCGTGTTTCTTCGGGGGTATAAATAGGAGCTCCGGGTCCCCTCTGCTCTTCATTCAGTTCTTTACCTCTAATCAATCTTGTTTTCTTTCTCGCTTTTCAAGGGCTGTTATTTGAGGGTGGGATGGCTGCCTTCTCTGGAATCCGGAGTTGAACGAAATAAGGAACGCTAAAGTCCGATATACGGTTGGAACGTCATCAAAGCGCCCGACCGCCCGCCCCCACCTTCTCCGAAGATTGAACGAAGAGACCGAAAGTTCGAAGAGGAAAAAAATACAAGAGCCCAGGCCCCGTTTCGCTTTAGCGAGACCCTCTTTCCTCCCTGCAGCTAGCGCCCGGGATCCCTGCTCTCGGCGCGTGTACTTTACAGCAGCTACCCCTGCATGTTACACGTCCGAGCCGGAAGGAGCTTTTTCGCGCCTTGAGTGAGAGAGAGAGAAAGGGTTCTCAGGGTTCCAAGGTTCCAAGGTCTTGCTTTTGTTTGTATTGCTACCCTGCTACATACCACCTGGGGCACCTGGGGCATACCGTACCTACTTTTGTACCTCCGTACCTGGCCCGCCGTGACAGCCACCTCGCGACACCGCGATTATCATCATCACACCTTGGACAACCACACATACACACACACACAATCTCTCTCTCTCTTTTCCCTCTCACATTGAACTTGCGATAGTAACAACTCCAGACAAAGGATCATCCTATTGAGAGGGTTTGGTCACAGTTTTCAAATCATCATTGATCCAATTGGCTCAATCAAGCCCGTTGTTAATCCACGTCAAAGTGGTTTCCACTCTGCGCGCGCGAGCTGTCTACACGCAGCACTTGAGTACTGTGTAGATCCACTTCTCGACTCGACTACGCGTAAAGACGCGCCGACGA
Organism: Cytospora schulzeri; assembly: GCA_003795315.1. NCBI lineage: Eukaryota > Fungi > Ascomycota > Sordariomycetes > Diaporthales > Cytosporaceae > Cytospora > Cytospora schulzeri. Next base: position 1,010,188 of record LKEA01000005.1, read on the forward strand.
AAACGAAAACGTAAACCTATGTCAACCTCTTAATTACTTTCTTCTCTTACTCCATACATACATACATACATACATACATACACTTTCAAAGTCCCACCTATTTATCTTTTATCCAATTCTTTATCGCCTTTTTGACCCTTGATCACCACCACCTCTCCAACCACAACAACTCACCGTTAACACCGCCATTGTCGTCGTTTGCCGCTGCCGTGGAGGTCCTTCACATATGAAGGCTGAACGAGTGCAATGTCATTCCCCAATATGACGGGCTCTCAAGGCGGCGCCTGGATGGGCTATCACTCCCATGGACTGCCAGCGCCGCTACAGCCTCCTCGTGAGGCGGAGCAGCCTGGCATGCAGACACGGCCCATGGGATGTAAGCTCTATTGATACCTTACTTCCCCTTCATCCAAGTGTTACTCGCCGCTCACCCTTGGCTTTACAGTGAAAGTACATTACACCTTCGAGAGGGACCAACAGAATTGCCTGGCACGATGGCCTCAAACACTCCAAATACCAACAGTACCTATCGACGAGAGAAATTCTATCGGCGTTATCGACCTCAGAATATGCCTCCAGGCCATCGCCCAATGCAGTCCCGAGATCATCAACCAGCTCGACAAAGATTATGCCGTCTACGCACTGGATTATTCCGAAGATGACATGCCATTGGTGGGCCAAGGCATGCTCTCATGGGGCTTGGAGCAGCCGAGTCCAAGCTCTGAGCAGAAGATGGTCACTGGTCGTGTGACCAAGAATATGCTTGCCATCTTTGGCAATGGTGTTAAGGAGACCTTGGAGGTGAGGCTTAAGCTGAATGTGGTACCAAAGATGCAACGGCCGCAGACCTCTCAAAGCACCGATATGCAACGAGGGTACGGAAGCAATGCTCCAACGCCAACACCGACCGACACAAACAACGAGTGGTCATCGTTCATACAGTCCAACCCTGGGTTTGGGCGTCCTATGAACGGGCCTTCAATGCCGAGTCCTGGTCTCCCACCCGCCAGATACGGATCACCCCTTCAGATGCCCAGTCCTGCTCCAGACTCCCGACTTGATCATTTTACACCGCTGCCCGCAGCTCCTACACCTCCACCTCTGAGCGCCCCAGTGCCTCAGCACATGGCTCCCATGTCCTCATTTGCGCCAGCACCATCTTCTCAAGGTCTGAATCACGATGACAATGCATCAGTCTCAAAGCCTGACGACCCTGTACCATCTGTGCGGCCTAAGAAGGGGAAGCGGTCTTCGTCAAAACAGCCCGGCAAGAGGAGCACCGGGAACCCTGTGGGCAGGCCCCGCAAGCATGCTCGAGATGGAGGCAATACTTCTGCCATCGAAGACGCTACTGACGGGGACGAACCCCCAAAGAAGAAAAGGGCGAAGACCACCAAGGCTGATTTCCCCAAAGGAGCTCCATTGGATGCAGCCCCAGGGTCTTTGCGTGTTGCTGCCAGTACCTCGGGATCTCTGCGTACTATGAGGCCTGTCGCGTCTGGTGGCAATGGCATTGGAGGAAGTCATCTCCAAGAGGTACCTCGTGCACCAACTCCCGTGCCAGGTCAAGCACCCCCTCGTCCCCGAGTCAAACCGATGGCACCGAACGCAAATGCGGCCCAAGGCCAGTTCAGGAGACCATCAATAACGGAGTTCGAAGGTTCCACAAGATTCCAAGTCTTTGACACAGGCATACCCGGTCCACCAAACCAAGACGCCCGCTCGCCATCTGAGTCGATCGCTCAGTCACCACATCAAGCCTACACTCCAGAGGAGAGCCTTGCGGACATCGGCTCTAGTCCCCCGGTGCCGAGGTCAGTGCGGTCAAGCCCGCCACCCTCCAGTCCAGTGCTGCCACCAATGCCCATGCCGCAACCAGATTCCGGCTTTATGAGCGGCGGATACGATGAGATGACATATGAGGAGCATCTCCCCATGACGACTTCCATGGTCCTTCGACCAGAGGACTTGAACATGCCTGGGTCTGGGGTCCAACAGACGGCCAATCCAAGTAGACCGAAGCTGGTGCCAGCAGGCAGTACGATGGTCATCGAACAGGTCTTCCCCGGACCTGCGGAGTTGCTCCCGAAGAAGACCCTGTTCAGGCCCAAGAGCTCGAAAGCACAGGCTCGGGCTCACAATAAATCCCGAGGGACCGGTACGAAGGCAGCAGCGCGTCAGTTGAAGAGAGCAAATACTGAGCCAAATCTTCAACGACAGGAAACGCCGATAGAACCGATCGGCCCCCCGCCAATGCCTCAACCGCCCCTCGACCTGGAGCCGGAGCACCTTAAGCAGGATATGCCACAGAGCGAGCCAGTCCACGAGCCCAAATACGAGCCCCCCAACGAATCAGAGGTGCCTACACCTGCCGCTCAGCAGCCTCCTTCCGTTGCCGAGGATCCTGACGGTCGAATTATGCGACTCCTCAGTGAGCCTACGGCCGACGACCTGCCTGCGAATGATTCCCAGGACGCTGCCCAGGAGCTGCCACCAATGCCACCACCTCAATATCCGCCCTTTCACCCAATACCTACTACAGAGATGATGGCTCCATCGTTCAGCCCACCGGCCCCAGCTAGTGACCCCGGTGTCTTGGAGCCATCGATGCTACCAGATGCATCATTTTCAGAGGAACCAGAAGAGGCGGGCCCTCCCAGCAAGAATATGTCCAGGAAACAGTCCATCAAGGCCAAATTAGAAAAGGCCGTGGAGAGCGGGCAGATGCCAACCTTCTGCTCGAATTGCGGGGCCATCAGCACACCTACCTGGCGGAAGATCTTCACGCAAATTTGCGATGGCAGCCCCGAATTCCCTGTGTTCTCTGACAAGCCTGGCTGTGTCACAGCTATCATCATAATTGAGCGTGACGAGAACGAGAAGCCCACGAAATATCAGGTCATCAAGAAAGCCCTTGGCCCTACTGAGGACAAACACCAATGGAGAGAAGATATTCTCTGCAACTGTAAGTTCGTTTGTGGTGTTGTGCGGCAATATCATACTGACAGCGACTAGCTTGCGGGATTTGGCTCAGCAAATACAGGGCTCACCGGCCTGAAGAGAGGTGGGAGGATGACCCAGCCCAAATTGGCAAACCTCGCAAGAAGTCAAATGGGCAAAAGTCTCGGTCCAAGAAGGCAAAGGGACACCACAAAGGGTCGGCGAATCCGACCTCAGAGGCTTATTTTACCACTGATCCGATGGGACCGGATGACCTGGACCCATCTCCGAGGGGCGCTGATGAGGTCATGCTGCTGCGAGGTCCAACAACTGAACCACCAAGTCGAGAGCGCGGCTCGAAGTCACAGTCCGCTGGTCCAGCGGATTCTTTTGAGTACCGAGATGGCCAGGGCTCAACGCACTCTCGAGGGAGTGGCACGGCCCAGAGCCCCATCGCCTTGGAAGAGGGCGGCATGGGAAGGACCCGCCGGCTCCTGTTTCCATCACCTAAGAAAGATGGACAGCCCAAAATTCTCGGCGAAGTTGCGATCAACGTGGTGAAAATGTCACACGGTAGCGAGGGCATCAAGAATGCTGGGTCCGGCAAGGAGAACATTGACGTGGGCCTGGACGTTGGAACGGGTGTTCTCGCAACACCAAAGGCCGTCACTGCGCTCGGCCGAGGCGATGAAGAAATGGCCGATCTGTTCGGCACGCCTCCGTGCCCCTCCACACCGCCTCCCAAGGAGAGGAACGTCGGCTCCTTCAAGACACCCACGCGACCAACGCCAAGCCATCGACCCATAACTAGGAGTATCTCAAAGTCGATCCGGTCAGCGCGTTCGGTCGGCAAGTCGCCGGGCCACACGTTGCTCTCCATGCAGCAAACACCCACCAAGACGCCCCGGTCCGCCAGCGCCAGGCGGCCCACCAACCACAACAACCACCAGCACCTCCACGCCCACTTTGCCATCGACGACGGGATGCTCGGCGGCGGAGGCGGCATGATGACGACCGAGTTCGGCTCGCCCTTCTCGTCGACGCTGAACCAGCTCCTCTCCGAGGCCAACGACTTCACCACGGGGTCCTCGGCCCACGGCCTGGGCGACCTCGACCTCGCCAGCCTGCCGAACCTGGACAGCGACGCCGGCCTCTCGGGTCACCTGGAACACCTGGACTTCGGCCACTTCCTGACCACGGACGCCGTCATGCCTAGCTCGCCGCCGGTCCTTCACAGGAACGGCAGTGGTGGTGGTGGTGGTGGTGGCGCGCATGTCTCGTTCGGCGCGACCTCGATGGCGTTTGATGCCGGCGGTAGTGTGAACATATGGGAGTCGTTCGGGGAGGTTACGATGGCCGAGGCCGCCGGGGGAGATGATGGAAGGGTAGAGGAGATCAACTAGGCGTCTCCCAAGGAACTTGACGCGGCTGTCTGTCTTGTTCATTATTTGCTTTTTTTTTTTGAGGGCAGCCGTTTGAAATTGGTTCGAACATTCATATTGGCATTAGGATTGTAGGGTTTATTGGAAGCAGGGATTGCATATGGGCACAGCGCTTTTTGGCCCACCAAACTTCAGGACGTACAGGAGGGTTTACAGGCAGGGGATAAGGCATATACCACTTTGGGGGGGACGCTTATTATTTGACATAGCTTGTCATCTCGGTATGAATAGGAATAATCGAGACGAAATTATTGTAACGATGTAAATTTCCCACATGGTCAATTGGTGCCATGCGTGCGCACTTGGTTTAGGATGACACCCCTCGTCTCGCAAGCTCGTCGTTTCACATTCAATACGTCCGATTATGATGTCTCAAATATAGACAAGTCATGAACACTACTACGGCCGGAGGCCAAGTCACTGTTCATTGTCCGGAAATGTCTCGGCAGGTCTTTGGCTGTGAGCAACGCGCCAGCGCCCGGACTCGTCGTCCAACGTGAGCAGGGCAAACCTCTTTCCCCCGACCTCCTTCGAGACGCCTCCGAATATCGAAGTTATTAGCTCAGGTGAAAGGTTAACATCGCGAAAGCCGCCTTGGTGCCACTGCATCTTACTCCTATCTGATCTCATCAAGTTGTTTTTGTGAGACCGGATTGCAGCGTTAGCCTTAACATCCCTGGTTGATGTCCGAATCTCGCTACCGAGGCTCATGTAAAACCGATCTCCCCGATTGAGGAGCATTTCGTCGAGTCCTGGAAGTTGCTGGTATTGATGTTGCATCCTAGTCGATGGCGGTTCTGCGGACTCCGGTGGTGGTGGTGATCGTGGTGACGTGGCCGTCGATGATGCCGATGATGATGCCGGGTTCTTTACCTGGGTACTGATGTCAAGCCTGCTCATCTCTTCGGTCAAGTTATCCCCTGGGAACTCGTCCTCGTGCTCTTCACCATGATCATGTGTCTGAGATGGTTCGACGGGGCATTGTGACACAGAGTCAGACGGCCATATCAGCGAAACAGTGCCTTGTCTGGCTCCATACCTGCTGCCATTGCTGCTGGTGGTGGGCAGTCACTGGCTGGTGGTGTCGAAGAGTTCCCTGTACCTCTGGGAGATGTCGACGACGTTGTGGCAGACCGTGAAGTCTGTGATGACGTCAGTAAAGTTATGTTGTGTACGATGAGGGTGGTCACGTGGTGAAGCAAGTGCTGCGCGGCTCTCCTTATCTCTCTGGCTGCGTGACATGCAGGGGGCGTGGGGGGAACAGAGCCTTACCGACGCCAGTACCAAGGTCCAGGGAACTCAACACCCGGATGGACAGGTCTGGATTGATCTTGCCGATGATCTGAACGGCGTTTCCACTCGACAGGTGTGCATCCTGCAGCAGGGAATGGATTAGCGGCATGATATCTGACAGCCAATGTCTGCTGTAGTATAGTATAGTATTTTGTGTACGTGGTGGTACTCTATACTTGATATGCAACAAGGAACGTGTAAAATACACAAGAGAAAGGAAGATGAAAGGGGAAAGCCGTCAAACGTACGCGATTCAGGTGGGCTGTGATGGCTCCGTCTGCATCGATGGTGGCTTGGTCCCCTCGAAGCTGGACGACTCGGCCTATGACCATGACGTTCCGGCCCCGGTACGAGTCGAGATAGGGCGCGGTGAGACGCGGGGTCGATTGGGACTCCATTTTACGACGAGTGCGGAGGCACGACAGTCCGGAGTACACTTTTAGTCAACTGGTATGACGCCGGTGCTGGGGACCGTGAGGCTGGGGTAGTATGTAAGCCGCGAAAAGGCACTACTTCGGTACTGGGTATGGGTTACCTATGTAACCTGGTCGTATCCAGTTCCAGAATAAGACGACTTTGGTATTGTAGATTGTGAAGGAGGGGCGAGAGCGAAGAAGAGACACCTGCAACGTGGGATCGCAATGGTGGAGACGAATGGTGCTTGTTTGACCCGTCTTAGATGAAGAAGAACGGGATTCTCTCAGCAGAGTTTCTGTTCAGATTGCCAAGCTGGCTGTTCGGTCACAGGCTGTGATGATCCTCGTGTGTTGGAGGGGCCAGAAAGGGTGACTCTCGTGCGAGTGCAATGTTCAACACGCAAGAACACGCAGAACACGCAGACACGATGAGGGGCAGAAGCTGCGGCAACATTGAAGCTTAGACCCAGACCACACCAGACCCAGACGCGACTTCCGAAAAAGGGTAAGCCTTGCGGCGGGAAAGCCCCACCATGGTTTACTGTGTCTGGTTGCTGGTGGTACATGTGTAAGTAAGGTGGGGCTAACTGCTAGATGCTGACTGCAGACGTTACCAGTTAGTTGACTTACTGTGGAAATTATACAGCAACAATACCTAGGTAAGCATTGGGATTGGGGGCAAACTGCCTAGGTACTGTGTAGACAACCCCCGACAGCCCGAATGCAGCAGCCAGGCACAACCAACAACGGATGAGATGCTGGGATGTTAGCTCTGCGTCATCTTGCAGTGGTCTTCTATATACTGTGTACCTAGGTATCGATCAACATAGGAAGCATAGATCTCTAGAAGCAATTCCGCTTTTCTATCACACCGGAACTCACCCGATGAAATGCTGCAGCAGAATATAAGAGCCAGGTCGACAAACGGGAAGACGCGTTGGGCCTGGTATGTGAAATGCGGGATTACTGGAATGCATCAAGACAACACCAGCGCGAAGGAGTTGATTTTAGTGTGCTTCCTCCACGTGGGTGCGCAAACAGGGGAAAAGGTGAAGGCGTTGTCGACTTGTCCTCTCTACTTGTCGCTTCCAGTGACCATCCTTTTTGAGGCCGAGCGCGAGAGAATATCTATGATGAGGGCCATGCAGATCCGTCTTTGTTTTGTATTGTGATACGGAGCGGACTACCTAGGTACCTAGGTAGGTACTGAGATGGTCTTCCGTAGAAGCCGTCCGAGTTATCGCTGCCCTTCATTTGTCCTGTCCAGAACGTCATTCGCCAAAGATGTGTTGATAAATGACGTCATAGAATAGACTCTGACACTATACTTACCCAAACTGAGTGTGTACCTGCTGTAGGCTGGCTGACGAGCTACCTACCTAGGTATACCTGGTATACTAGGTACCTAGGTAGGGCTGGCCGACTCACTCTGGAACTCCCGAATTCCCGAATATTAGTAACGCTCGATGGCCTGATTGCCCGCCAAGACTACCTAGGTACTAGATACCAGGGAGGCCTGCTGAAGGAGTCGTTCACAGGGACTGAACTGCATGCGGAATCATAAGATTTTGGGGAGAGGGGGGGGGCGGTCTTTTTCAGGTGGTTTGAGACATCAAGCACAGGGTAATCTGCCCTTTTAAGCAACATGGGAATCTCCAATTTCCCATGATTGCCCGTGCTTGTCACCTGGTTGGTGGCCAGGTGCCGGGGTCGGTTATACATGCCATGACAATCCCCAGAAATCATCGCACAACGCGCCATTTGCTGTATGTAAAGTCCACCTGGGTAGTTGCAAAGTAGATTTGTACTTACTCTTTGCAAATGGCCGCTTCCGGCCTTCTGAAATAATAGGACAACAACAGTTTGGCCCAAGGCGATTGAAAGAGAGAGAAAAAAAACACCCCTCGAATGTCTCAATGCCAATGTCAAAGCCCAGGGAAGCTTCCAGTGATAGCGCTGCGCTCCAAGTCTGTCTAGGATCCCGAGGTAGCAGTGATTGGCAGTTTATCTAGGTAGCTTACGTGCCTAGGCAGCTTGCTAGGTTATAGCTTCCATACTATGTGCTGTGGTGTGAGGCCGAATTCTTATTGCCCTGTCATGTTCCAGACTTGAGGTTCCAGGTTCTCTTGGCTCGTTTTACACTACAAATTCACGCCCTCGCTTGTTATCCGTAGCTGCGAGGCTGCGAGGTCGCCACTCAGCCACTCAGCCACTTCGTTGCTGCTTTGCACTGCCAGAAGCATTCACAGTACATATACCAGACTTGGGTGCCTGTGGGGCAATGCCCCAGCAATCGACAGGGCCGGTTTCATTTACCCATACCATACAGGTAAGAGAGCAGCAGGAGCAACAGCGTCAGGAGCTTCTGCTCCGGACAGTCTCCAAAATGTTGGCAGTTCCGGGTTACCGAATCAAGCCTGTCCAACAATGCCAACACTGAGCATTCCAGAAAGAGCGCTACTTCTTGCTAAGGCGGTATTGGTACTGTGTACGTATGCGAAGATCCCATCTCGATCTAACTGGGCCGCCTGCTGTACTGTGTACGGTAAGCCACCAACGGGGCGCCGCTCCAGCATGGCCAGCGTGGAAGGACAGAAGGAGTGGGAAGGCACCCACCAACTGGGTGCTGCTGGGGCATTTACCTGCGTACCTACCCAATGTAACGGGTACCTAGATGTTTGGGGTACCTGGATACCTGACACAAGCTTGTGTGACCTATACCCTGGTACCGCAAAGAGCTTGCTTCCCCCTTCCGCTTCCTCCTCTAATTAATACACAGTATCGCTGTGCCCCACCGTAGTAGCTTCCAGATATAGCCGGGGGAACTTCACCAGCTACAGAGCTCCACTCTCCTGCTGTTACATACCTCCTCCAGACAGTCTGGGCTCTTTGCAACCTGTTGCGCTCCGAGCACCCCGCATCATCGATCAACGGCATCATCGAGTGGGAAGCTTTAAACTGGTATTAATTTTTGATCGATCTTGATCTTCGTCCTAATCTTCACGATTGGAATACTTCGGGTCTTTTGCAAGAAGACCTCTCATCCTTCGCGTCATAGCAACCAGGTTGACCCCCTTACACATACCTGGGCACGTCTTCCACAATCCAGACTTCCATTGGCATCCCTCAATAACCACAAAACACCTTTTCGATATTTTCGGAAGCGACTGGTACCTAGAACTCTCATCAGACTCTTGAACCGATTCACCACACCATCTTGTGCAAATTGTCAATTCACAGAAAGGTGAGGTAAACCAACTCTGGCATATATGCGAGGTTTGGACCTTCCGCCACACCACGACGCGCCTGTTGCTGTGGCTTGTTCTGTTTGACCCAACGGCATTTATTCGCCTATCTCAAACGGCTTTCCCCCACCTCCAGGAATCAATTCAGTCTTTTGTTGCAGGACCAGGACCCTTGCCTTGATCTTCCAAGCTGATTGATATCGGATCAATCGAAATCTTTTTCTTTCGCCACTTGAATCTGGTAGATACCCGAGTGGAAGGCCAACAGCGCCTTCGGAGCATTTGGTCCTGACCCGCAACCTACACAGTAGGCAGCCTGTCACTGCCTTTTCAGGTAAGATAAAGTCAGCTTTCAGTCCTGATCCCCCCAGCCACAACTTCTCAAGCCGTGTTCAGTGTTCCAAGGGAACATACAAGATCGTTGTGGAGTGGCGAGTCAATCATCCAGAGACCACGTCTTGTTCCCAGTCATATCATCCAGCATAAACATCCCGCCCGGCCCAAGGTCTGACTTATTTCAGTGCGATACATCTTGTCCAAAAGCTTACCGACGAAGCTGCAAGACTGTCTCGACTGTTTCGTGCCCCGTTAAGTACTTCGGTGGAGCCTGGCAACAAGAGCAACTTTGGTCTTGACCTCGCCGGATATAATCGCATTCCACTGATTGGCCCTGGGAGCACCTTGTCCCTCTTCTCGACGACGACTCGCACTCGGCAAAGATACTGATTGCACGCCCTTATTGAACGGCAAACCGAGAGCTTCGGGAGTTAGCATCCCACCGATCAGCCTTCGACGATTGTTACCTCGTTGAGTGGAAGTGAGCACCGGCATCACATCATTTAAACGTCATAACACTCCTGTGGCCCCTGGATTTACACCGTGGTGTACTCAAGAGCTCCTGTCGACCTGCATTTTGGGCGTGCGCTTGACCTTTTGAGGATCTCAGTACGTCGTCAGAACGTCATCCCCGCCTTCCAGAAACCCATTGATCTCCGGTTATTCGGCCGGAACTCAGCTCCCAGACCCGCTCGACAACCCAGGAATACAGGAACCCCCGAAAGCGATTCGCCAAAGTCGGGAGTTTGGCTGTAAAGGCCCCATTTCGACATGGAACAGTCCTCTTACTTTTTCAGTGATTGTATCGACTTGGACGGCGGAAGCGGAAGTCCATACCCTGGCACCCTGCAAGACGAAGTTGTAGTGGCCACAACAGAGCCCCTGCCAATGCCATATGCTGGTGGCACAAATACCATGCCAAAGCATACGTATAATACATCGACAAACGGTACACTCGTCCCGAGTCCACGTTCGACTCTAGCCCAGTCTCCCGTCATGTCTTTCCAAGAAGCTCCATACAGCGACCTGCTCTGCGACCCGGTACTTCTTGCAGGCAGCGAACCCGCGACCAAACAGACAAAAGCTACTGAGCCATTGACGCCGTCTTCGTATGGTCGTGGTTCAGTTGGCACGAGATCGAGCACCAACTCCATTCCATCGGTCACCGAGCCCCAGGCCCTGACAGCAACGCGAAACTCTTCGCCTCCCCAAAAGCGGAAATCCCGTCATACAAAATCGGCGAGGTCGATCAAAGAAGAGGAAGAAGAAGATGAGGGTGACGGAACGCCAGACAAACGCCAGAAGTTCCTCGAGAAGAACCGTATCGCAGCTAGCAAATGTCGAGAGAAGAAGAAAAGATGGGTGCATGACCTAGAACACAACAAATCCGAATTGGAGCGCCAGAACTTCGAGCTTCGCTTGGAGCATCGTAACCTAATCAACGAGCTCAGTCAGACGAAGAGCATGCTGATGAACCATTCGGCCTGTAAGGATCCTAACATCGACCGGTGGCTGGACAACGAGGCACGAAGAATCGTCCAAACAGCCGGCGCGAGCGTGTTTTCAGCCAACCCATTGGCCTATGCACCTCCAAATGCGCGCGGTCGTAACGACAGCCTTGTTTCTGCGGTCTCGATGGATTTCGACTCTCCCTCGCGTCGTGCAAGCCTGGCCTATTCTCAAGGTAAGCATGTTCTTTCTCCCAGGTTGCAGTCTCTTGACCTGGCTTCTAACATAATGCAGCTCCTTCGTCGCTTAACGACTCTCCTATTGACCCCTTTTTGCCAATGCCATCCTTGTCACCGAAGGTCAAGGAAGAGGCGGTGATCAACCTCGACCACATGCCGGAGGATATGCTGCGATCATGAGTCGTTTCGGAGTTTCGTTGCTGGCCACTGTCGAATGACTTTGGCACCTGACAGTATCCAGTTGATATTGCTTTAGGATGCGGTTGTACTGATGATTGGCGACCTTACGACAGGCCCCATTGGCATGTCGACAGCGACGATGGAAGTGGACGTATCCAGTGCGGTGTACAACAGCAATGGCCGCGCAAAAGTTATGGATTGCGAAGATCATCTCAAGGACATTGAGCATCACAGGTTCCAGAAATGGCCTGCTCAATAGTTAGCAAGATTCACGCCATGATTCCGAAGGGGGGGGGGCAGGCCAACGGCTTTGAACTGCTGTTCAAGCCTGTTGATGAGGTGTCCATGTTCCTGGAACTGACGTCCCATGATGCAGACTTGTGTCTTGGTCAAACAAATTATCGGACTGGAACTCCAGGTGGCTACTGCCAATTGGAGATGATGGATCATGAAAGGATCAATGGAAACACATTTAGTGCACGATCCGCTGGCGAGGCTAGTCGATTTGGGCGGATGCTTAGGTTGGCGTCAAGACCACGAGCATGGCCTGCTTCCGCCTTAGAAGCCCTGAAGACCAGCCTATGGTCACTTCATTGATATACTCAAGGACTCGCGTTGAGGGCCTTTCTGCCGCTGTTGCGGACGGAGTTTTGGAATCCGCGATAATCTTGGGTGCCTTGCCTGGGTTCAGGAGGGCGTTGAAGTATCAGCCACGAGGCAACATGGATGTAATTAGCATGCAGTAAAAGTTATGAGTGACGACCGAAATGAAGCGGTGGCATCCGGCGTCTGGTATTGGGATCAGGAACGAAGCTTAGCCGAGAGAATTTAGGGGGCAAAAGCCTTTTTACGAAAGCCTTATTGCAGGCGTATTCATGTCGTCATAAATACCTTGTGTGCCTTGAAACGCGCGGAGCATTGGATCATACCTGAAGGCCGTGATGCCGTCACTTCGTCATACCTCCCTATGTAGGTAGTCCATCCAGGAGGGGACCTCCTCGTGGAGGAGGTAAGCGCACTTGGGTGTTCGAGAAGTGGATGGCGTTGGTGATATCTACAAACACAGTACGTACATGGCACTCTAAGGGTAGGGCATCTATGGATCCCAGTGTTGCACATCATGAGGGAAGAGTATAAAGAATGACAATAAGTGCGAAACGGTATATCGGAAAGATGTATGGTTGATCAACTGAAAGGTCCCCTATGACGTATCACATAGCTGTCATGATGGGTCGAGGAGGCGAATCGGGGCCATCCTCCCTTCATCACTCTGATGTACCCTTGCAACTTGAAGGCAAAACCACGTGGACAGACACAGGACTTCGGCTGTTCCCCTCGAAGGGGGACCGGACCGTTAATCTTCAACGAAAAAGGTGTCGGTCTGCTAGCACAATCGGCCCTACCCGTACATGAAGTCATCGTCAACAAACAACCTAGGTTGCGAATATGGGCGCACTGCCGTTCTCGCCCTCTCGCAACGTGGATGATGCTCCTAATTCAATCTGGAAAAAAATGTATTCACTGGATATTATCAAGAGAGGGTGGGTGAGTTCATCAGCTACCGTGCTGTCAACCTCATCCGTCCATCCCGACTTGCATATATGTATGTGTGTGCCTTCTTGGGTACAGATGGAACTGTCCTACTGTGTACGCGTGTTTCGACAGGATAGAGTTTCGGACCCATTTCGCCCGCAGATTACCGTGTCAGCGTCCCCCATTCTTTTCCTATAATTACTCACCTATGTAGCTCTGAAAAACAGGGATCGCTTGTAAGTCCTCGATGACTGCCCGATCTAATAACAGATCACAGACATGCTCATGTCGACACATACACTCGTCTCCTTACCCAAGCCGCCGCCATCCGCCGCCTAAACAACAGTATCATCACCCTGGCGCTCTCCTCCCCGTCCAGGCGTGCCTCGCAGCGCCAACTTTAGAGTCCGTGTCGCCGAGGATGGTGACCTGGTGGTGCCTCATCCGAAGGATCCGTAGGGCGTCGGACGCCTCCGTGTCGGTGACGTACCTTCCGGCGCGGCCGGGTCGTAGATACGGTCGACGAGGAGGTTACTGGTCTTGTGGATCGACGGGGCTCCGGAAGACCTTTCGATTCGCCGATGAGTCTCGCTGGAGCCAACACTTGAAGCCCCCTCTGTCGCCTTGGTCTGATACACCTGGTCGTGGAAATGATGTGTGTAGTGAATTCGAAGTGCAATTCCCGGCGCGGTCTGTCGCAACTTGTAATGCGATTTCCGGACCAACGTCTTGGCATCGAACTTGAGTGCCACCCTTAGATGGATGCTTTGTAAAATGTTACTTTGACTTGCGTCGATTTGTTCGATTGATGGCGGGCAAGGCCAAATAGCTCGCAAGAAAGCTCCAAAGGCAATATAGTAGTTAATATATTGGACTCTTTACCACCAGAGGCAGATGTTAAGCACTCAAACGGATGACTTGATCTTATCTGGAGCATAGGCTCAGCGACGAAGTATTCGCTATTGGTGTCAAGTGACAACACGAAAGAACCGAAGTGTGCGATATTGCTATGAGACTTGCTGCATCACTCGATGTGTGACATAAGACCAGAGGGATGTTAGGTGAGGGTGTCCCAGTGTAATATTCCAGTGAGGTGTCTATTCCAGAGCATAGATCAAGGCGATATCAGAGAAAAGGAGACAGAGGAAACAAGAAGCCGAAATCATACATCCCAACTCAAGCCAACTAGACGAAGGCTCAACTATTGATCAGGAGCTTGTGTATTTCACTATATGAGCTGTCTCCATAGCTCTGTGCTTCCGGCCACCTGGCGCATGAGCCGCAGTGTCATGACCTCGTGATAGGCTTGGCATCGCTTCGAGTAGAACACGGGGAAGAGCGGGTTATCACTGCCTTTTCGATAGTGGAATCCTTTGTTGCTGGTCCAGACTGGCCGGGTAATCAAGTACGGACGAACTGATTGTGGTGTTTCTGACTGGGGTAAATTGCGAGACTGTGGGGGAACGAAGGTGTTGTTGCAGGCTGTGAGGGAAGCGTAGATCCGTAGGGCTGTAGTGCGCTGTAATATGATACGGGGCCACTATCCATCATAAGCCTGAAGGTGAGCGAACAATGAGACGGTATCACTTCAGCCGTGATCCCAAGATCTCGCCTGGGCCAACCACATGAAGTTATTTCCACGACGTATCCCTTAATTGATTGGCCTATGTTCCGTCTGTCGCAGCCGCAACTGGGTATCATCAGTGACCTCAGTCAGCTTTCCAGCAGGACTCATCTTGATTTGCAAAATCTCCAGCGTCAGACAGCAACGGTTTGAAAGAATACCATAGACAGTCACGAGTCCACAGGATCTTCTCTTTTCGAGATCCTGACGATCAATATAAAGACAACGAGGGATGCAAGCTGCATGCGTCGTTAGCGAGGCAACTTCAGCCAATGCCCACCTGCGGGCCAGCTAAGCTTCATAGCAGAATACCTCTCTCCTGCCAAAACTGCCCACATGACTAGATGCTCCATGGTGGGCCACCTCTTTCTGTCCACCTGGGCATTACTGTGGGTAATTCCTATGTACCTGCATTAGGTCTTACGGCAGTTCTCATGAGCTGGAACGAACCGGGGTCGAGCTCACGGGGCCACAGCCCAACAACATCTCCCCGGCCATCTCAAGAAAAGCAGTGGAGCACCTGGACACTAGGGCCCGTCAAGATGTGCCCAATAATCGTGAGACATCATCGCAGATCCAATGTATGCAGCAGTGGCAGAAGATCGTTGTTCGGTCTAGACGTCCCGCATACTTCAATAGGCATCCCTTCGTGGTCGTGACTTGTTGCTGTCCTCGCTCGTTACTGTGACACTGATATACTTCTTAAAGGGATTAAGACTCTCCACCAGCAGGAGTATAGATACACTTGGCAAGTGAGAACTGCAGAGGTTAACCCCGACGGCATCCCTCGCCGGGTCCGGAGCCTTGTGCTGCAACAGTTCTCGTCGACGTCCGTGTTCGGCGATGGTGAATGTTTTCCCAATCGCTGGTGGGGCAATAGTCGACAACTGGCGCTGCACATCCAACTGTGCCCAGGTGTCGTCGAACTTTTATTGCAATGCATAGACCTTCCATTCTGTGAGACGCTCTTGCCGATGCCAGATGCGCGTCTTCGCTCATTATATTTTTTCTTCGCGCTTGACGGAGGCTGGCTAACTATCATAGACAACTCAGTCGTAGATAACTCAGATTTCGACCTGCAATGAGCTAGTGAGTCTTCCGTGTTGAGGGCATGCGGGCAGATCTTGAACTATAGCCCTCAAATAACCTTCCGGAAGTATTAGCCCGTCGTTTCCATCGCGGAGCCTAGCCGCGTTGAGATATTCGGGGTTCACTTGAGCCTCTCATCCGAAGGCTTGTTGCCAAGACGCCGAAGCCGAATACCCCTGGACAAAATTCTTTTGCATAAAGGGAAAGAACATGGGCGAGAAGGCAGACAGAGATGGGCGTCGTGCATCCCGAGCGTCGTATTTCAAAATGTCGTATTTCAGACGGAAAACCTACCGCGAGGCCTGTTGCATGGCGTCCAGAAGATGCGCATTAGTTGTTGGCGGCCCCCTATTTTGTTGAGGCAACGATCCACGGCAGATAAATTAGACAGCTGTGATCTGTCAGTCTGTCAGTTCAACGTGTACGCATCGAGAAGACAAGGATCACAGTTATGCGGGAAGGCCTGGTGCAATATTGATGGAGAAGAGCTGGGGCAAGTTGACTGGGGATATGCAGCTGTGGAGATGAAGGGGTTGAGCTGGTATGTACATGTAATCTTATCTGATCAATCAGCCCCATTTTCCATTTCAACGTTGTGAGACGCACAGATACCAAAAAGGGCCTTTGGGCCTTGGAAGGCGGCAGGCCCATGCCACGCCACGTTGAATGCCGATACCGGATCAGGCGGATCAGATAAGCCTGCAGACAACGGGGACCCCAGGTTTAATGCTCCCCTTCGTCTTTACCTCTTCACACTGTGTAGTCGTCTTTTTACCGTCGTTCTGGGCTGGGAAAATCAAGAAGCAGACAAAACAGACGTGACTGACAGACACGCGAGTGATGTTCCCTTTCCCCTTACGTACCTTTCCCCGGTCTCCCCGGCTCCCAGGCTCAATATTCGACGAACAACGTGGTCTTGACTGATAGTTCATCCACTCCTACCCCGGCCTACTGCTGGTCACAAACGCATTCGGCAACCATCTCGTGACAATTGCAGGATGCTTCGCTGGGGAAAAGACGCCATTCCATTGCATCTGATAGGGCACCCTGGTCAGCCTTGGGCACGCATCTGGCTGGCCCTCGGCTACGGATCCGTACGGCCTTCGGCAATGTCAACCAACGGAAATCTGTAACCCTGTTGAGTGGGGAGAGCCCTGGAAGTGGCTTCTAGAAACAATCGCAGATCAGTCAATCCTGCCATCAAGGCAAGATTCGAGGCAGAAACAGCAGAAAGGCCGTGGTGATATCAGAGAGGAGATAAGCATGACGGATGATAACGTACCTTCTTGAAGGACCTTGACCGAAGAAAGGAATAAAGGATTAAAGGAGGCGAGCACTGGGGCAATGTCTGGGGTTCGGGATGTGGATTCGGGACGACCAAAATTCCCCCCTCCTCCCTCCCCTCTTGTCCCTTATCCGTTTCCCCATTTTCTGTGCTACTAGCACAGTACCTAACCAGCCCTCTTTATCTCTTCAAAGACAAGGAATTGACTTCTCCTTGTTGGCATGACATACTACTATGTACATGCGACCACATACCTACTGTATGCTGTGGCAATTGGAGATAAGTAATCCTTTTCATCAATTGATTGCGGTACCGGGATGCGTACCCGGGAGCCGAGAGACGGGGAATCTCTTTGTCAGTCGAGCCCCGTCAGGCGATGCAATCTTGTGCAAGATTTACGCCATTCGACTCGGGAGCCGGCTACTTGTACGGATCCGTATTTGTCGTCTGGCCTGATTTCCAACTCCAGAGTTGGTCTTTGCGCAGAGCTCATCATCCTACATAATCAGAGGAGAAAGGGGCACTGTAAGCACTGCTCCCTCTTGTAACAGTACTACTAGTTAAGGTACATAGTTGGTTGCAAATCAGAAAGGATGGCTTGATGAATGTCAAAATCTAACATCCAGTAGCAAGGCAACCAACCAGCTGTTATAGGTCCTCTGAGCCTCATTCATGCACACCGGATTGCTTACGTATTGATTAATATTCGTATCCTCCCAATTTGAGTTACGGCGACACCCGGAAACTCAGGAGGAATTGACATGAAAAGGCTAAAGTTCGTTTACTCCGGATCAGCATACTGCGTAAGGTGAAAAGGTGGGTGGAGACACTGGGGTAATAGTGAGTACATTCTATACATCCATGGATCACTTGACGTGGTCTTTGGGAAGGTGTTGAGAAACAACCCGGTGGTCCGTATCTGTACAATATTATTACACCTGGACGGACTGCTGGACTGGGCAGTTGTTACGCAGTGAATGTCTGGCCAGACCACGTACAGCACCGAACATCGGGGGCTCTGCAACCTTGAGAGGACCCATACTAGTAGATAGGTACTTTAGTAGTATACTATAGTATGGTGGGTAATCTAAGTACACAGTGTCCCAACGGGCGTGGTTTAATTGGACAGCTGAGGGCGCAGGCGGCATTAGGCTCAGTCTTGTCTCAGTCGTTCATCATCGATTGATTTTATCAGATCAGATCAAAAGCCCTCTGAACCCCAACATTTGGAAACCACCCGATCGACCTGCTTTTTGGTGTGACCAAGCAACTTCCTGTGTGATTTCTGTCGTGTTGTATTGTATGCTTTTTGAGAAGCCAATTGCATTTACATCTGCATTCTGACACCTTCAACCTTTCTATATTTTGACTTGACTGCCCAGCATCAATCATCTATTTAACTTTGGCCAATTTGCCACCACATCACCGCGCACACGCAGACACACAACCACAAAGTCATTTTTCTTCAAGTTTTCAGAAACAATCAACACATCGACCGTGGCTCGACCATCTGATACCTGCCTTAGAATTCCCCTCCCACCAGCACGGTTATGCATGCGACAGACTAGTGCAAAATTCCCAAGACTATCCCACCACAACTCGCACCTTCCTCGCCGTCGCAACTTGCGCAACATACGTCAATTTCGGCCGAGTTTTCCTCTTGGAAAAGACTGCAATTTATTATACTCCAACAACCACCTCGACAACCACGTCGCCACCCTAACAACCTCCACCCGCATCATGCAGGCCCAGTCGCCCTCAGAGGCTATTGTTGACTCTGTCAGCTGTTGCGCCCCTCAGGAGCCCAAAGAGCTCAATGCTCCCTCCATCGCTCCTAGCCTTACCTATTCTGAGTCGGCAGACGAGGTCGACGATATGGAGACCCCTAGCCATACTACTGGCCAACGCCGCAGACGCGCCTCTACAAGACTAATCGCACAGAGTGCTGCAGATGTCCAGCGCATCACAGGAGAGTCCACTGCTCAATTGGCTGCAAGGTGTTGTGGCGGAGGCTGCTGTCTGAGCGTCAAGGGAAAGAAGGATGATATCAAGTACGAGACTGTGCAACACCCGGACAACGATGCTTTTCGGTCCTTGTGCTTGAAAATCGACGAAATTCCCACTACTCTGACCAATGTAGTCGAGATGCCAGAGCAAACTGCATTGCTGGAGCCTTTGCGACGACCATCCGACATACCTTCTCCTGCACCCACCACCGCATCACAGACAAGCGACAGGGATAGCGACAGCCTATTGCAGAGTGCCCAGAAGACCCTGCAGCAACTTAGCGTCCAAGATCTCGATACATCGATTCAGCCCCCAACTTTCGTCCAGCCGCATCCTCCGCACCACGTCTTCCCCGCTCGAATGCACAAGACCCGAGAGTTGACTCGACCTGGAGCAGAGAAGAGAACCTTCCATTTCGATATAGACATCACCAACTACCCTGATACTGAGGGCGTTGATTTCAGGGTGGGAGGAGCCATTGGAGTTTCCGCCCCCAACGACGAGTCCGAAGTTGACGAGATACTCGACCTCCTCCTGATACCACGTTTCTTGCGTGACAAGCCCGTCTCACTGCGGACAACCAAGGGACGCTGGCCCACGGTCTGGGGTGATGAGAAGGCCCGTGAACTCGTCACAACGCGCCGGGATCTCCTGACTTGGTGCTCTGACATCCAGTCTTACCCACCTACCAAACACCTTCTACGCGTCTTGGCCGAGCACGCGACAGCAGACAATGAGAGAAAGATCCTGCTATTCCTCTGCTCAGGAGAGGGCCAAGGGGTTTTCTGCGACTTCCGGACCGGTCCCCATGTTTCTGTCTCCCAGCTTCTGCACGCGTTCCCCAGCTCGAAGCCACCGCTGGATCTTCTCCTCTCCGTCCTTCCGCCTCTGATGCCTCGGTTCTATTCCCTTTCCAACGACCCGCACGACTCGTACTTGACCCGAGACGGCAAGACACATCGTTTGATTGAGATCGCAGTCACGGTTCATGACACCGCTGATTGGAAGAAGGGAACAAGAAACGGCGTGGGGTCGGGCTTCTTCCAGCGACAGGCGCTCAAGTTCCTCGAGGCTGAGGCGAGAGGCGAGAAAGAGCCTCAGTTCTACATCCCCATGTTCAAGGGCCTGATGGCGAACCCGCTGGCCAAGGAATTTGTGTCTGATGGGCCCATGCTTCTTATTGGGGCTGGCGTGGGTGTTGCACCCTTCCGCGGCTTCGTCCAGCGTCGCCTCAAGACGGCCAACTGTGCCAACAAAGTCTGGGTCCTCCAGGGTATCCGCGATTCGCTTGTCGATGAGATCTACAGTGGCGAGTGGGGCGTACACGAGGATGAGGTGAAGCGTGTGGTAGAGAGTCGTGTGGGCGAGGGCCGTTATGTTCAGGAGGAGGTCGTCAACCAAGCCGACCTGGTGTGGTACGTCATCAACGCCGTGGACGGCCGCGTCTTCGTCTGCGGAAGTAGCAAGGGCATGGGCGAAGGCGTCGAGGACGCTCTCGTTGACGTCGCCATGAAGAAAGGCAATCTGGGCCACGACGAGGCCAAGAACTTCTGGGCATTGAAGAAGCAGGTTGGCCAGTACATTGCTGAGACCTGGTAATCTGATGCGCAAATGGTCGAAACTCTTTCATCACGGGTGTCCCGTGATCATCGTCAGGCCGTTCCCGACAAGAGCAAACCTGACACAGCATTCCGGCGCACGATACCCTTCCAAACTTGGCTATCGGCGTGGGAAAGAACTAGAAGATCATCAGCGCAAGCATTTAGTCTTTAGTCTTTAGGCTTTGGAGCGACTAGGAAAATCTGCATAGGGCCGCACGGACTTGTTTTAGAGGGGAAAGCAAGGCATTTTGGGCAACTTGCCCCCTCGGATGGCGTTCAGGACTTCAGGGGTATTGGGATTGTTAGCCTCAACATTCCATTTGGCATGGTTCATACAGTTTACATATAGTCACATGGCTCGATTGGGGCTTCGTACAAGCGAATGGAATGATATATTCAAACAAATTGAACGAGCCACAATGCTTTCCCCAGGGGTTCGATGAATGTGTCGTTACATTTATACCCCGCCATCTTGGCCAGCCAGCCGAGTGGCCGTCTTGCAAGGAAGTTTTGGGATGATGTGATTTGGTAAGTCTTGCAGTCTACCCCCGGGATGCTTTCGCCTTGTAAATGGAATATGTCGTTGACTCCTTTTCCTCCCAGGACGGCCATTCCATGGTTGCGATGGAGATGTCCAGTAATGCTCGGCTTCACAGTGTCCGCATTCACAGTACAGGTGAATTACTACCCCAAGCATCATCACAGCTAGCAGTTCCTGTAGAAATATCGTGGGTGTTTACTCTTCTGCACCCGTCTGAGTCGGTTATGGTCCGATGAGTTTGGCAGATGTAGTAAGTCCCTGCTACCGCCGCCTCACGTGTACTGGCATGCCGTCCTTTGGGTGCATGACGGTCTTGCCAGCCCCATACAGCCGTTGCCCGTCGATAGTCGGCTTGGGATAGTTCGGGCCCCTGTTTGCGGTTTGACGGAAATGTAAGTAAAAGTGCGGAAAGTCATACAAGAAGAAAAAAAGGACGAAACAGAGAATGGCCTTTTGATTAAACTCACTGTTGAAGATCCCACTCCTCCCACGCCTCCCGGATGTCAAACTCCCTACACACCAGGGCCGCCACAAGCTTGACCTCCACCATGGCGAGCTCCAGGCCGATGCAGTTCCGCGGGCCCATGGAGAAGGGCCGCCAGGCGTCCCGGACGGGGTGCAGCAGCGGGTCGCCGGGCCCCGCGAGCCAGCGCTCCGGGAGGAACTCGGCGGCGCGGGCCCACACGGCCGGGTCCAGCTGGATGACGGAGGGGACGTCGTGGACGGCGCAGCCGCCCGTGGGGTAGCATGTCCCGGGGTCGGGGCCTGGGATGGTGAGTGAAAGGCCGTGCTCGCCCTGGCGGACCGTCGAGGCGAGGGGGTAGAAGCGGAGCGTCTCCTTGACGACGCCGTGGGTGTAGGACAGCCTGTTGAGGAGCTGCGGGGACCGGCGCAGGGCCCCGGCGGCCTGGGCCGGGTCCGCGCCTAGGACGTCGTCGTGTTCGGCGCGGAGCCGGGCCAGGCTGGCTGGGTTGTCCTGTAGCAGCTTGAACATCCAGCAGATGGTGGACGAGGTGGTGTCGTGGCCTGCGAAGAGGAAGAGCTTCAGGTTGGCCAGGATGGCCTCGACGGCGTCCTGCCCGGGCTTGTTGCCGTTGGTCTCCTGCAGGGTCCGCGCGATGGCGAGATTTAGTATCGTCTTCTTTGTCTCCTTCTCGTTCTCGTTCTCGCCCGCTTTGAGGCCATCATCCGGCAACAGGCCGCATGGTTTCAGACTCTCCTCGATGCGACCCAGGAGCGCCCGCCGCAACACTTGGTTGTTCCGCCACCGGGCCAGGCTCTCCCATGGCATCCGCTTCATTCCTAAGACGTGGTTTATCCCGACGCCCTTGCTCATCAGCTGGATCTGGCTTATCAGTGCCTGCTTGAGGGGACTGCCGTGAGGGGTGGTCTGCTCGTGCAGTCGTTCGTCCCTGGGTAATAGGGGGTTAGTCAATTGCTGCTAGCTATGTCCCATGAACATAACCATCCAGCCCAGGTTAGTTTACTTCACTCACATGGTCGCCCGGAGGATAACATCGAACGTAAGATTGGTAGTCTTCTCCTCCAGCTGGAACACATCACCCCACGCACCATCACCACCTTCACCACCCTCCCCCACCGCGCCAGCCATCTGCTCCAGAAGCCCCCTGAACACAAGGATCTCATCGATCAGCTCGGGAATCAGCAGCGTGATGTTGCGCGGACTAAAACTCGGGTTGAACCGCGACCGCCACGTCTTGGAGAGCGCGCCGTCGGCCGAGGTCATGTCCAGGTTGTCTGTCAGGGGCTCGAGGAAGGTGCGCGTGATGGGGTGCTTGGGCAGGCTCCTGTGCTGGGTGAACTGGGCCGAGGCGCGGGCGTCGAGCACCATCATCATGAGGTCCGGGAAGACGGGCCAGACGTCGAGGTACAGCACCGGGGGCGCGTGGTCCAGGTCCGGGAACCACTGCTTGTGGTTGTTCGCGAGCCACTGCATGATGACGCCGAAGTGGGCGTCGGCTGGGTGGTCCTTGTGGAATCTCAGCAGGAGGGGGATGTGGCCCATGAAGAAGGAATGGGGCAGTGTTGGCTATGGGTTTTGGTTTGTTAGTCGAGTGGTCAGTCTGGAAGGGGAAAGGGGTTCGGATTGTGATATTAGAAGCGTACGATGCCTTGTGCTCGCAGTCGTCGGACGCTCATTCTGACTTTGTATCCACGATATAAGAACCTCCCTACGGCCAAGATGGCTATGAGACTCACAGCCCGGACGAGGATCGGGCGAACAGAGGCAAGCCAGTCCATTGCTACGACGAGTAGTACTGAATCGGTTGCGATATTACAGAGTTATCCTGGCTGAAAGAATGTGTCGTCGGACAGTTCAGAACTTCACAGTATCGTAATAGTTCCCATCGCAGGAACTATATCATGTGAAGAGGTTGGTCAACGTATATAATGTAGTATCTCCAACTGCCCAACTCCATATCACGCACTTGAACGCACCCACGTAAGCTGACATGTTGTGGCCTATGCCGTCGATTACTGAATACATCAACACGTCGAGAGGTACTCTAACTCACTTGGGTATACCGTAGGATTCCATTGGAGTTGACGCCCAATGAGAGAGCTATAGAAGGGCCAGCTACCAGCTTACACAACGGTAAGCACGGTGCGTTGCTGTTCCACGCCCGCCATTGACTTGGATATCATTCAGTCTGGAGGTGAAGGCCAGCCTATTTAAGTATGCAGCAGGACGAAGAAATTGGGTTAGACATAGTGACCTGGGTAGGTACTTCTAGTGTGCCCAGGAGTAAGTATGGCCCATTGCATAGTAGGTAGTAGGTCACAATTCATGTACCCTTCCAGCATCTGTCCCCTCGATGGCGGTTGAAGACGAGATTGATGAAACGATGAGATCCATGGATGATAAAGATAATCTCTATGGATCTGCATATTAGGAAACTCTTGACTTCCCATGTCTTGGAAAAGGGGAAATCAACAGGACAAAGGTGAGTAGGTAAATGTGGTTGACTCGAGTATGGTATGTATGGGTCGCGATTCGCAATGCCTTTCTAATCGTTTAGTCATCTGGTCGTTGTCGAGCTAATGTTAACAGTGGATGGATTGGTAACAAGTTTGAAATCCTCAGTCCGCCAGCCTATACCAGTAACGTCACTTTCTATAGCGTTAGTAACTGAAGTGCTGAACCTCGTTAATACAACCGGACTTTATCCACATTGGTACTTATCGCCGGATCATCACCAATTGAGCTTGACTATCACCGACTCGGGGCCGGATCTCCCTAAATATCCGGGAATACCATGATACCTGCTCTCACAGGCCAGATGATATGGCATGAACAAGTCCTCATCTAATGAAACCCGTTAAGATACCTAGGTAAGTTAAAGAGCTTTAGGATCTTAGTGGTTCAGGTACCGCGTAGTTAGCGCTACGAGAGAAACCTTGGAAGATTCTAGGAGACCCCATCTGACCCCGTTCGTCCCCATTCTGTTCCCCATCGTGCAATACTCCGAGCCATGTCCACCACCCATCCAAAGCCATTCAAGCCATAAAAACCCCCCCTTTCGTATGCGGGAGGGAGGGGATTCAAGGGTCCCGTTCCAGGGCCTAGACTACTAGAATATAAATCCACCCCCTCTTCTTTTCCCCCTCTGTGTCAGCAGTTGGTCATCAAGTGACGAAAGCACGAATATGAATAGAGCTATCCCCCTCGCGAGAATTGTCTCATCCTCACTTAAAACCACAACTTCTAAACCAGCTCTCTTCTTCAACCTCACAACCCGTTCAACAACAACAAATACCACCACCAGACCTCTTACTACCCGCCTCTTCTCCACCACCACAGCCAACATGTCTGCCGTCAACGCCAACAACGTTCTTGACAACATCAAGAACCGTCGCACCTACTACCCCCTCTCCAAGGACCTGACCATCACCCCTGCCAAGGTCCAGGAGATCGTCAAGGAGGCTCTCCAGCACGTTCCTTCCTCCTTCAACTCCCAGTCCAACCGTGTCCTCGTCCTCTTCGGTGCCGAGCATGAGAAGCTGTGGGACATCACCACCGAGGTCCTGAAGGCCATCGTCCCCGCTGAGAGCTGGGAGCCCACTGCCGGCAAGATGGCCATGTTCAAGGCCTCCGGCGGCACTGTACGTTTTCCATTCCCCTCCACCCCTCCACCAAACACCTGTTCTGGCGACTCTCCCATGTACTGACCATATTCTTCCCTCTCGCTAGGTCCTCTTCTTCCAGGACCAGAACGTCATCAACGGCATGCAGGAGAAGTTCTCCATCTACGCCGACCGCTTCCCCACCTGGGCCACCCAGTCCGACGCCATGCTGCAGTTCGCCGTCTGGACCGCCCTCGAGGCCGAGGGTCTCGGTGCCAACCTCCAGCACTACAACCCCCTGATCGACGCCAAGGTCGTCGACGAGTGGAAGATCCCCCAGAGCTGGAAGCTCAGCGCCCAGCTCGTCTTCGGTGGCAAGACCGGTGAGGCCGGCGAGAAGGCCTTCCAGCCCGTCGAGGAGAAGTTCAAGTCCTTCGGCGCTTAAAGGAGAGTGTCTGTTTGGTTTTTCAAGGAAAGGAATAGAGCGAGAAGAGGGAAGATGAAGAAGAAGACGAAGAGAAAGAATAAAGAAGGAAGATCAGGCCAGAGCTTATAGAGTTCTAGACCTAGATACCTACATGTCCATTGTCGAATGGCCTGCTTTTTGAGAGCCTGCTGTTGTTATTGTATATACCTGGTGCGTTAGATGCAATGTACCAAACACGATTGGATGACCATGATCAAGTCCCCTCCGACAATTACAATGCAAGAGTGATTGCTCCGGTGACTATGTTGTGAGTGAAGTGCATGTGGACCTGGTGACGATCCAGTTGACTGTCCATAGCTAGCGATACCGTTCCAATTGGAGTATCGGGTGGCCATTACGATGGCTAGTTTGATGGTGGTTTCAGGGCCCAGCTGTCTTGATGAAACGGTCAGTGATCTGATGTGGTTTGATGTTAAAGTGAAGATAAGAGAGAAAAGAATAAATAAGAAGACACAGAACAAGAAGCAAGAAAAAAGTACACGGGCCATGCTTCCCGGCACGGGTCGTACATAGTACATAATTCAGTACATACATACACTTAAGCATGCAAGTGAGGAAAAGAACTGGGGTGTAAGCCAACCAACAGCTGCACGATTTACATGTTGGAGTCGTCAACATGCACAACTACCGGTATGAGTCAACCACACAGAAGAACACAATTGCTGCCTGTATACTATGGTACCTGTCTGTGCCGCATGCAGTGGATATCGTGTGTTTGACCTCAGTGCATTAGTCTGCATCTAATGTTCAGGAAAGGACCGGAGGCTGCCAGCTCCCTTCAAGCATCATTGGGGCAGCCCATCCGGTTTTGAGTAAGAGTTGAATATATCTATATACGTTATAGGTCAAAGCTACGCCTCTGTCTACCGCTAGACCACGATGGATGAGGCCATGGACAACACCTTGAACACCGTAAAGAACGACATGTCAGACCAAGACTCATCAACAACAGACAAAGACTCCGTAATCGAGACATGGCCCCCCGTAATCGACGCAGTATGCAAAGCCACCCGCGATGCCCACCCCTCCAGCCCGCCCTTCGACCCAGCCCAGCCCACCCCCTTCCAGACATACTGGCACGGCGTCTTCGCCCGGCTACACACCAGCGTCCTCTCGGACCCCAGCATCCCGGAGGCGCTCACCTCGCCCCCGTCGCCCCGGTTCGTCATCACCCTGTTCGGGAGACCCAACACCATGGGGTGTCCCTGCTGTCTGCCCCGTGTCAGGCCCAACATCGTCCTCGAGAACCCCGCGGGTGTCACCAAGGGCGAGCTCGTGAGGGCGCTGATGGGCTACCTGTATGGCCCGGGGCTGCCGCGTGTCTATTACTGGTACGAGAGCCCCGGGGTGATAGGCCGGGGAGGCCTGGAGGATGGTGAGGAGTTGGAGTTGGAGGCTGGCCCGGAAGATGAGGACTTCGAGGCCAGCCGGGAGGATGAGGACTTCGAGGAGTTTGAGGAGGTCCCGGAGGACGAATCGCAGAGGACTGGACAGCTTATCTACACCGCGGACTGGATGAGCCAAGGAACGGGTCCCGATGGACTAAAATATGCATATGGCCGTACGGAATATAAAATCTGGCTGTACTGTTCTCCGTGGGAGGAGTTTGAGACCAAGGCTGCCGAGACTGACAGGACTGCCAAGAATGCTGCTGAGAATGATGATGCATCGGATACGAATGTGACGATGGCACGACTGTGAACGTCCATAATGGTAGTAGTCAGGCCATAGATAGGAGACTCCTGGATACGGTTACTGAATGTAACTGATCCTTCGTTCCAATTCCGATATACTCTAAATGATCGTCCAGGGATAATGTTCTCATTGAGACCCCAAAAACGCCGACGCTATGCAACAATATTCAATGTTCATCCCGCCCTATGCTGTGCACCCGAACAATTGGATTACACCATTATCCACATGCGACACGATACCGTGTGACCGCAACCCACACGGCGATGAAACAAACTGGTATGCGACATTCGGTCGATTTCCATCTTGGGAGACGGCCGCCGACCAGCCCTTGTTTTCCCCTATCTATTTCGCCGACAAAATGCCGAACAGGGTTGCTGGATGCTCGTATGATCCAAATTTTGATTGCGCCGGCTCTGCTGGAGGGTTACAGAGGGTCGCAACCGAGTTCCCAGACAACGAGGGTGACTTGCGACCATTAACCTCCGTATTGGTCGCCGGGGTTTTGATAGAATCATTGGCCTCTGTGGTCGCGCCAGACGTGACAAGGACTGAGTTGGGATCGATGCAGTCGTAGAATAGCATGAACACGCCTCCCTGTGACAGCACGTCCTGTTCCCCAACCTTGGTGACAGTCTCGTCACTCAAACGCCACCACTGGGCGTCTGCATCCTCGCCATAGGGCTCGTCGGTGATTGCTTCATCCAATCTGCTCTCGTTGATATCATCAACATCGTTTGCAAGCTCGTCGCCTGCCAGATTGGGCGGCTGGTCTGATTTCCCCTCGACTTTCGAGCTCCCCGGGACCTTCATGGACCTGCGCGGGTGCCTCCTATAGCACACGTAATGACCGTTCTCGTGTCGCCCGTAATGCGTCACTACGGCGCGAAGCTCATAGATGGGCCCAGATATCCTGGATGGGTGTGCATCTCCTGCGACCATCGAAGCTCTAGCATCGAGCACCCACTGCTCCTTGTCACCATTTAGTTCCATGACCTGAGCCTTGACACCGTCCTTTCTTGCTTCTGCGGGGATCCTCACACCCTCCGCGCTGCCGATACACCAAGGGCCGAGGTCCAACGTCTTGGGAAACTGGACTGCGGCCAGATTTTTATACGATCGGAAAGTAGTTGGGTCAAACACAGAGCGATTCATGTGCATCACCAAGCTCGGTGGTGGTCGTCCAATCACCACTTGCTTCGTCTTGGTCGAGCTGACCATCTTGTTGTCGGGTATCTTCAACGTCTTGATGATCTTGTCGTCAAATTCGTCCTCCTCCAGAGCGTCCTCGATAACTTTCAGCCTGGCCGCTGCGGCGGGCAAGGCCTTTGCCATTGGCTGCAGGCCTTTCTGATAATGGAGAAGAGTGCATTTTACGCATTCCACGCCCTCTATCGACTCTAGCCGTACGAGGTTGTCTAGAAGCTCGAACAAATCGTAGTGTGGTACGCCGCCCTCGAAGTTCAGCGTCAAACAGTTGAAGGGTATCATGGACAGCCCTTCCGAGTATCCACAAGCCGTACAGGCGACGCGCTGCGCAGAAAGACCTTCGAGCGGATTGCGCATGGTCACCAGCTCGGAGCCGGCCTTGGACAGGGTGGGCAGGCTCTGGTAGCCGCTGTCATCACTATGTTGACTGGCGGCAGTATCGTCCTTGCTCGGGTCCGTCTCGTAGCCAGGCAGTTTGCATGCTGCCTTTGCTCCCTTCTCTATGTCCTTATCGATCTGGTCCAACAATTTGGAAAAGTATTCCTGAGCATCCTGCTGCTGTATCGTGCTCATGTTCTTGAGGACCCCCGGCGTGAACAGCGTCTTGCCATTGTTCGACGAGTCGTTCAGTTCGGCGATGAAAGCACGCAAGGACCCAGCGGTAGTAGTTTGGTCATTGTGTGGTGGTCGTTCTGCAGGCGTGAAGCCGCCTAGGTATCGAGGTAGGTGTTTCAGTGATGCCAGCCCTTGCAATATGCTGTTTTGGAAGCAAGAATTGTCCCAGTTCCCAAGACCAGCGGGCTGGCTGATATCCCCCTTTAGCCCCGAGAACGTATGAGACAATGTCCGGCGACCTGCCTGGGAGACAGAGGCGACTATCCCCCCGGGCTGGTCGGCTCGCAATATTTTACGAAGGACGTCGCTCTTGGCGGCATGGGTGGTTGGTTGTGATGACAGCATGGGGATCGGGAACAGGGGAGGATTCACCCATCGATCAACAGCGTAAAGAACGAATGCTGGGATCACAAATACGAGGGCGTCCCAGAGGACTTCGGGGATGGTAGGTAACTGGCGACCGCGGGAGGCTGCGTGGTTTTGGGCGAGATGGTAGCCAAGAGTGAGGAGGATTATGGATAGGGTAACCAGGACGCTGGGCTGCAATATCCTGTCCCGTAGATTCTCTCCGGAGTAGTAAGATCCGTAAGTCAGATGGTTCTGGAAAGGGTCGTAGCGCCTCGAATCCCGTAAGGTCGACGAGGTCATTCTGAAGCGACGCGAGATGCGAAGAAGGAGGAGGAGGATGTGGAAGTTGGGCGCATGTGTTGCGGGCGATGGTCGGACAGACTGATCGACGATGCGATCATTACAGATTGGAAAAGAGGTTGGAAAGAGGAGAGGCCATGGCCAGGGCGGACTTCAACGCTTGAAAATCCTTCGTAGGCGCAAATGGCGAGTAACAAGCAATCGACGTTGTGGCGGACACACACACAACACAACACAACTTGTTTGTTTGTCGCAGAGCGGAACTTGCAACTGGAACTTAAACTTTTGAGTGGAGGACGAAAGCTCCGAGGCAGCTGACAGATGCAAATGGCTTGGATGGGCCACGGCTTTAGTGGCTGAAGCCCTGTAGCCTGTGATCGAGACCCTGCAGATCCTTATTCAGCCGTTGCAACCCGCTAAATAGAGGCCGTTTCTTCATCATCTCCCAGTCACCCTTTCTTTGTGTATTCATCCAGAGATCAAAGAACAAAACCCCTACAAGAAACAAGGCATTGTGTATATTGGGCGGGTATATTTGCCTGTAAATTATCTGTGCGGAATCCTGTCACCGTCGACGAGAAAGAATATTTCGAGACTTGCGTACGAGTAACAAGACTGACGCTTCAATTTGTGAACTATGTATGATGCTCCTGGTGGTGTAAGCATACTCAGTCATCAATGAACATGGATTTGTGAACTATGTAGGTATCAAAACTCGGGAAACCCGCAGCTCAAGCCGAGCATGTGACTCTGTTGGTCACTGATGGGAGACTATTGTTCCAAACACGCTTCCCTCCATATGCCTTCCATCCCATAAGACTGTCTCGGAAGTGCTGCATAATATCGGTGAGGAGAAACCTTGTTCACCTCTCATGCTGATTTCGGTGCTCTCAGACGTCTCTTGTAAGTCACAACCCCAACTGGAAGCTTGCAGTCGATGTCAACTACACTCCGAATCTCGTAAGGACGATTGCCAGGAGGGAAGGCCTCCTCGATCTGTGTAGTGACCCTTTCAATGACCTCCTTGGCCTGTGATAACTCCCACTCACTCAAAATCTTTGCGCAATCCTCCAATGCAGCAAAGCCGAACTCGTCGCGCCTTATGTCAAGCGCTCCCAAACTCGTCTCACTCTGCGCCGTAGCAGGGATGACAACGAGGGAGAATGTGGAAAAGCGACCTGTCTCACCGGACATAAAAGAGGCTGGCCCGGCGCCGCCCTCCGGTTCATTGTGCCTCCGTATCTCATCGCCCATATTTTCGTGGTTCCAGACAATTCCCGGACCGAACCTTCCATCAACGACGGCCAATGCGATTTGTTTTACCCTGGACATCCAAGATGCGCCGCATAATTTGCTAAACATTCGTCCATTCTGGTAGTCGAGGAAGTAGACGAGATCAGTGTTCACATTGACAGGAAAACGAACAGCGCCCGCCTCGGCGTCCCTCTTTAGCAGTACATCGCATTCGCCTTTTCCTTGCTCGCTTGTGATGACACGGCTCAGGAGCCTCCTGGACGCAGCGATAGACAGTTTACCGCGGGCATAGGTCTCCAGCCTGTCGCGTGGATAGCTAGCCAGACCCGGTCCGCAAGTCGTGAGGTCTGCGACAACGTGTGTTTCCCTGAAGGCTGCACGGGCCTCGTAGTGAGCTTGACTGGCAAGAGCGAGTCGAGCACTGTCCTGCGGATGCAAAGTCTCGTTGGTCGCCGCGTCCAGAGGAAGGTAAAGAGGATACAAGGGAGGGTCTGCTGGAGGATAATAAGTGTTGTTGGCCGAACATATGACGTGTATGTTACGGTGGCTATTGAAGTGGTGATGCCATACTTCACGGCGTAGTTCAAAAGGTAAGTTGGAGAAAGACGTTAAGGTCGGCGGTGCTGAGACGCGCTCTGACTCCAACTTTTCGGCCATGACTCTGGGAGATCATCAATCGTCAGGACACAGGTTTTCTGCCCCAAACCGCGAGTGCTCATTTCCTGAGAACTTTGGAGGTGAGGATATTAAATAGGTCATGTGCGTAGGAGTGCCCCTGAGGAACAAAAGGGCAATGGCGGCACTGAATCGCAGGAAGGAAACCACATGAGCACCTTTAAGGGGCATGTGATTGGGGAAACGTCACCAACATTCATTTGTAGTGGCGAATAGCCTCGGCTGATGAGGATGCTTCTTTGTAGGCAAATTTCGATGATGCTAAGGCCAACGGCCAACTTCTCGGGCTCTCCGAACGAGGCAGTTTTTTGAAAGAATTTTAAACCGACCGAGTAAGAGTACAAGCTACTCTCGGGAAGGTCACCAACCGGTGGAGATATCTCATTGAAGCCACTTGAAACAAGACAGAAGGTATTCCCAGGCGCGCGTGCGTGCGGTGCCTGGGTTTGCAGAGAACCTTTTATTTTTCACTTCGTCGGCGATCCGGGCTGAAGCTCCTCCGGCCGTGCGGAGATCTGCGACGGTATCTGTCCCCATCTCTGTTTCTGGACCTGCTCCTTCGTCGGTGGTCCGGGCTGCGACTTTGGCTGCGCGAATCATCTTGGCGTCTGTGTCGCCTGTGACGTTCGGGATCGCGACTTCGACTCCTGTCCTTGTGCCTTCTGCTGTCGTAACGTGAGGAAACCGCGCCTTCGTCGTCCCGATCTCTCCTTCGTCGACTGTCTTTTCCGCGGCTATGACTGCGATGCCGGTGCCTGTGACGATGCTCCCGGTCACCTCTATGCCTCCTCTCGTCTTTGCCTTCATGTCGTCGCCCGCGTCGTCCTTCCTGCTTATCCTCCTTCTTTGTGCTGGGTTGAAGGCCGCCTGGCGCAGCCTGGTCATCGACCACCCTCGATCCAGATACTTCAATGGCGTTTGCCCCAGACTGGTTTCGTACTGGCGGTGGTAACCCCAGTGCTTTCGCCATCGCATCCTCCTCCGCCTCCTTTATTTTTTGTATTTCCTCGCGGCGCAGTCGGGCCTTGCGCTCCTCTTCTGTTTCATTCGGATCGAGATTGTCGGAGTCCGCTTTCGCATACCACTGGAGGTCGCGTCCCGCTTGCCATCGTCCGACGGGTGCCTTGAGAGAATGACCCAGGTAGTTTTCGCGATGTGCCGAGTTTGCGACTTCGTCCCAGCTGAAGTTGACTCCTCCCCTTGATCCTGATTTGCGGATTGTCGATACCAAATCCATGGTGGTATCTCGGGTGTGCAATGCCGCACAATATGACTGGAGAGTTCGTCCTTGAGGTAAGAACGTATGTGAGTGTAAGATAGATGGTGATGTCAATGTTGTAGATGGGAAGTTCCAGGTGTTGGAAGTGGAAAGTCTATAAGCTCGCAGCAATGTTGCCTAGTGAAGATGGAACCTCGAAAGGTACTGTAGCCGTAGCTGTCCCACTAAACTTAACAGGGCTGAACGCAGGGGGCACCTGGAAACACCAGACCCCCCCTGTCGCTTCTCTACTCCACACCCAGTTCGAGCTTCCAGACTTCCCCACGGTCGGTCGCTTTCACGAGCTTCTTTCAACCGACAAACTTTCGAGCCTCCAAACTACAAACTCCAAAGTACAACCCACGACATCGACCTCGACTGCTTCCCAAAACCTCAAAGGCAGGGCTGAGGTCGTCGTTCGATTCTAAAATAACTCGATTCAAGACAGTCACAAGGAGCTCACCGTCAAAATGGGCTCCACGACAAAGGAAGCCCCCTTGGACGAGATTCAATGGAGAAATCCAGCGTTCCTCATGCACAATGGACCACTGCACAACAACACTGTGCTGATCTATTTCGCCGACTCACCTTTCCACGACCGCACGTCCAACAATGCCACCATCATCGCGCAATCTCTGTACAACCCAAACCTGGCCCAGGTTGTTGCTACTCGAGAGGCCTTCGAGGCCCGGCTGAAGAGCATGGCTGGCCTTGAGTACATCGTCGCCGAGCAGCCCCGCGAAACAGGGCCTGGCCAGGGAACGGGTGTCTGGGTCATTCGCAAGCAGACAAGAAGGAAGAGGCCTGGTGCTGAAGATGAGATCACGGTGCACCAGGACTACTTCATTGTTGGGGAAAATGTGTATATTGCGCCAACTTTTGCGGACATCATGAGCTCAAGACTGGTAGGTTACTCTTCTTCGTGTCCGCTGTAGGGTGTACCACTGACGATTTCTCTTCCTCTCCAGGCCACCATGTCCCATGCCATTGGCAAGGTCTTCGAGAACGCCAACAGCATACAAAAGTGGACGCCCGCCCGCGGTCACGTCTACGCCAGTCCTCAAGTCCCCCGAGCATCGACGCTGGATCCCAAGGAAGCAACGCCCATGCCAGAAGGCCCCGGTGGCAAAGCAGGCCAGCCGCCCACGAAGACTGCTACGGAGGCTGAACAACTCGCCCGCCTGGCCGAAGAGTCCTGCTCTATTCACGTAAAGTTCGGCGGCGACTACATGGACGAGATCCCCATCACGGGAGCGCCAGGGAACTTTTACTTCACATCCACGGGGCGTAACGACAAGTTGGCCGTTCCTCAGGTCCAGCCACAGCCCGCCAAGCCGCCCGTGCTTGCCCCTCTGAACACCAAGGCTGCGGAGGCCGTTTTAGCGAAGGATGCTAAGAAGACAAAGAGTCCCAAGCCGGGCGCGGGCGGGAGGTCGAAGGATAGGAGGAAGAGTAAGGGTGGATCGAGCGCGGTGACCGGGACGCCCACACCGTCGTGAGATTGTCTTCCCGAGGATTAGGTGTTCTCCTTCAAGAAGGCCATGGAACTGGATATAGGCGTTCTGGTATTAGGTTATATGTGATACCCCTGTTTATTCGCCACTCGGACGGCAAGCAGAATGAGAAATACATGCTCATTACCATCCCTTCAATTTGTCCATTGCTACACTCGAATTCACAAATATTGATGGCGGGTATGCATACCCTCCATGCCGCAGCTCCTGGCCGTCTCATGACTATCGACTTGACCGATTTGTGACAAGTTTGACAAGGCCTTCTGAGGAAGCGCTTACTCGTCCTAGTTGTTTGACCCCACGACGCACCTATTTGACAATGCAAGATTGTAGTCCATTCGGGTAAATGGGTATAGCCACCTCGCACGACTTTCACAGATCCACTATGTATGATCTTGGCCAAACCTCACTTTGCATGGCAGTTCACAGTCTCACGATCTTTGCCTTTGATGGTTCACCAACTGACTGAAATTCCACCGTCCTTTGTGGACCGTCCGCCGGCGACAAGCGCAATAACTAGTATCTACTCTACAATCCACCCCTTGCCAGCGACCTTCTTCTGCGTGACCTTCCTCGCCGGCAACGGCCAGCCCATACCACCCGTGCCCTCGGCCCTCAGGTACGGGATAACCCAGACCTCCCTGACCTTCCCGCCCTCGGTCACGGCGACCTCCTTGATCGGCTTGCCGTAAGTGATCAGCGGGGTGCCCCTCGCCAGCGCGGCGATCTGCCCGCCCGTGACGTCC
The DNA here is from genome assembly GCA_003795315.1 of Cytospora schulzeri. Taxonomy (NCBI): domain Eukaryota; kingdom Fungi; phylum Ascomycota; class Sordariomycetes; order Diaporthales; family Cytosporaceae; genus Cytospora; species Cytospora schulzeri. Next base: position 1,045,592 of record LKEA01000005.1, read on the forward strand.
GTGAGAGTGTGCATCCTCGTCTTGGCCTTTCTCTCGCCCTCGGCGCCTCCCGGCTGTCCCTTCTGCAGGTACGAGTAGACGACGTACTCGGGGCACTCGCCAGGGCTGAGGTGCGCGAGGGGCGACGACGGGTGGATGTGGACGACGCGCTCGCTGGGGTCGGCATTCGTGGGCACGTCGAGCGGCGTGAGGGGCAGGTACGCCACGTCGATGGCGCGGCGCGGCTTGCGGCCCGTCTCGAACGGCGTGGGCGCCTTGTCGGCGCGGATGGCGATCTGGTCGATGAAGCCCGCCGCCACCATCTGCTTGAGCGCCGTGACCTGCTTCGCCGTCGGGGGCGGGAGCTTGTCCTGGAACGCGAGGCCCGCGAACGGGGCGATGTTGGTCCGGAGGAGGTCCGTGACCTGCTTCCGCAGCTGCTGGATCTCCCGCAGCGTCTTGAACCGGACAAAGTGCGACTCGCACCACTCCTCGGTCGGCTCGTGGGCGAACTCGCCGACGGCCTGCAGGAGCTTGATCGCGTCGGACTTGTCGTCCAGGAAGCAGAAGTTCTTGTGCACGGCGTTGAAGGCCCGACGGGCGTTGGCGCGTTGCTCCTCGGCGACGATGTCCGCGTTCGTGCGGAAGCTTCTCTCGCCGTCTTCGTCGTCTGTCTTGGCGGCCAGCTGGGGTATCACTTGTAGTTCTGGCAGGAAGACCTCGGCGGCTGACAGGCCAGCGATGAGGGCAATGGTGTACTGGATGCACTCGTATTGGTGCCCAACGAGTAGGATCCGAGCGAATCGTGGGGACAGGGGGAAGATAGACATGGTCTTTCCGATTTGTGTGACCTGCCCACCGTCGTTGATGGCGGACAGGTACGTCAACAGTCTCTCTGCTTTGATGAGACTCTGCCGACCTGGTGGCGTGGGGAATGGGAAGTTCACCACGTGCTGTAGGTTCATGGCCTTGAGCTGGAGGACCACACCCTCAATCGGCATCCGCAGCAGTTCTGGCTCTGCAAACTCTTGGAAATCCCTCTCGTACACTGCCGAAGAGTAAAGTCTGTAGCAGTGGCCCGGTCCTGTACGACCTGCACGACCAGATCTCTGGCTCGCGCTGGCCTTGCTGATCCAGCCAACCTCAAAGCTCTGCACGCCACTGACGCGGTCAAACTTCCTCTCCTTGGACCTGCCGCAATCGAAAACATATCGTATGCCCGGTATGGTAAGACTGGTTTCCGCAACGTTAGTGGCGAGGATGACGAGACGAGAGCCGTCTGGAGGTGTTTCGAAAACACGCATTTGCTCCTTGGTAGGCAATAGTGAGTAAAGGGGCAAGACGTGTATGCGCTTTGGGCCTGTCCCTGTTTCTCCCTCGTCCTCGGGAATCTCGAACTCGGCCTCGTCCTCCTCTTCCTCGTCGCCAGAAATAGGGTCCTCATCATAGTCTTGCACTCCACGGTCGTCCATGTCGCCAAAGTCGATATCTTCTGCCTCGATAGGGGCCTCGGAGGCTGGAATTCTGACTCTTGGACCTGGGGCAGAGTCCATCCCGGTGAAGGCCATCTTGAGCCTTTTGCTGAGCTGCGTTATCTCATTCTGTCCAGTCATGAAGACCAGGATGCCGCCTGGTGGGAGTTTCTTATGTCCTCGGCTAATCTTCCTGAATGCCTCCTCCACGTAATCGCCTTGCGTCCTTCGAGAGAAGTGCACAGTTACTGGGAACTGTCTGCCCTCGACTTCCAGCACAGGAGGTGGCGTTTTGAAGAGAGTTGGGTTTTGCGTCATGTCCTCGATCCGCAGAGTGGCGGACATGATAATCAACTTCAAGGGCTTAATCGTGGGATCCTCCTTGGCCAGCTCGCCTCGCAACTTCACAACTCTGCTGAGCATGCCCACCAGAATATCGGTGTTCACACTCCGTTCGTGAGCCTCGTCCACGATGATGGCGGAGTACTTCTTTAGAGCGATGTCTTGCGCCACCTCACGGAGTAACACACCATCGGTCATGAACTTCACAGCTGTTCTAGGGTCGACAGTGCCTTCGAATCGGATTTGGTATCCCACCCTTTCGGAGTGATCACCAAGCTCCTGGCCGACTCGCTTCGACATACTGACAGCTGCAACTCGCCTTGGCTGGGTGACACCAATCATCCCCGGTGTGGGTCCATCACGGGATCCATATCCGGCTTCAAACAGGAATTGAGGGACTTGTGTAGTTTTACCGGAACCGGTGGCACCACACAAGACGACTATGTCGTTGTTGTGGATGGCCTCCATGATCCTCTGTTCCTCGGCCACCACTGGCAACTTGAGGCGAGCTTCTTGGATATCAGGAGCCCGTGAAACAGTGACGCTGTAAGCTTTCCGGTCAGTGTCCTTTGTTGGTTGCAACTCAAGGGGCAACGGATCCTGCTCCAGTGGTCGAGGGGTGAAATTCGCAGGCTTCGGCATTTGCAGAAGTTGAGTTGCGGAATCCACAGGCTGGTATCCCATCGCTTCATTCCGCTGTTGATGTGCCCATTGCTTGAATGCTGAAGAGCGTTCTTTCCTCTGTGACTTTTCGGCCTCCTCGTCGATTTCTGAATCCTCCTCATCGTCTGATGAGGCATCTTCATCACTATCACCTTCGCTGCTGTCTTCGGAATCTGACCCCTCCTCGGATTCATCTTCCGAAGCATCCTCACCACTCGCTTCTGAAGATTCGCTTTCATCATCAGTCGGCATTTCCTCATCGCTAACATCGCTGAAGCCACCCCAGTCTCCTTCGGATTGAACGACCATCTTGTCCTGTTGTGGCTGAGAAAGGTCTATCTTGGATTTGACACCACCCCTCTTTTGCCGCTTTGCAAGCTTCGGCCTGCCGTCTTGGTTTACTTCTAACGGCCGTTTGAGACCGGAACCAAGCGACATCGTCGTCGAGGCGGCCTCTTTCTGTGCTGCGCCATTCAGCGGTGAAGGGATAGCCTGTCTGGGTGCTTTCTTAGGCTCCTCGCCCTCTGACGCTGCCTCTGAGTCCTCTGGTGCCGCCGGGACAGGCCTTCGCTCCTCGAACAGAATCTTCTCATTTTCTTCCGTTTCGATGCCGGCCTGTCTCTCTCTGAATGCCCTGGTCAAAGCCTCACGCTTCGTCTCGCGGTTGTGACCCAAAGCGCGACTGCTGGCAAACAGGCTGGTGTCCACCTGGTTCTCAGCCAACTTGACCAGCAGCTCTCGATTCTCGTCCCTCTTGAGCTTGTTCTCGATGTACTTATCGAGCCGCTTGGACTTCTTGCTGCTGACCTTGACGCCCTGATTCCTCAGCTCCTCACGCATGGCAGCTTTGCGTTCCTCCTTCTCCCTAACATGCTCGGGAAGGATTTCCTGGGCGTTGGAAAGATCATCAGGCTCCTCATTTTGGCGTTTGTTCCTGGCCAAGCCGCGGTGTCTCTGTTTCCGCTGACGAGGGACGAACTTAGGGGCCATCTTGTACCCAGATAAAGATTAGATAATGAGCCTCCTCTGTGTGGGATATCTTGATCCTGATGAATTTGAGTGTCGTGTGTTTGTTGACTGAGGTGCTATCAAAAACCAAGTATGTATGTAAATGGTACTCCGTCCACGGGTAATACTCTGAATAAATTTGACCGGGGGCTGAGATTGAAATTTTGGTATGCGGCCAGGGGACTTTAAGGTGGAACCGAGTTTAGTGCCATCAGTGGGGACCAACCGCCTGCACGAGCTTGAGTGTCACTGCAGGGATCAACCAGTGAGAGACCCACTGAGAGCGCAGCTTGAGATCGGGCCGCTAGTGGAGCATTACAAGGTCAATTGTTCACTGTTTGGTCTTACAAGAACTACCTCTCCTTCTACGCACACAATCCTCTGCTTTACCAGCACTTACGTTCACCCTACTTTGACCATCCCTCTGGAGCTGCTTATTGCCAGTTTGTCAAGAGTCCTCAAGAGAAAATGATGGAGCCAGCAGAAACCAGGGAGGAACCTTTCCCAGGTTCCTCCAACCAAGCCAGTGGAACAGTCAACGGCGTCGCGACTGAAGTCTGCAGCATGAACTTTGCAGACAAGATCATGCTCACCATATCTCAAGATGGACGCTTGTCACAATGGGTATGCTGAAACGGAGAAAAGTGTACTCAACATCCCTCAGGTACTGATCTTGAAACCCAGATCCAAGTTCCACTCTCAGCCCCATCGCCAGCTCTTGTAGACATGGCTATGCCTAGGGCTGAGCTATCCGCACTTCCCGCACTTCATCTGACTCCCAAGACTCTGCTGGGAGGCGGAGGCCAGGACAGGGAGACACTGGGCCAGCTATACGCCGCACAAATCGCCAGTCACCTCGCCTTGAGGAATCCAGAAGACCGAAGGACGCTTGTGCTTGGGCTGGGCCTGCGCAAATTTGATGCCGAGAGTCGAGATGCGTTTTTCGATGTCTTGGAGCTGGTCATCAAGGCCTTGTGAAGCAAATGAGGCCGAGGGATATTGAATTCCGGGACACAGAAATAGCAAAGCTCGACGACTTAAACCCGGGAACTGAGACATCCGCTGCCTACAATTTTTCGAAAACTCCGGTCAACACCGAACAACGCAGGTCAAGATAATCAGAAAACCTTGAATTAGCCATCGATCTGCAGGGATTCGAGTCTCATCGTTGCTCATCAGCCCGGTTTTGTTACAGAACCAGCATGTATTCGAACAACGTCTTCAGTGGCCAAATCTCACCACGGAAATATGATTTATGAGTCTCAAACTCACCAAGTTGTACCACTCCTGTCTAACTTACGCCCTCAATGATGACTTAAAGTCTCACACGCACCGAAAAAAAACGGAAGGCTTGAGCGGCTGCTTTTCCTGGGAGCTTGACGACGGGTGTCTGGGGTACTGCCGTACCCGGAGGTAACTGTCTGCCCTTTGTTTGGAGTTGGTGCGGTGTTGCGGCTTCAAACGGTGGATGTCTAGACGAACGATCCACCCACCTTGCAAAAGGCGCATCGTCTTGGCGGACCTGCTATAGACGGATATCATTGCTCGAATATGGCCGGCAAGAAGGATAGATTCTAGCTACTTGCTACTCCAATTGTGAATCCAGTCCTGATGCAATACGTGGTCATCCCAGAGAGCACAACATGCATCGAGACTAACATATCATCATCGGAGATGTATGACCTTTCCACGCCCGACTGGTAACAACATGTCAGTTCAAAAGTGTCCAGCTTCCTTGGATTTCATGAATTCACCGCCGCTATCAACCGCTACAGACGGTTACAGCTTTGAAGCCATGTCTTGAACGGATGTGACACGATGTACCAAGCGCAAGTCTCTACAATACGATTGTGCTGGCATCTCGATCGAGCAAGATCTGGATAGCCAGTGCCTGTTGCGATGGGTTGGGTCAGTCTTGAACACCAAGCCACTCTCCCTTCAACCACGCATGGCCAGGTAAGTATGCATAGTAATTGTGTATGGCGTTTCTGACAGTCTGCCGATGATGACTTCGGGCTATGGCAAGTGTTCCACATCGCCGGTTGTTGTTCCATCAACTGTAGATTCTTTATCACTTGGATTAACAGGGAGAAATCAACCTAGAGTTTCTCCATGACCAGAAATAACGAGGCTCTTAAGTCGACTCAGTCAGCCCATGGGAAGTGATCGTGGATATCAGGTGTCAAAAAGGCTCTCGGCGTGAGAAAGACACCGTTCTTCTCGATAAGCTACGTAGGTATGGCGTGGCTGGAGCGAGACACATGAGATTATTCCAATGCTTGGAAGAGGCGCCTCGTCAGACCTTTAGTGGTAGGTCCGCCGACTTTCTGATTCGCAGACAGCAAGACACAAGACTAGGGTAGTGACAATCTTGGAAGCCTATAAAGATGTATTGAGAGGGACCGGTCATCCAACTTGGAAAACGTCTTCTCAGAAAACCCGAGCTGACTTTCTTTCTCTTCTTTCCCTCCAAGGTATGAAGAAGATGGCAGAAGCTATTAGCCTCGCCGCAAGTGTGATAGCGATCGCAGAGATGACCTGGTATAGCTGTAAAACGCTGAACGACACCATCAAACGCTTTCGAAATGCCCCTGAAAAGCTCAGAAATCTTCTGGGCGACCTGGGCACATTGATCCAACTCCTCCAGTCTCTCAGAGGTCATCTCGAGCCCTCCATGTCCGCAGGCCACCCCAGCGCCCATGAAGCACTGAAGCCGGCGATGCAGGGCTGTCAACAGCTGTGTGACGAGTTCACCAAGAGATTGGCTGAGCTCACATCGCACTCAAACGAGGAATACATAGGGAGGAGGGACAGGCTCCGCTTTCACTTCAACGACACCGAGATTATGCTCCTGAAGGAGAGGCTGGTCCAGTACAAGCTGACCTTTGACATTGCCCTCAATGTGGCATCTCTGTAAGTCATATTGGTCATCTTGGTTTCTACGGATATCAACCTAACACACTTCAATCATAGGAGAACGACAAGCCAGAACAAGCAAACGACGGAGCATATGGAGACGAAATTTGTCGCTTCTTTGGGCAGCCTGACTGGGAAGATCGAGTCTCTCCAAACTGACATGCAACCGCTCTCAACACCACGAACCTGCACATGCAGTCAGGACAAACCTGATGGGAAGGTCCGCATTGCCGTGACAGCGTTTGAGCAGTATGCCAATGTGCTGAAGCAATGCCTGAAGGTCCACACACCTGTGCTTGAGGTCACAGGTAAACCTAGAGGGACCACGTTCAAATGGATTCGGGAACTGGATGATGCTAAGCGGTTTGCTGGGAATATTGGTGACGTTGGCAGTGGCGGCCCTGCTGTATATGTCGAACAAACAGAGGCAAAGGTCAGCTCACGTCAATATTTCGGCTGATTGAGCCAACGTCTGGTGACATCGCGGTGGACCAGTTGAGGCGCTTTGCTCTATATATGATTTAGCCTAAGACAGAGATCCATAGCTAGCCAAGACACCACTACACTGTGAAGGTGTCTCAAGCACGATCAAGACACCGGCCATGCCGGGAGACACTTATATCAGCCATGCTGTGGATGCCGTGGAGAGTTCTGGGATCAAAGCCTGCAATCGACATGAGTATTGCAGAAAGGAATCTACATGCGATGCAACTACATATACACTGTGCCCACCATGCCAAGCGGGGTTCGGCGTTATGATCAGTCCTCCATGACTTATTTTGTTCAAGTGACTGCATCTGCAATAATGACATTTTCGCTTTGCCCTTCTGTGCCTAACCTTGTTCGTGGAATAAGTTTAGACAAGGAGTTGCAATTTATGAAGCAGAAACCTACTCTTAAATGGGATGAAAGATACATGGGAGGCCGTGATATCTAAGACTGCCAAGCTCGGTGTTTCCTGTACTATTCCCGAACTGGGACGGAATCGATACCTCGCGCTAGACAAGCTGCCCTTGCATGAACCCGTGATCTGCTTGTCAGAACGCGCATGTAGTAGTTTGAAGATGGTAAACCTAGGTTTTTAGGTCCATTTGTCAAAACCAGCAAAGCACAACATACACTTGGGAGGGATCACGACTATGCTATACGAGAAGATATGGGCGACAAAGACATGACGCCGGATCTGCTACGTGAAATGACAACCTAAACCCGTTCAATATATATATAGGTTTTTAGTACAAAACAAGACACCATTATCTCAAGCTTACTCATGTGAACACATACATACCTACCTAGGTATCCTAAATAAAGTACCTAGGTACCTAGCGATGGTTGCCGGTATAAGCCACTTCAAGGGCCGGCTCGTAACCCTAACCCGGGAGGCTTGCCAAGGCGTACTGCAAAGCCCCGTGGTATAATTACGTAATCTATCATGCAGTCAGATGTAAGTAAGTTTGTAATGCTTCGTAAATATAGCCGACGTCAGAACCTCTCCTCAGGGCGAATAGTTGCCAAATCTTCTCCCAGAATCCAACAACGTTCCCTATAACTGTCGCACACTCGGGTGATTCGTCATGTCTCTACGACTGCCTCTCCACCTGTCGCGCCAACGCAGGCGGCAGTTCGCCCTGTCGCTACAAAGATTATACAGCGCCAGCACTAAAGCCCCCTCCTTCCCGACAGTCCCGACTTGTCCACCGTCGACATGCGAATGCGTCGCAACACCGCCCATGCCAAATGGTCTTGACATCGATTACAAGGGAAAACTGAACGGCCTCATAACCAGTTACAGAGAGCAAGTGCTGATCTGCACCGGGAAGGACGACTGGCCATCACGTATAGAGGAGGACAACAGCGGCGATAATTTGGCGGCAGACCTCAAGGAGCTCTTCGGCCGTGGGGGAGTATATAGCGACGTGAGTCGGACTTTCAAATACACACACATATATATAGGTGAGTGTGGGCATTGCTAACGGTAAGTGCTTTCTTACGGCCGCACAGCCCTTCCACAACATCTCCGTCCTGAACTCCTCCTTTCCGCCGTCTGTTCCTGCGAGGACGGAACTTGTCAACACTTCAGCATATCTTCTCCCCAGCTTCAAATACGTCCCTTTCCTTCCACGGGTGAGCTTCGACAGCGTCGAAGCGCTGGCCAAGGGCTACCTGCTGCCGGAGCAGCTGCACCCTATGCACGACGGTCTATCGCCAATTCACCGGGACAGGTTAACGCGAAAGTCCGTGTATGGACAGCTGCTACACGGTGTTAGGGACGTGGATGACATTTTGATCTTGATATGCGGCCATGGCGGTAGAGACATGCGCTGTGGAGTGATGGGACCTGTGCTCAGGGGCGAATTCGAGACGCAGCTACCACGGCAGGGCGTTGAGGTGCTGCGTGGGCCAGTCAGGGTCGATTTTGAGAGCGATGTTGAAGCCATCACGGGGACAATAGAGAAGCCAGCCTTGACGGCGCGTGTCGGATTGATATCCCATATTGGTGGCCACAAATTTGCCGGCAACGTTATCATCTACTTGCCTCCAAGAATGAAGGCGGCGGATGGAACAAGACACCCTTTGGCTGGGCACGGAATTTGGTATGGTCGAGTCGAGCCAAAACATGTCCAGGGGGTCATACATGAGACGATTGTCAAAGGTACTGTCATCGCAGATATGTTCAGAGGGGGCATCACGCAAGATAGAGAAATCCTGAGGTTATAGAAAAGTTCAATCACACAGCAGATCCGGAAGGAATAAATTCCCCGCTCCGTGTAGACATAGAACAGACAGTATTCAGTCTGTGTCCAGGAGGAGAGACATCAGACATCAAACATCGTAACCGTTGACGATTCATCTGGTCCGGTTGGGGCCCAGTGCACTTAAGAGAAGCTGAGAGTGCTATTATGGATATTTTGGCAGCCATAATCTTTCCGCTTGTTCAACGCCAATTTTGACTTCAACAATATAATGTTTCCATATCACCTCTCCAACAGAGAAAACCCCGAGTCCTGGGGTGAGTGAATGAAATTGCCTGATAATGGAGCCGTCATGTCTAACTGAATGTCTAGCGAGCATCTCCGGTTTTTATATACCTTCGAAATTAGACTCCCATTTTTGGAACTAGGACTGCCATCTCTCACCTCGTCCATTTATGGCATATAGCCTTCCTAGCATTATCTGGGAAGCCTCACGCCTTTGCACCTCACTAGGTACTCGGTGACGATGGCAAGCCGCGCCTTAATGCGGCGACCAACGGGTCGCTGCTATGGGGGCATCGGAAATGCCACGATGTTGGCCAGATCACCAGCAGCTACACGGCTGATTTCGACAGTGACTGGAAAAGGACCGAGATCCCGTGGCCTTGTGGAATTCAAAATAGCCAGGTTATGTCCTACGAGAGCAGAAAGTGGCCTTTCATACGGTGGAGTAATCCCCTTGCGGCGCTTCTCACAGACACCGCACAGGTGCGCTTCTGAAGGAGTCGAACCTCCAAAACAGCGGCCATCTGGAGGAAGGAAATCCAAGATTGGTGCTATAATAACACTCACGGCTGGGTTACTTTACTTTCTCATCCCAGACGACTCCCCCAACCGCTCCAACTCCAGCTCAGCCCTCAACGATCAGACCTTCCGCAAGTTCACAGTCGTCTCCAACGAGCCAATCTCACCCACCAGCTTCATCCTCACAGTGAAGCCCTCCCTCTCGAGCGACGAGAAGGAGAACGCCGAGGTCATTCGCAAAGCATGGGAGCACGGCCTCTGGTCCGTCGAGTTCAAGCAGCCACAGATCCAAATAGCGCGGCACTACACGCCCCTGCCCCCGGCGGACGGAGACGGGACGACCCTGCGCTTCCTCATCCGGCGGTACGAGGGCGGCGAGGTGTCGAGGTACCTCTCCCGCCTCCAGGGGGGTCGCGGGCCATCCGGGGAGGGAGGAGACGTCGTCGAGCTGCGAGGGCCACACCTCGGGTTCGACGTGGCCGCGAGGCTGGGCGGCGCCGGCCGGAACGTCGTCTTCCTCGCCGGCGGCACGGGCATCGCGCCGGCGCTGCAGCTGGCCAGGCGTGTGCTGTCCGTGCCGGGCGCCGAGGGGGGCCTGTCGGTCCGGATACTCTGGGCGAACAGGTCGGCGGCGGACTGCGTCGGATGCCCTCGCCTTGAGGGGCAAAAGGGGCGTTCCTGGTCGTTCTGGTCTACTGAGGATTGCGACTCGGCCAAGGACGAGGATCTGGGTGCTGCGGGACCTATCGTTCAGCAGTTACGGGAATTAGAGGCTGCCTACAGACAGAGAGGCAACGCTTTAGAATTCAGATGCGTCGTGGACGAGGAGGGCAGCCGTATCAATACGGGGGATATCACGAGGGCAGTCAACAGCCCAGCGCTGTCCCCACTAGAAAAAGATGTTGGGCAAACGGTGACCTCTACCCAGACATTGGCGTCATCCTCGTGCCATCTACACTCGCAACGGTTGCTCCAGAACAGCACCGAGGAAGCCGACACGCAGAAGGAGAAGAACGCGCAAGTTTCAGGCATGCGTGAATGCAACTGCACTGGCGACGGCGGCGCCACGGGCAAGAACTTGTTCATGATATCTGGTCCAGATGGGTTTGTGGGTGCTTACGTCGGACCGAAGGTGTGGGCTGCGGGAGCTGAGCGGCAGGGACCTCTAGGAGGGCTCGTCGGGCAGTTGAGGAAGAAGGACCCAACACCTTGGACGGACTGGCTCGTTCTTAAACAATAGATTGAGGACGTAAGAGGTGCTTTCTTGGATGCGGGCTGGATAGTAACAGAGTTTGTGGCAATTTTAGACATCTGGGCGATAGCGTCGTATACCTACCTGGGCACCATTGAACATACATAGAGATTCTGGCCTCGAAGCCTACTATAACATATCATAAAAGACCTCACCACACTCATCATAGCATCAAACATTTCAACTTCATCTGCAGTCTCATTCTATAAGATAGGCCTTTAAAATTACACGAGGAGCCCAGTCTACAAAAATGACCACCGCCGAAACCAGACGCCGAGCTATGCATGCAGCGAATCCATAAACCAAGAAAGGCAAATACACATTCAACGACTCACTCCAGAACTCTTTTGCATATCAGATCCCCTGCACTTTGCGATACGAAGGCGGCTTCATGGTCCTTCTGATCAACTTTCCAGCGTACGGCGGGACGAGGGAGACGGCGCCGATAGCGAGAACACGCCAGTAGAAGCCCCTACACGGTTATCAGCCACTACTCATCAGGGAGGGGGAGGAGGGGAGAGGGAATACTCACCATGTGATAAGGTAGGCCAGATCAAAGTACCCTCCCAGGAAGGGTACCGACCCAACATACAACAGGAACGTGCCCACGATGCAGATGATCATAACGGGGTGCCACGTTGTGATCTCAATGGCCACCATGAGCAGTTCGTTCAGCACCAGCACCGTGTAACTGACCGCCACCATCCTCGGGCCGTCGACCTCCGTCAAGACCTGAGACAGGCCTTGGATCATGCTGCCCTGGTAAATGGAGACAAATACCCAGACGAAGAACGTCCGGTACGAAAGGGACCGACCGGAGGTGAGTTCCTTGTACAGTTCTGGATAGAGATTCGCCAGTTCCTCGTCGACATCCTTATCCAAGACCAGCGACAGCACAGGCATGGCGGTGTAGACTGTCGCGTATCCGACCATCAGCCAGTCTATGTAGAGACCTTCGGGCTCGAATTTGATGGCGATGCTGTACATGGTCTGGCAGACCGCGATGATCAAGCCACGGTGGATCACAAACTGCGCGAGTTTGGCACTCCGCTTGTAACTGTTCCGTCCGTGCCACACCAGAAGCTTGGTCAGATGGTAGAACTGTTCGATCGAGAAATCGGCCGCCAGACTGGCCTGCCGGCCTTCTTTACCCACGATACCAACACCGACGTCCGCGGCCTGAATCATGGAAACATCGTTGCCACCATCACCAATGCAGCACACGCGCTTCTTGGTGAAGTCCTTGATGAGTTTGGCAATCTCGGCCTTCTGCGTCGGCGAGCATCGACATGCAACTACCGTGGGCAACTTGACGGCCGCGGAGATGAATTCCGTGCGGAAATGGGTCAGGAAGAGGGACAGACTCTCGCCGTCAACAAGGAGGCACGCGTCGGCCTTGCTCCTGAGGAAGTCAAGGTGGTCCTGTGCATGGTCCTTGCGCTTCATCTTGGCGACGGTGTAGATATACTGGCCACGTGCGACAAGTTTGGAACTCACGGCGACACATCGCGCTGTCTCCACCTTGTCGCCCGTTAACATCCAGATCTTGATTCCGGCGTTTCTGAGCAGCTCGAGGGAGGGCTTGACATCTTTCTGAAGCTTATCCTCCACACCTGTCACGCCAAGCAGCTCTAGGTCGTGCTCCAGGAACTGTGTGACAACCTTTTGCATGCCAGTGTCGCGACCATTGAGGGCGAGTGACGCCTCCTGGTGTTTTGATTTGAATTGCTGATATTCAGCGGCAGAAAGGCGTTTTCGGCCTACAACAAGGGTTCGCAGGCCTTCCCGAGCCATATTCGCTGTCTCTTCGTCTAGCCAGTCGTTTGCAGCCACGATGGAGCCCATGACGGTGTCCGCACCCTTTTGGTAGAACCAAACCTCGCCGTCGGCGGCGTTCGGCATTTTGCCAGAGCGCTCGAAGAATTGAACGATGATGCCCATCCTCTTGCCGTCTGAGGTGAAAGGGAAAACGTCCAATATGCGAACCTGGACGATTGGCCTGCCTGTCTCGGACGACTCGAGGACCATACTTTTCCGGTCACGATGCGACAGCCGCAGTCCAACAGCCTCAGTCCATCTCACAATAGCAATTTCGTCGGGAGATGAGGCCTGATACGAAGTGACAATTTTCCCGTCTTCCTCGTCGGTCGTAGGAGTGACGTTGTGGCAGAGTGCCAGTGCCAGCACAACATCACGGACTCTTGTGCCAATCTCACGACGTGTGCGGGTAGCTCCGACATTCGCTGTTGCGGCATATGTAGAAGAGGGTGTGATCAGTACAGCATTGGCAGCAGGATCTGTCGAGGGTGCAATCTGGAAGCCCTGTTTGACGTAGGCTGAAACTTCGTCCATAGCTTCGTTTGCATAGGAGACAGTTCCCACGTGAATTTTCTTCATCTCCATCTCATTCTGTGTCAAAGTGCCCGTCTTGTCGCTGAGTAGGTATTCGATGCGGCCCAAATCTTCCGGAATAGTGCTGGTGCGGACCACTGCACCGGGCATATCGGGATCACGTTGGATGAACCAAGAATAAACGCTCTTCCCCATATCAAGATTGACACGGAGACTGATAGGGACAATGGTAGAGAACAGCACCAAAAACCTCATGATCTTGACGTACCAAATATTCCCGGGCACGTTCGCGAAGCCCTCCAGAGCCACGAGGATGACCGAGATCCCCAAGGTTAGAACACAAAGGATCTTCGTCAATGAGTTAATCTCATATTCCAAGAGCCCAGTCTTCGATCTTGATGGAGACGTCGATAGGGCTGATCGAGTCTGGGGTCCGGTATAGATGATAACGGCCAATGTGGTCGCATGAGAGGCAATGACTGTATTCGCCCAAGCAGTATTGTCGATCGTCAAGGGCGCAGAGTTGGAGAAGTCGCCGTCACCGTGTACGCCGACACTGTTCCCCATTGCATCTTCCCTGGACGGCAGAAGCTCAAGAGTGCCAACAAACTCGTTAACCTTCTTATCTGGCTTACCACCCGTGACTCGCAGGCGAACCAGCTCTTCATTCTCCATGCCTTGCGATAATGGAGACGCAAGGCGAAGCTTCCAATCAGTCTCACCATCCAACTGATCCGTCCTGATGAAGGTCTCACCGCCAGGGCCGGAGGACTTCTGCTCCGTCTCCTCGCTGGAGACAGCCTCCGCACTACTCTCACCAGATTCGTCAATGTTGCCAAGAAGGTCGGGCTCATCCTGTGAAGACGGTTCCACAGCCGGTGCCGCGCTGGAATCTCCAGACAAGCACTTCAAGATGATGACATCTGCCGGCACTCTTTGACCTTTCTCGAGCTTCAAAACATCACCAACTTTGAGATCTCGAGACTTCTTGCTGAGCTCAATGACCTCCGACGCAGGCCCTTGCCGAAGTCCACCACCCTCAGCCCGTTCCTCTTCTTCTTGAATATCTGACAACCTGTCTCTCTCAGGCATCTTCCCCTTGCGCCCCTTCCGCGTGACTGCTGACTTGAGCTTTTTTCTTGGACGACTCGACGGGGTAGACCGGCCCGGCTCGTCGAATACCAGCACTTTGTATGGTTCCGAGTTGGCCTCGTTATCCCTGCGCCTTCTTTCTATATCGTCATATGCCTCCTTGGCCATGGTAATCATCAGGACAAAGGCCAGAGGTGCAACGTAGGTGGAGAGATAGCCGATCCGCAAGGCAGGTATTGCTTGCGAGAGTGCGACCAGCAAAAAGTACATGTTGAAGAAGAACGAGAATTCGTTATACAGGGTGATTGGAAGGAATGTGATGGCAGTGTACTTTGCATTCGACACGAGGTTGGGCGGGAAACGTGTAGACTGGGTGGAACCGACGGCGACAAGCCTCGATGCAGAAGGATCATCTTCTTCCTTATCATCTTCATTCTCGTGCTGGTTCTGCGACGCAGGGGAGGTCGAGGAGGACATGAAGCTTGGTAGTCGGAAACGGGATGAACCCGACTGGCCTTTTTGGCCATTGGTGCGACGGGAACGGTCATCGTGTTCTCGCAAGAAAGGAGCGTCCTCCCCAGAGTTCTCCCGACTAGATGGGCCGCCGTCGCCGTCACCCTCTCCTAGCAGGGCGGCTGCATCGTCGAGCCCGTCGTCCCTACCTCCACCGAGCCCGGCATAGCCTCTGGTCGACTCCCCCTTACGGCGCAGACTACCCATACGAAGATTGCGCAGGGCTATCCTAGGAGCCCTCTGCTCAGCAACTTCTCGATCGTGTCCTAACAGGCCGGACTTGTGGCGGGGTTCATCGGTGGGGACAGGGTCAAGCTCGTGAAGGTCGATATCGAGGTCGGAATCGGAGTCATCGGTGGGAGAATCTGGGGGCTCTGTTGGGTGGTATGGAGTTGAAGGAGGCATTCCGCAGACGTACCACCTTTCAGTCCCCTAAAAGGTTGATATGGGTGGGAGAAAGATAAAGTATTAGCGTTCATGTGGTGGTGCCCAGGCTGGAGCTACATGCGGTCATCCTCGAGTCCACCGGGCGATCAGATGCAGTGCAGATGCGGGCGGATCAGGGTCAAGGTTGGTAGCTGGCTGGCTGGCTGGCTGGCTGTACAGGTAGATGGGGTCGAACAATTTTCTCAACAACCGTGGAAGCCTAACACTGGAAGAAAAACAGCTGTTTTTGCCAATGCAAACGTTGAATGGCCAGCTAGTGACTGGGGCAATGTGATGTGTATGTATGTATGTGTGTATGTATGAATAAAGTTGGTGGGTGGGCTTACTGTGATGTGTTTGAAGAGGACAGCTGAGCCGTTGATACCAAAATGTCACTGGCTGCAGGTGGTTGTGACGCTGGAAAACGGTGGTACATAGTACGTAAAGGATAAGACTTACAGGGGTGTCTCAGTATCCCAAGGTATCTGAGCACCAAACCGTCGGCCCCGAAAAGCAACTACGGGATTGATTACTTGCTTCAGGCCTACCTACCTAGGTAGTGTAAGCCCGGCAACGTCGCATCCATGCATCATACATAGTAATCGTCCTAAGCTTGTTTTCAAAAAGTCCAGGCCAGCTTTCAACGAGAGAAGGTTGTCGACCAACCAACCAATCGACCAGATAACCAACCTCCTTTGCAAACTTGAACTTAGAGAACTTGAACCTGAACTCGCAACTCGCAACTCGCATCACCCCAATTCCCATTGCCATTTTCCATTCCTGTCAACATCACGAGTCCATAGACTTGGCTACGGCCTCAGCATCTTGACACAAAATGAAGCACTGCCTTTAGAAGATTTGCATGTTTGCAAGCGCATCTTGAGTTCACTGTACAAGTAAGAGAGCCCCATCGTTTCCACCTCTCTTTCCTACAATACCATACCCTCGGTAGCGCATCGCATTGAGTGATGGACTGTGCGGTTTGCACCTGACCATTGTGTAATCCATGATTGGATTGTTATTCAGAGCTCGCTGTTAACAAGAGCTTTGAGAACAGTATCGACGCCTTTCCACTTCCTGTTTCTTTGTGTCCGCATAATCTCCATACCTTTCGATACATCTTAATCAGCGTCCACCATGTCTTCGGACGCTCCAACCGCCCCATGGCATCCTGCCATGATGCCAAATTTACACGGGAATACAGCGGCAAGTGTTGACACGATCAACTCGGACAAACCTTATAGCCCGTCACCCGAGGAGACAGCCGATTCGCACCCCGACTCCGTCCCTCCTCCACAGCCGATCGAGGCTTCCGAAGTTCGCGAAAACTCGGGGACGGACGGGTGGTTCCCAGACTACGAGGCGGGGACCCCTTCGATTTCGCAGGAAGAGACTCTGGATCAGGAGCAGGGCAAAGAGCTGTCCCAAGACCCAGCGACCGAATGTCTGCCCGAACCAGAACCTGAAATAGTACAAGAGCCGGAGTTGGCACCAACGCATCAAGAGGAGGCGCCGGTTGAACCATTTTATAGCGCAGAAGCACCTGATGATGCGCCAGTCCAACAGGAAGCAGCGGAGGAAGATCAGAGCATGCCCCCTTCAGGTCCAAAGCACGTCAGCAGTGACTCGTTCGCCCGGACGGTGTCGCATCACCCTGTTTGGATAGAAGACGATGAGGAGCCCGAATTCAGCCTGCCCCGAGCCGAGACAGACCTCTTCAACAAGTACATGCCGCCAAACGACAGGACCAATTCATTTCCCGTTGTGCCACAGTCCGAGCATCAAGAAGAGACTCAAGAGGAGAAAGGCGTCGAGCCTCTTCCCACCAACCAAGCCGAAGATGTAATCCACGAGATAGAGCACCAGTCCGAGCCATTTGATATGGAGGAAACTACAACATCACATGCGCCGAATGCCTTGCAGCAGGATAGTTTCTGGGGCGACGACGATGAAGAAGTGGCGTTCATAACCCAGGGAGGTGACCTACAGGGGCCGGACGAGGAGGCATCGGATGCTAGATTTGCAGAAGGGCTACCTCTCATCAACCACCAGGAGGCTGAAGGGAACGAGGTGCCAGACAAGGCGCAAGACCCGTTCTCCCAAGACACCACCGAAGACGGCGATGACTTTTTCAATCAAATTGCAGATGGGGCAAACAGTCCAGCCGCCCAAGAGCTTTCGCCTGGCCAGCTTGAACGAAAGTCAACAATGCAAGTTCTCAACAGCCTGGGCACGAATGACAGGACTGCGGGAAGCCTGCTAGAAGATACCGTGGAGGAGGAGAATGACGAACAGCTTGATCCAGCTGGGAAGGAGCCCACTCCCGCCGCTGAAGAGAAAGAGATCGTGCCCAATACAGACCCGGTCGGTCAAGCTACGCAGGAAGACCACGGCGAAGACCTTGTAGCGAAATGGTCAGAGGCCTTTGCAGGGGACGACGACGATGAATTCCTTCTGGAAGATGAGACAGCTGCCGACAATAAGGGACAAGAACCGGATCCGTCTGCTTTCCTTCTTGACGACGACGAAGGATTTCTCGAGGATACCGAGGAGGACCCAACTTCACAACCACCAGCAGGTTCTATTCCCGCGAGCACTGCCAATAGATACCTCCCAACAGGTCCAGCACAACCGGCAACTACCCTGCCACCTAACCCGTACTTGCCAAGTGCTTCACCTGCGATGCTACAACCACAGGTCCCCACTCCCCTTGGCTCAGTTCCCCCGGTCGCTGCCAATCCATACGCAGTCCAGCCTCCACCACTGCACCAAACTCTGTCGGCGCCTTACGGAGCGGTGGCTCAGAGGCCGCCGGTGAACAAGGCACAAAGCTTTGTGGACAAATCTAAGGGGGGCTACTCTTCGCCGTACGATCTCCCTATGGAGGTCGTCAAGCCGCGAAAACGTGTCAGTCAGCAACAGCAAACTCGTGGAACTGCGAACCCAGTATCGGCGCCGCCTCCCCCTCCAAGGAGCGCGAGCATGTATAGCCAGGGCCCTCCTGCCACGCAGGACCCGCCAGCGCCAGCTCCTCCGCCATCAGCTCCCCCGCACATCCAAAGCTTTGCGCCGGGTATCTCGCCGCCGTCATCAAACCACTCCGGTCAGTCGCCTTCGCTGGGGACAAAACCCGCGCCGCCAGCCAAACCTAAGACCGGCTTCTTCGAGGACCTCCCGTTGTCCAACAAAGTACGACCCGCGTCACGGACGAGTAATAAGGGCCAACCCTCACCATTGCAGGCCAGTTTTGGGCCTCAGGGCTCACAGCCGTCAACACCATACATGCCCACTCCGCCTCAGGAGCCATCTGTTGCTGGTCACCTAGGTGCCCCGGATCTCCCGAAACTCGTGCCGCCACCCCCTGGGAATCCATATGCAAGCTTGCCGAGCGGTACCAGTTCGGCGGCAGCCATACCGCCGCCAGCGGTATCGAGATATTCTCCGGCATTGTCTCAAGGATCGATGCCGAACGGTGCAGTACCTCCTCCGATCAGTCGTTATTCTCCTGCACCTCCTGCGAAAAGTACTGGAGCCACACCACCTACAGTCTTACCTCACCTACCCCGGACATCTAGTCCACTGGCACATTTCGAAGTCAATCATAATGGGGCTCGGCCGGCATCTGGCGACCCTGCCCTTTTGTCAGGTCGTAATAATGCTACCTCATACGAGCCGAAGCTGAACAGAATGCCATCTCTGCCGCCTACACATGAAGTCGAGGAAGAAGACTCGGCCGCGCAGCTACCGGCTGGAGGACCCCCCGCCGATGCTTCGGCCCAGGATTTAGCCACCCAGGAGTTCCACCACGGCCAGCTTCCATTAAGGACCCGGCAAACCCCCCCGCCACCACCCTCGAACTCGTATAATACGAAGAGCATGTCCCCTCCCAAGAGAAAGATAACATATGGCCCAGCTCCCACTGTTATTCCTCCCCCAAGATCCCAGACTGGATCTCCAGGCGCTATGTATGGGCTTAGGTCACCAATCAAGCCTTCGGAGATGGTCCCTCGCCCTCTCTCGGCTTATGGCCCTTCTTCGCCTTCGATAGCTAGCATGGTATCGCCTCCTGCAACCGCGCCGGCGCCTGTGCCAGCAGCAACAACCCGACCTCGAGGAATGTCCCAGAAGCTAAATCTGATTCCCCCAACGGATGGCCGTGAACATGATCCCCTTCAGAGATGGAAAGGCTGCCCCTTGATAACTTGGGGCACTGGTGGAATGGTAGTGACAACTTTCCCCGTGGATGTTCCAAGATATGGTGTCAACCAACCTGGTCCAATGATTGTTAGGAGCCCAGGTGAGGTCAAGGTCAAGACTATCAAGGACGTCCAGCCATTGGAGGAGCGTCTAGCTAAATTCCCCGGCCCCCTCAGGGGCAAGTCAAAGAAGAAGGAGACCATTGCCTGGCTTGCAGCTGGAATACAGGAGCTTGAGAGGGGTTTGCCGAATCTAGCTTTCCCCAGTAATCTGTCTCACGAGGACAAGCGAGCTGTGGAGCGTGTGCTATTATGGAAGATATTGAGTATCTTCGTTGAAAATGATGGCATCCTTGAGGGCAACCCAACGGTCGAGAAGGCTGTTCGGGACGTACTCTTCCTTACACCAGCTGGAAAGGACGAAGTCGCATCTCCGATCTATGCTAATGGGAATGGTTTCGGTGGGTTCGCTGGTGAATCCTCCGCCACACAGATGCAACCGGATTCTGTCGATTCCGGCACCATCCAGCAACTCAAGAAATCTCTGCTCGGGGGAGAACGTGAGAAAGCAGTATGGGATGCTGCCGATAAGCGCCTCTGGGGCCATGCCCTGCTGATTGCCAACACCGTGTCTCCAGACCTTTATCACAAGGTCTCACAAGAGTTCATCAAGAAGGAAGTGAACTTCCCAGGCCATAACAACGAGTCGCTCGCAGCGCTCTACGCTGTCCTGTCTGGCAACTACACGGAGAGCGTTGATGAACTTGTGCCTGTTCATGCTCGGGCAGGAGTACAGATGGTCGCATCCTCTTCGGGCCCAACCACCGGGGGTGTTGAGGGGCTGGAGAAGTGGCGTGAGACTCTCACTCTTGTATTGAGTAATAGGAGCACAGGCGATGTTCAAGCGCTGCAATCCCTCGGAAACTTGCTTTCCGAATACGGCAGAGCAGAGGCGGCGCACATCTGCTTCCTGTTTGCCCGATCCGTGGCGATATTCGGCGGGCTCGACGACCAGCAAGCTCAATTCGTACTGGTCGGTGCAGACCACAGGAAGGAGGCCCAGCAATCTTTCAAGGAGACCGAGGCACTGCTACTTAGTGAAGTATACGAGTATGGCCTCAGCTTGTCTGGAGCCCCAGCTCATACAAGTGGTGTTGCCCATTTGGCGGTCTACAAGTTGCAGCATGCAATGACGCTGGCTGAATACGGCTATAGAGACAAGGCGCTGCAATATTGCGACATGCTTGTAAAGGAGATGAGCGCACAAACCAGGAGATCGCCATACCACCATGTGCTTCTGGAATCGGCTGTCGAGGACTTGCGGCAGAGAATACTCCAAGCCCCTAACAAGGACTCTTCAGGCTCTTGGATTTCTAAGCCGAACATGGGCAAGGTATCGGACTCTATGTGGAACCGCTTCAACAAGTTCGTGGCTGGCGATGAGAACGATGCCGCTGGACCAGGATCCCCGAAATTCGGCGAGGAATCTGGTCCCTTTGCGCGCCTCCAAGGTGGTACGCCAACCATAAGCAGACCGGCGTCCGCATCCAATGCTACGGGCATGGAGATGTTTGGGTCGCCACCTGGCTACATGTCTGGAGCCCCTTCGCTGGCACCAACAATGTCCCCTCAGATGACGCGAGCACCGTCCCGGTATTCGCCTTTGGCCGCTCAAGCCACTGCATCTGCGTCTCCGTACGAACCTAGTTCGGCCTACGCCCCCACGGGGCGCTCGTCGATGGAACGAACATCTGGAGAGTACAACCGGAGTCTGTATGAGCCTAGACGACTCTCGTCTGATATTCATACGGGCCAGCCAAGTAGCTACACACCAAACAGCGTACCTGCTCCAACACAGAGCTATCCGGACCCAGGTCTAGGGATTTCGAGCCAGTCTTCATACCAGCCGACTCCCCTTGCTACCAGCACATCGTCTTCGAACCCTATTCATGCACAGACATCCGTACCGATGACCCCAGGTTTCGCACCTCATAACCCGTTCTCCCAAAATTCATCGCCATATGTGCCCACAGCACCTGCCACGACCACCTCATCGCCTTACGCACCCACATTCCATGCAGATACAGACATTGCCCCTGAAAGGGACAACGCTGTGCCTTCCATGGGCTATCAACCACCATCGTATGGCTACGAGCCGCCGTCCACGGCTCCCGCGGAAACCCAGCCTCCTCAAATGACCGAGGAGCAAGCGCCTAGCGGGGGCTATGAAGCTCCTTCATATCAGCCTTATGGTTTCGAGCCACCTTCATACCAACCAGAACCTGAGACAAATAATGACGACGGAGAAGGCGATGACAAGCCTAAAAAGAAGAGCTTCATGGATGATGACGACGATTACTTCTCTATGCCCTCTATGAAGCCACATGAGAAGACGAAGGAGGAGAGAGACAAGGAGAATGCGGAGATGTTCCGCAAGGTTGCGGAGGAAGAAGGTGAGTTTGCGAACCTCACATCCGTATATTCAAGCAACGTGAGGCTAACAACTATCTAGCAAAACGAGCCGAAGCCGAGAAAGCATCGAAGAACAAGAAGGGCTGGGGCCTCGGATCATGGTTCAGCGGCGGGTCGAAGAAGGAATCCCTCGAAAGCTCACCCAATAAGCCTATCCGCGCCAAGCTAGGGGAGAAGTCAAGCTTCGTGTACGACCCAGAGCAAAAGCGCTGGGTCAACAAGGCCGCAGGAGCAGAGGACAACGCGCCCAAGGTTGCGACGCCTCCGCCACCCCGCGCGACGCCGCGTCCTGCTGGTTCCGGCACACCTCCACCCCCAGGCCCGTCGAACCTTGGTCCCCCGTCGCGTCCAGGCTCTACGACCGCTCAGTCTGACGGTCGCTTCTCGCCTGGACCGCCGCCTGGACCGGCGGGGTCCGTTCCACCGCCCATGATGCGGGCTGCCTCCGCGGCAAGCAGTGTAGCTGGCCCTGGCGGTGGACCACCTTCCGCGCCGCCTTCCAGGCCTACCACAAGCATGAGCCATGCCAGTAGTATCGACGACCTCCTCGGGGCGGCGGTGCCGAGGAAGGGGGCTGCGTCGAGGAACAAGAAGAAGGGTGGTGGAAGGTATGTTGATGTTATGGCCAAGTAGGGGGCTGCCTTGCGTCGGCATGGGACGTCTTCGCGGAGTCCGCTTGGTGGATGATGATTGGAAGCTTGAATGACCCATTCTATGGTTACATGGGTGGGAAGAGAAGAACAGACAAGTGAGCGAGGGGTTTGTGGTAATAGGATGCAGTCTTGATGTTCACTTGGGAAGTCTCATGAGAAATGGAGCAATGCAAACATGCATGGGATCAGCCGGCTTCATTCTGTATTTTGATGACTTCATTGACGGGAGAAGAAACGAAGGCAATGGGTCATGTGATCAATAGAATTGTACTGATTGTTGTAATGATAAGACTCTTGATGGTCCGTTTTCGTGCTTGAACAGCTCGTTCGCAATTGTGAGATGCCCTTTGGCCTGATGGTGAACCCACATCAAATACTATATCCCGGGATAGTTGACATAAGGGTCAAGTGATAGCGAAAATTCGTAGTTCTCGAGTCTATCACCAAGTTGTGGAAATACCATCAGAAATTACTGTAGTGGTTATATTTTTTCAAAAGCGACAAGTAGCCCTCCTTAGTATGCCATGCAATAATCTCAGAATTTACCCCAGTGTAGCCAGAACGCCTGGTATCTTTCCCGTCCCAAGGCCGAAGATGCAAAACAGCAAATAATGGTCACCATTTCCTCCAGGCCCAACATTTTTACAACACCAAATTTTGTTCCCTTCATACGTATCCCACCCCACGTTCATGGTCATCAAGCACTGTAAGAAGACACATAATACGTAACCACCGCATCCTCCGCCATAGCATCGTCAAACTGCGGGACGTACGCATACAGGATCAGCGCGTGGTCGTCGGCAAAGCACGCGATGACCCGGCCCTCCAGCCGGCCCACGCTGAGCACCTTGCTCCAGTCCTTGCCGTCGACCCGCACCGTCGCCCACCTGTCGGGCCCGGCCTCGCGGAACGCGGTGCTGGGGTGCTCCTCGATGGGGACGGCCAGCTGGGCCGGGTCGAGCTCCGGGTTGTCCAGCCCCCGCCACGTGCTCTCGATGTTGAGCGCGTCGGTCGCGATGCGCAGGCGCAGGCCCCCGTGCATGTTGGCCGAGAGCTCGAGCTTCGGGCTGCTGTTGCCGGCCGTTGCGGCGGCGGCCCTCCCCGAACCACCCCCGGTGTTGGTGGAGGAGGAGGAGTTGGTGGTGAGGGCCAGCTTGGTGAAGCGGTCGGATATGGCCTTGAGCTGCATGAGCGGGGGCAGCTGGATGTGCACGTCCGGCTCGCGCACCTTGGGCTGCATGATGGTCTCGACCGTGTCAGGGTGCAGGACGCGCACGGGTATGTCCTGCGTGATGACCTTCTCCCTCTCGCGCTTCATGGTCAGCTCGAGGGCCTCCATGTCCGCATCGCCGAACGGGTCGTCGCCCCCCTCGGCGTCGTATCCACTGCTGCGGTGGTGGTAAGGGTTGTCGGCGCCGGCGCGGCGGTTGTGGAAGGGGAAGCCTGAGGGGGGTTGGTTTGCGCCGCGCTGCTCGGGGGTCGTGTGGATGGTCATGGAGAGCACGGGGATGCCTTCCTTCTTGGTGAGGCGCAGGGTGGCGTGGTCGCTGTTGATGGCGGACTTGAGGGCGCGCTGGAGGGGGCCCAGGGGCAGCTCGAGGTTGATGGTGTTGGAGGGCTCGGCGGATTGGATGTGGTAGTCGTTGAAGATGAAGTCCATAGAGAGGGATCTACAGAGAGGTGTGTAAGTATTGTAGTCTGGTAGGTAGGTAGGTAGGTAGGTAGGTAGACAGAAAGTAGTTTGCGACGCAAGCCCCGTCCTATGTACAAGAGGTTATACTCACGCCCATACTTGGGACCCGGTCTCCGGGATCACGGTAAACCGTGCAGTCTCATCGTCGAGGCGAACCCAGGCGATCTTCTCCAAGGAGTTGAGGGCTGCGATCAGC
The DNA here is from genome assembly GCA_003795315.1 of Cytospora schulzeri. NCBI lineage: Eukaryota > Fungi > Ascomycota > Sordariomycetes > Diaporthales > Cytosporaceae > Cytospora > Cytospora schulzeri. The sequence goes on from LKEA01000005.1 coordinate 1,070,314, forward strand.
TTGTTGAAGGTCCGTATGTTCTTCAACTCGGTCTTGAACCTCATGATGGGCCAAATCTCCTTCACCACGTCACGCTGTGTCTCTCTCTCTCTCACCCACTCAACGCGTCAAGACGCGTCTCGAACTTGGTCAGACAGAAGGAGAAAGCAGTCAAGTCAATGATGGAGATATTGACGGGTATAAATCCGTAGCGGGGCCGTAGTAATCGGCACAAGGATCGCAAGGATTGAATAGAAGTCTGTCTGGCATTCGAGCACGCTTTTGGGTCCAGTCTGGTGGGTAGTAGCAGTTCGTCCCAGGTAGCTTATTACTGTATGTAGCATAGAGAGACTACCTACTGACTCCACTAAGTGGCACCCGGGCACCAATAACCCCTGTATTCTGTACTATGGCGTGTACACTGACAGCGGGCTGCGGGCCTGGGGGAGCTGTTATCCCCACTGAGGGACGGAGCTACCCCGCCTGAATCCTCTTGTTCTCTCCGCACATAGCCTCGCCCACTCTCGATGCCCTCGTCATCACAGTTGTTCCACGGTTGCCCAACACTAGACCCTCGAAAGGAGATTAAAATAAGAATCAGCAAGTCTCCAACCGGGAGTAAAACCAAATGCCAAAGATGGAATTAAAAGACCTCAAAAAGAAAGAAGCAACCGGATCAAAACAAATCGCAGAGAAATGGAAAAATGGCCATAGCTCCAAGGCGCCCATATGTCCCTCCAAATACACCTGGGCATGCACCTCCACATGTCAATGCCGTCCAGTTCCGTCATCAAGTCATCCCTCTAAAGGACCGTGCAGGCCCGTGGTATATGTAACTTTGTCAATCCCTCAGGACTATAGCCGCAGCTTGTGTCCTTCCCAGCTCATGAGAACTGCTCCGCCGTCGTCTTCGTCTTGGGCTCCTGTGAGTCGAACCAGGCCAGGAACTTCCAGTCAGGTCCCTTCCTGGCAACGTCCCAGTATCCGTAGAGACCTGGCACAGGAGGCAGATCTCGGGTCGTAGTCGCTGGCAGTTGTGGGGAGTCGGCCACGACAATGTCGTCGATCTCGCCCTCGTCATCATCCTCAGGGTGGAGAGCCTTGATTTTCCTAATGCGCGTAGCATCCAGCGTCAGCCTTGCCAACGTGAACGCGAGGTGCAGTGCCCACCTCAAGCCTTTCGTCCTCGGCGTTCTCGTCCCCTCCTCGCCCTCGCTGTCGGCGCTGCTGTCGCCGGAGCGCTCCTGTCCGTCCTGATCGTGCTCGTCCTCCTCTCCCCTCTCCTCGTCCGTCGTGGTGGTGGAAGCAGGCGGTGGCGGCCCCTCCAGCATCTCCAGCATCCGCTGGCGCTTCGCGAGCTTGAGCCTCTGCTTCCGGCAGAACTGGCACTCGCTATTCCGGGGCTCGCCGCCGGGGAACGCCTTCTGCGCGGCCTCGTCGCGGGACTGCAGCGACTTCTTGGGGTCGTAGCTCGCCGGGACGACCGGGTGCGAGCACATGTGGAACAGGTCGTTGCGGCAGACGGGGCACAGCGGCTTGTCGGTTATCGCGAGGTAGCGCTTGATGCACACGCTGCCGAAGACGTGGCCGCAGGGCGTGATGGACCACGTCTCCCTGACGCCGTCGGGCGACTTGGTCCCTACGTCGACCTGGCAGATGGCACAGGCCGGGTCGAGGGCGTGGTGGTCGGGGTGCTCGTCGTGGCGGGAGACCGAGGTCTTGACGGGCGACTTCAGTTTCACGGACTTCATGATGATGCTGGGGAGACGGGATGCGGGAGAGAACAGGAGGGAGTGGTGTTGGGTGAGACAGTGGAGGAAACTGGCTGTGTCTGTGAAGGAAATCAGAGGGGAAAGTGAGGGATGTATCAACAGGGCTGCAGCAGACACAGTCCAGCAAGGAAGTGAGGTCGAGGTGGGGTTGTAGTAGGTGTTGTACGTGTAGATCTGACCGCAAGGCAGCTGCAGCCTGCCCAACATGGGATATGGTAGACTGCTGTTGGGTAGAGATACTGATAAGCCTTGGGCAAAATCAAGAATGGTGGTTAGAGTTGATAAGGTAAGTAGGGTTGGGTTAAAACAGATGACCTGGGACTGGAAGTGGTTCGTATGTACGGCAGGTCACAGGTCAGCTTGCTGCAGAGGAGGGGAAACAGGCCAACAGTGGACGACGTGTGGGAGCAGTTGTGTCTTTGGTGGGATGGAAGAGTGAGTTGCTTGGTTGGGGCTGGATCGTACGTGCATATACATGAGTACAGTCTAGCCTGTGCGCATCTGTTTTGGCTTGACAGTTTCCCAAAGAGCGGTTATAGCTGGGGGTTATAAATGAGCTGACTCGGAGGCAGATCAAACGACTGAACGCTCGTCCTCATCAAGGTTGTTGGCCCCGGTTGTGCACCATTACAAGATAAGCTTCTAGTGTAGTCCGCGCCGCACCGTCCCCTCAGTTACTGTTACTTTTCCGTAGCTGCGGTCCGAGGTGGCTGGTGCCGATCATCAAGTCCCTTGTTTGTTGAATGGTTACCTCTGCAATACTGATCAGTGTATGGATATCAGAGGTAACCCCGGATATCTACGAACCTAGGATGTGTTGCAGGGAGGGCAAGGCTGGTGGACCGGAAGCGTTGCTGGCGATATGCAAGGGTGACAGGCTGTGGGTTGTGTGTAAGTGAGACTTGCAGGGATGTACCAGTATAGGCATCACTTACACGATACACACATACTTACATATAGACATACATAAAGGGGTCGTCTTCTTTTTGCTTCTGGAAGCAAGGAATCAGAATGGCCAAACTCTATTTGACCTATCAGTCAGTTGACTCGAATGTTCTCAAGACGATTTTGTACTGATATTACATAGGTACTATAGAACAACCGTCACGTATGTAGCTGATTATCGTGCCATTGACCAACATCGTCAGCCCCATCACTGCCTCTTGCATCCCCACTCTTGTAGCCTACTTAGCACAGCATAGCCTTGGACCTTTTGACAGTGGCATTTCCACGCAGTATGTTATTATGCATCCGGACGGCTTGTGGTTATAATAACCCTATTGAAACCTAGCTGAAATTTACATGCTCGCAATACTTCCGTCATAGATGGGTCACGACTCAGAAACATTTCCACTTCCATGTCATCTTGCTCTACTGGCAGGCAGCAAGGCAGGCAGCCAACCGTCTCAATAGCCCTGCCATAAAAGAGAGTATGCTGGCCTCGACACAGCGAGCGGCCTTGAAACAGACCGCAAGGTCTTTGGACTTCAGGCTCCAACGGCCATCAATTAAATCACCATGTTCCACACTGCTGATCATGGCCCGACCGCTGGGGCCTCACCTTGGTACGTGCCTCACAACTGATAACCAAGCCTGCGTGAGTAGCTTCGTCGTCGATCGTCCGCGTGATTGCTTCGGGATCTGAGTGCCTGGCGTGGCCAGTTGTGCGACCAAAGACAGATGTGTGGAAGTCACGCTGTCGCCAGAGAAAGAATTCCAAGAATGTGGAATGGGTATCCCTCGAAAGAAAATGCTATTAACATGACGAATCCGTAATGACTATCGCGATCTCACGGCCGGTTCGGTTTCCTCGTCGCTTTCGTCTCTGAAGCCCTCCTCCAAGCTGGTGGGAAGTGCGTTAGCAATAACCCTGAACTTCCGCAGCAAACAGGAGGTGACCTTACTCTCGACTTAGCCTCCTCTGGAAATCCGGCCTCCCGCCCCTGCTCCTCCTTGCTTCTCTCTCGAGCCGTCGCCTCACGTCCTCATCCTCCGGCACCTCATCCAGCTCTTCCCCCTCGTCGGAGTTGTACCCGTTATCAGACTCCGAGCTCCCCGCCACAACGAGGCGGTCCTGTAGTCTCTCCCTCCAGGACGAGGGCACAAGCCCCCTGGCAATGCTGTCTTGTATCCTTTGCCGAAGTGTTTGTGTCCCGCTGGAGATGGTCTCGAGGGGCAGGTATGCGCCATAACGGCTATTGCGGTAGCGCTGCCATAGGGGAAGCAGTATATAGGTCGCTAGGAGGAAGACTATGAGGGCGATTATCGCGGGCGCGATGAGCGTCTGTGGAGGGATGGGGGTTAGCGTCTTGAACGGGGGTGACTGTGCGCAAAGAGAGAGCTTGCCTTGACCGAGGATAGTTTTGAGCCCATGATGAAGTCAGTTTGCACACCGTGAAGACGTCAGCAAAACCCAACTTGTTCTGGATAGATGACAGGTTGTCGAACAACTCGTCGCGAACAGGTTGTAATCGAGAAAAGGCTGAGGGAGGCACAGTCAGGAGTCCGTCCAGGAAGAACTGGTCACTGCGCAAATGCTCGGATTGTGTAACAGACGCGCATATCAGCAATCAAGTGTACAGAAACCGTTGAAATGGCTTGATGACATTCAAAGAACGCAAGGGGAAATAGCATGCGACATCCGAACCCAAAGGATGGGGCTTGTGTACAATAGGATGTCTAGATGATTAAGATCGAAATGATCGTCGTAAGCCACGCGAAGCATTCCCGCGCCAAGCAAGATCCAGGGCAACGGTAAATGTCAGGGTTAGTCAGGGTTAATATCCACAGCCGGGTCGGGGTGGGGGGACAAGGAAGGGGTATTGCGGTATTCAGGTACCTACCTAGGTACCTAGGTACGTAAGTGAGACAACATTGAAGATACTGGGGGAACACCCATCAACCGAAACTGTACGGCAGCAGTATGGCCTGGCCATGGCCATCCATGGATATTGGAACAGTAAATCGAGACAGAGGCGGGTCTCATATGTTGATAATTGTGAGCTTGATGCAGCCCACACTACCTACCTAGCTACCTAGGTAGTTAACTGATAACCTACCATATGTAAGTATGTAACTCGTCCTCGAAGCGGAGCACTGATCGGGGTTGAATCGACATCTGGTGATGTTCCCTATGAAACCATGTCGGTTTCAGGGGCAATACCAGTCAATTTAGGGGGACGCATATGGACAGCTCCCATGCTATCCACCACTGTGGCAAGCCTGTGCATTTAGTCGCAATTAAAACACCCATCTCCGTCGCCTGCTGACTCGGCCTCGGCCTCCGTTATTACGAGCGTTCATCAGTTGAGGTAGCCTCCTCGCTTCTCCTCTGGGACGCAACTCTCCTCTGGTCCAGAACCTCCATTCGGTATCTCATTCGATAGATACAAGATTAAAGAAAACCAAAACCGAACAAGATTGGCGCCGACGGTCCGATTCGTACAAAGGAAGAAAAGTAATAGTGGTGACAAGTCAGCTATATATACAGTAAAAGATGAAGATGGGATTCACAAGCCACCTTCACCCAAAGAGGGAAGCCCGTCTACCAAGAACACTACCAGCCTAACCCGAAATTGCAGGGACCCTGCCCAATCTCTACCCGGGCCAGCCACCAAAGCACCACCCCCCTGGCCCAGGTGAGCCTAGGGAAATTGTTCCCTTCCCTTCCAGTCTTCCCAGTCGTCTTCCAAAAGGTTGGGCTTCTTGCAGCTCCATCCACGGGCCACCTCCACGCTATTCCACTCCTTGCCGCAGTGCACGTACCACCTGCATCCATTTCGCGAGTCCCAAGCATCCAAACTTTAGATGTGATCTCTTTTTCTTTTCCCCTCTACAAGTCTACAAGCTTGGCTTGTTTTTGTTGTGGCAGCTTGGTGCTTTGTGGTTCATGGTAGAACAAGGCCTGATTATGCATGCGCCGTATCCGGTCATCCCTACCTGCCGGCATATCACCAATATCGTCCCGCGCATTATACGCCCAGCCAAGTCGAATCAACGATGCGATCGGCCTTAAGCTCTCTGAGACAGCCACCACGATTGACGACGATCCCATCCCTACCGACACTACTATCCATACTCGAGAGACGACGGTTCGAACCAAGCAATCCTCCATCAAGCCTTCGAAGCACGCCGTGACACCCCCTTCGAGTCATCTACATATCATATCACTCCTGAACGACCCCCCCTCTCGACAGTCTGGGCTGGGCACACGCACGACAAAGCCAGCTGCGTCGAGGGTCGCCACCCTGCCCTTCGCAACATGGCCTCGCTTTTTTCTAGGGGAAAACACAAGGAGAAGAGGGCTACTAGCGATGAGGGACGTCATCTTGGTTCAAGCTCTGGAGCAGCTGCGAGTTCAGGTGCAAGTTACCAAGACAATGGCGGCTCAGTTGGGTCACGCTCCTCGCGACATAACCGAGACTCGTCGATAATATCGATAGACCGACCAGATTCAGCCGAAGGTGTTGGGATCAATGAGGTGGCCGGCGTCTTCTCGACGATACCTTACAATAGTACCGCCGACGGCCGCCGCTCGCCCGTACCTGTCGATTATCTGCCCAAGCCCGACCAGCTGCCCATGCGAAGAGAGCCGTTGCCCCATCAGTTAAACAAGGCCACAGCCGACTTTCATCAGTATCCCAGTTTTGACCCGCAGTCTCTCCCTACCTATGGAAACACACATCTTACCGTTAATGGCCCTCGGCCTGGCACAGGAGGGGGTCACCCCGGCAATGTCACGATGTCATCAACTGGCCGCCAGGCGCAGTACCAACAATGGGGACCACCGAGGGACAGCGGCCATTCCGCATCTCAGAATCCTAGGTATAATTCATATGCGCCCTCTGCGCCAAGGACTTCGACAGACCAGTCTAGTATATATTCAGGTAATGGAGGTTCCCATGACTACACCCATGCGTCCAGTCGCTCATCCAGGCCAGCACTCCCCAGTGCCTCCTCTCAGAGTAGCTATTCATCTTACCACTCTAAACGGGATTCCAATCGCCTGACCAACTTTCCAGGACCCGGAGGCGGAGGCCTTTCACCAGCAAGCCCTAACAACGACGGTTCCTTCAATTTCCCGAAGCCTGAAGACCGGTTGATCGACCAGATGTTCCTCCAGTTGATGCAGAAGCGTGGTTGGCACAACCTCCCGGAGCAGGCCCAGCGACAGATGCTCGCATATCCCTCCGCGAAGAAGTGGACTCTCATTTACCAGGACAGGCTTACCGAATGGCAAGGCGAACAGAAGAGACGAAACACCTCGAAGCCCGGATCTTATCAAACTTTTGATGTCGCGGCATCCGCTGCGGAAGAAGGCAGTCCAGAATGGTATGTTAGGAAAGTCATGGATAACAGCCTTGACACCAAGGGTTTAGGTAGTCTGGAAGTGAACCTGAGAACACAGCAAATCGGATGGGTCAAGCGCTTTATCGAGTGTCAAGGACAGGTCGCCCTCACAAACGTTCTCCTAAAGTTGAATCGGAAACAGGCCGTTGGCCCAGCAGCACCGGACGGCTCAAGCATAAAGGGAGGAGACGCGAAATCCCTGGATCGCGAGTACGATATTGTAAAATGTCTGAAGGCGCTGATGAACAACAAATTCGGTGCGGACGATGCTTTGGCGCATCAACAAGTCATCGTGGCTCTGGCCACGTCCATGATCTCGCCAAGGTTAAGTACTCGAAAGCTCGTCAGCGAAGTCCTGACATTCTTGTGTCACTGGGGCGATGGCGAAGGCCACGTCAAGGTCATACAGGCGATGGACCATGTCAAAAACCAACAAAACGAGAATGGTCGATTCGATGCATGGATGCGACTCGTTGAGGTCACTGTCGACGGGCGCGGAAAGATGGGCAGTCTCGTTGGCGCAAGCGAAGAGGTCCGAAGCGGCGGCATAGGCATGGAGAACCTGCTGATGGAATACGCCGTTGCGACACTCATCCTCGTCAACATGATCATCGATGCCCCTCAAACCGACCTCCAGCTGCGGATGCACATCCGCGCCCAGTTCGGGGCATGCGGTATCAAGCGCATCTTGACCAAGATGGAGGCGTTCCAATACGACCTACTCGACAAGCAGATCGAACGGTACCGCACCAATGAGGCCATCGACTATGAGGACATGCTCGAGCGGGAGAATAGTAGCATCAAGGATAGCGTGGAAGGTGAGGTTAAGGACCTCAACGACCCTGTTCAGATCGCAGATGCTATTCAAGCACGGCTCCAGGGCAGTAAGACGCAAGATTACTTCGTCTCTGCTTTGCAACATCTGCTCCTCATCAGAGAGGGCGACGGCGAGGAGAGGCTGAGGATGTTCCAACTCGTGGACTCGATGCTGAGCTATGTAGCCATGGACCGCCGGTTGCCGGACATGGATCTCAAGCAAAGTCTCAACTTCACGGTGCAGAGTCTCTTGGACAAGCTGCATACGGACTCCGAGGCACGCCAAGCCCTCGATGAGGCCCTCGAGGCCCGGCAAATAGCGGAAGCCGCCATGGCCGAGAGAGATGAGATGAAGGCACAGCTAGAGCTGGGCGCCGACGGGCTGGTGGCCAAGCTTCAGAAGCAACTAGACGAGCAGGCCAGGTTCATTGAGGCTCAGCGAAGGCAAGCCGAAAATCTCAAGTCCGAGCTCGAAAACGTCCAAACCCTACGGGCAAAAGAAGCCCAAAGGTATGAGCTTGAGACTCGAGAGCTATACCTCATGCTCCGGGACGCGCAAGATGTGGCAGCTTCCAACGCTACTAAAGGCGGCGGCAATGTTACTGAGGATCCAGCTCGCATGCAAGGTATTCTTGACCGTGAGAGGCTCATGGATCGCCTGGCTATGCAGATCGAACGTCAAAAGACGCAGTACAAGCTAGAAGGAAGAACATGGGGCGAGGCCATCGGACCTTCAGACAGACTACGAGCTCTGCGAGAAGAGATGGATGGCTTCGGGGGCCAAGGAGGCCTGGGCGCTCCACCAGCAGACTTCACCCAAAGCGTGCTCGGCAGCGTCATCCGCAACACACGCACGAACCGCAAACGCAACTCTCAAGGCGAGATCACTGCCGAGGAAGGCGAAGATGATGATGTCGTCTACGAGAGACCCAAGATTGTCTCGATCCGCCGGCCCGTCATGGATTCCAAGCAGGCCAGTGGTCTTCTCGGTGAGATCAGGGGCACAGTCAAGAGGTTCGATGCTAGTGATGACGAGGATGAGCAAGATGCGACGACAGGGCCATCTCAGCAGGGCTTGGAGGGCCAAATCCCTATCATGCCCGGCGAGGAGACTCCCAAGATCGAGGTTACAGGGACAAGTGGACCACCACCACCTCCTCCTCCTCCTCCACCACCGCCAATGCCCGGCCAGATTCCCGGCGGTCCTCCTCCACCTCCACCTCCACCCCCGCCGATGCCCGGCCAGATCCCTGGCGGTCCTCCTCCGCCTCCGCCGCCTCCACCGATGCCGCCTGGAATGGGTGGTCCACCACCACCGCCTCCTCCGCCACCGATGCCTGGAATGGGTGGTCCGCCCCCGCCACCGCCCCCTCCACCTATGCCGGGAGCTCCTGGAATGCCCCCACCACCCCCTCCGCCTATGCCTGGCGGCATGCCGAGTGGTCACTACTTGCCTCAGGCACCAGGGTTCTCCTCGACTGGTATCGGACTGCCCGTTGTTCGGCCAAAGAAGAAGCTCAAGGCTCTCCATTGGGACAAGGTCGACGAGGCTACCTCTACCCACTGGGCAGCTCACGCTCCTACCGCCGAAGCGAGGGAAGAGAAGTACATCGAGCTTAGCAAGAAAGGTATCCTGGACGAGGTCGAGAAGCTGTTCATGGCAAAGGAGGTCAAGAAACTTGGTGGAGGAGCTGGTAAGAAGGACGACAAGAAGCAGATTATTTCCAACGATCTTCGGAAAGCATTTGGTAAGTTATTTGTGCCCGCGATTCGATTTTATGTATGTTTCAGAAACTGACAGCATCTCAGAAATTGCTCTTGCCAAGTTCTCACAACATTCTGTGGAGAAGGTTGTGCAGATGATTATTCACTGTGACACGGATGTTCTCGACAACCCTGTTGTCATGGATTTCTTGCAAAAGGATGATATGTGCAATATCCCAGAGAACACTGCCAAGGTCATGGCGCCGTACAGCAAGGACTGGACAGGGCCGGATGCCATCAATGTTGCTCGTGAGCAGGATCCGAATGAACTTACGAGGCAAGATCAGATCTACTTGCAGACCGCTTTTGAGCTTCATTACTACTGGAAGAGCAGGATGCGAGCTTTGGCCTTGACGAGATCCTATGAACCAGATTACGAAGAGATCACCGAGAAGATGCGACAAGTTGTTGATGTATCCGAGTCTTTGAGAGACTCGGTCTCATTGATGAACATTCTCGGTTTGATTCTGGACATTGGTAACTATATGAACGACGCGAACAAGCAAGCTCGCGGTTTCAAGCTGAGCTCGCTTGCCCGTCTCGGCATGGTCAAGGACGACAAGAATCAGTCCACGCTTGCCGATCTTGTGGAGCGTATTGTCCGCCAACAGTACCCCGAATGGGACACATTCGTCAATGATATCCAGGGTGTCATGACTGCACAGAAGATCAACATCGAAGCGCTGCAGGCTGACGCCAAGAGATATATCGACAATGTGCGGAACGTGCAAATGTCGCTCGACAGCGGTAACCTGTCGGACCCCAAGAAGTTCCACCCCCAGGACCGCGTATCCCAAATCGTACAGCGCTGCATGAAGGAAGCTAGACGCAAGGCCGAGCAGATGCAGCTGTATCTGGAGGAGATGACGCGATCCTACAATGACATCATGGCATTCTACGGCGAGGATCCGACGGACGAGAACGCCAGAAGGGAATTCTTCGCCAAGTTGGCGCTCTTCGTCTCTGAGTGGAAGAGGTCGCGGGAGAAGAACGTCCAGTTTGAAGAGCAGAGGAGGAGGAACGAGGAGTCGATGCGCCGCAAGAACGCGACGCTCAAGGTGGCGGCCGACAGGGCTGCAGAAGTCGGGCCCGTCAGCCCAAGCAGTGCTGGAGCGATGGACAGCCTGCTCGAGAAATTGCGTGCCGCGGCACCGCAGACGAGGGACCAAAGAGACCGCAGGAGGCGCGCCCGTCTCAAGGACAGACACCAAGTCCGCGTCATGTCGGGTCAGAAGATACCCGAGATCAACGAGATCCCGGAGGTGGAGACGGGCCTGCAGAGTGCCAAGAGCATCGACACCAACGCCACGGACGAGACGGCGGGTACGGGCAATGGCGGAAGCGTCTTGTCCCCGACATCTGTGTCCTCGCCTAGGGAGGGAGAGGACGACGTCGCGCAGCGGGCGGCCTTGTTGCTTCAGGGCATGAGAGACGGCGATGACGAGGGAGACGACGAAAGGAGGGAGGTGTTGAGGCAGGCGAGGAGGAAAACGGCGCAGGATGAAAGGAATGCGAGGAGGAGGAGGAGGGAGAAGACGGGTAGTACGCAGCCGCCGCCGAAGTCACCGGATGGGACGGAGGAGGGCGAGGCTGCTACCAATGGTGATGAAAGTGTGGCTGATGCGGCGGAGGCTGGTGATGGGGCTGGTGATGGGGCGGATGATGGGGCGGATGACGCTGAAACCAAGGAGGAAGGAGAAGCAGACAAGAGTGAAAGCGGAAGCGTCATTCACAACGAGCCCGAAGCTGCAGCTGATGAAGGGGGAGGGGCAGAAGAAGGGGAAGATGTAGAAACGCCGAAAGCAGAGCAAGACGCACCGCCGGCGGAGGACTGAACATAGACGGTGCTCCGGCATTGTGGACAAGCTATCAGTGTAACCCCAGATCCAAGTTCGAGAGTCAGCACGGGATATCGCCAAGGTGGGGTGGTCTGTCGACAACATATGTACCTGTCTACACATACGTATGTTGCAGGTATATCTATATAATATCTTGCCCTCCCCCCCGCCTCCCGGGGACTGGGAACAACTTTGGACGAACAACTGCATATCAGATTGGGGTTTGGTGATGTATCCAATGTGCTCGAAACTGCACATACTCCTTGCCATTCGACCCTGCAAACAACAAACCAAATGCACGGGTCTTGGGGTTGGGGGTAGGAGGGAAAGGTTTGGGCATAGAAGGGAAGGGGGGCTCTGTTGAGCTTCTCGGGTATATGGGGTATTCTGCTACCATTGTAGACATCTGGAATATAAAATCATCGGTTCCTGAATCTGAAGTTCCCAAAATAACGTCTGCTCAAAGGTGTGGAATGTGACTTGAAGTCATCTGGATCGTGTTTATATACCTACTTGAGTACCTACCTAGAGGGGACAATTCTGGCTGGGGGAAGGGTGATGAAAACAGGCAAGGTACACATGATACACCCTTTTACACCCTCATTAAGTTACTGTTCACGTCGGGTTCGTTCGACGACGTTTACCTTTTCTTTGTACTTTGTGAACAGACGATGCACTAACAAACTGAATGGATAACGCCGCAACGTGTGTCAACGGGCGCTGAGCTAGAGCGTCTATTAGTTCCCGGGTGTGCGCCTAGTGTTCAAGTGCGTACGGATGTAAGTCGTAATTTTGGCCGGGTGCTGTAAAATGGCGTAAGTTTGACGGCATGTGTGCGTAACTTTCAAAGCAGTATGTGCCCACGGCGTAAGCGTACATATCATGCATGACTAAGCATTTGGTGGCTGACACTCAAACTACAACGTCGTCGATCAAGATAACACTGAACAAAGCGACACCAAAAAGGAGGCAACGATTGGGGGATGGCACATTATCCACGAATAATCAGAGGGGCTCCTAACTGGATGCTGGGGATTGCAGCATCCTGACGTCGAAGGATCTTGATGTGTTGACACGACGAAAGACACGACTATGATCGCCGGTGCAACGAGGCAGTTCGAAGTCGGATATTACCCACGGGGTTTGCAACTGTGTCAGTACTAAGTGTGTGAAAAAGATTGTGATCCGGTTGGATGATTACAACAGCAGTTTTCTACAAGACATTACAAACCAGTTTAGATGCAGAAACAGGACATTTTAAATGAATTCCAGGTAAACCCCCCTCCCCACTGTGCTCCCATCAAAGCCCCTCGCCCCCAAGACAATCTACTAATTAAGCATTATAGACCCGGCTGAAAATTACAGTGTGAAGGCCAAGAAAGAAATGAAGAAGCCCAAGACGCCACCCATGGTTACTGCCATGAAAGTCGGGTGACCGCCAGACGTCTCGGAGTAGCCGTTCGAGCCTGTGCCGGCAGGTGATGAAGCAGAGCCTGGTGCGCATCGTCAGTATTGATATTGTGAAGTTGAAGCTGATACTATAAGAACTGGATGACTTACCGGACATTCCAGGCATGCTGTCGGAACCAAGAGACCAACCGGAGCCCTCCTCTGAGCCTGAAGATCCAACAGGGGAAGACCCAGAGTTGGAGCCCGAGCCTGAAGATCCCATCGGGGATGAGCCAGAGCCAGAGCCCGCGTTTGAACCTGTAGATCCGACAGGGGACGAGCCAGAGCCAGAGCCCGCACCCGAGCCCGAAGATCCGGCAGGGGAGGAGCCTTCACCGTAAGAGCCCTCACCGGAGTCCAGGACTGGAGCAGAGCCCGACTCGGATTCGGGGGATGTCTCGAAACCACCATTGTTGCCACCACCTGGAGCCGCGCTGGAACCAGGCGCAGATCCAGATCCAGAGCCAGACCCAGAGCCAGAGCCAGGCGAGGATCCAGTGCCGGGTGAAGATCCAGATCCAGAACCAGGGGAAGATCCGCTGCCAGAACCAGGCGCGGATCCAGAGCCAGGACCACCTTTACTCGGGCCCTCGATGGGGGCTGTTTCCTCAGCTCCACTAGGTCCAGTCCCAGTGGTGCAGACCTCGTAAGCAGGCACGCCCTCTGGCGCACCCGTTGGCTCCGACATACCTAGGATGTACGGGCATCCAGTTGCCGGGTATGTGATAGTCGCAGTGACGGGCTTATCACCACATTCATTGCAAGTCTTAACGCCCGCCGTGAAGCCGAATGGCAAGCCAGTGGCAGACGGCATAGTGGGCTTCCCGGACATACCAGAGTAAGTTTCGGTGACAACATACTCCTGCTTGGCGATACCAGTGGGGCAGAACGCATCGTAAGTGGTGGTGTACACGTTGGTGTGAACGCAAGCGTCGCAACCGCAGGAATCGCATTTGGGCGCCTCGACCTCCACGAAGACGGGCCCGTTCGGGTGGCCGGAGGCCATGGGAGTCGGGCAGCTGGCCCTGCAAGACGGAGTAACCGGGGTGCCGGTGTTGGGGAAGCACTCCGTGACCGTAGCTGTGCGGACTTCAAGAGTACATAACTCGTCTTGTGCCGTAACAAGGGGTGAGAGTATGGCCACAGCCAAAATGGCGGAAAGGGAGCGGGCGGCGGAGCTCATTGTGTCGATACCTTTTGATTTGTCGCGTCGCTTTGGATAGGTTAGTGAATGAGTGGACAGGGAGAACGAGACGAGGGAGTGTCTGATTGCTAGTTCTGGCCCAAGGGTTACTGTATAAAAAGAGTGAACGAAAGGAGCGAACGACTGGCTGTGTCGAGCACTGAAGAAGTGATAGACCGTTTGCGTCTTCCCCTGAATTGAACGGCCCCCCGGGAACTCGGAATTAAATAGAAAGGTAAGAAGGGCAGGGCTGACCTAGGGAGTGTCCCAGTCGTGTTTTGTTTATTGACGCGTTTGAACAAGTATACGGTACATTCTGACCAGCTTATAGGGATCTACATGGGAGGAGAGCATGCCTCCGTCCAGCAACATAGCTTGTGGAATTCAAAACTCCGGAGACATCAAATCTACATGGCATTCCTCATATACAGGCTGAACGCGGCTTCCTGGTGTTCCAGCCCGCAAGTGTCTCAGATGTTGGCCTGCAACCGTCGAGGGAGGAGGGTGACGCGTGCCTTTGGTGAGACATTTGACCGTTGCATCCCCACCAAAGTCACGCTCCCATTGTCTTGGTTTACCCGAGCCTAACAAACGTCTAGACCCTTCTCCCGCAACCTTAAACTTCGACGTTGGGAAAACGGTATGAAGCGCGAAGACGGCCCGAGACACATCAGGCCCGAGCCGGAATGTCCTAGGTTCTGGGCCTTGCCTTTTGGTTGAGAAGACCACAATATGGCTTCAGATATTGTAGAATGCAATATGCTTGCCATGCCAGTCTTCCAAAGGGGAAAACAAAAAACACGAAGCTTTGTTTTGATTGTTTGCGGCCGTCTCCCATTATATATGGTTAGTTGCCATCAGGTTGCCATCAGTCTGCTTTCCCGTTCGACCACGCAAAGCTCATCACGCCGTTCCTGGCTTGTTTTCTGTCCCAAACTTCGTCTCTCTCTCTCCCCCTCTCTCTCTTACTGTTTTACTTGGCCTTGAACAGGAAACACTCAAACATGGCTTCAACCCTTCGCTCGTGGCTCACGCTCGGGCTGCTGGCTCTTTCGCCAACCATGGCGGACCCTCTCGGGGCCATCGATTCACGGAACCTCGCCGCAGTTGACGAGCGTGATCTCTACGGAGGGAGCCCATCAATTTGCTACACTTATACTACGGAGTTCATCTATCCATCAGGCGGCGCCGGCTGGTTTGGTGGCGGTCCAGGCGGTGGATACGGCCCTGGACACGGCGCCGGACCACCAGGCCATGGAGGACCTGGCTCTGGAAGACCCGGAGGAGGCGGTCGTCCAGGAGGAGGTGTCGGGCCTGAGAGCGTAACACCGTCTTTCTCTGGTGCAACGCCCACGGCTTCTGGCGCCATGCCCCCTGTCGCAACCGTTATGGCTGTGGTACCTGGCCAACCCTTCAGCATCAGCCTTGCCGGCCTCCTTTCAAGCCCCGATGATCAGGTCGTATCTTTCAGCGAAGATCCTTCCGTGGACTGGCTTCGTTATGATCCCGTCACTCGGTCCTTCTATGGTACCGTGCCTCTCGGCCAGGCTCCAGGATTTATTATCATCCGTGTCAGAACCGTCAATCCGACTACTGGTCAGACCTCTGAGATTGACATCGCACTCGAAGTTGGGCAAATAATGACGAGTATCTCCACGACCATGCCACCTGGGTCGTCGATAACTATGCCTCCGGGATCGTCCATAGCTATGCCGCCTGGATCGGTCACAACAATTCCGTCTGGATCGTCCACTGCTGGGGGAAACTCGCCGTCAACCTCCTCCATTCCGGCTTCCAGCGTCTCCACAGGCCCTGCTCAGACTATTGTTGTCGGCAACACCTTCGCCATCAACCTCATGATGTACCTGAAGAACTCGCAGGACAGTGCGGTCGCCATCACGACGGACCCCGACACGCCTTTCCTTGACAACGGCTTCAACGCAGCTGCCAAGAAGGTTGCCGGCGTCGTCCCACCCGGAACACCTGCACCACAAAACATCACGGTCACATTCAGCGCCGTTCACAACAGCCAAACCAGGCCTCTAGGAGCCAGGCAGGCGCAGGATGGTCTGTACGTCGTCCAATTCCAAGTGTACATCCGTGGCCCGATAATCTCCGCCACTACTTTGAGCGGCAGTTCTCTTGCGCCTGGGGTCTCTTCTTCCAATAGCGTTGTGTTCCCTACGGTCTCCTCAGTCAAGCCTTCAGCCGCATCCATCTCGGGCAGCGCGAACTATTCCTCCATCGCCCCCGGCGGCATGGTTCCACCACCTGTGTCTGTGCCGGGCGGTGCGAACCATTCTGCCACCTCGATCCCGGGAGGGATGATCCCACCTGGCCTCCCAACCTCATTCGCTGTGGTTGTATCTTCTTCATCCGTTCCAGGCGGCGTGGTGCCTCCTGGCTCTTCCACCCCGGGCGGTGTGCTTCCTCCTGCCTCTTCCAGCTCAGGCGGCATAGTTCCTCCTGGTTCTTCCGCTCCTGGCGGCGTTATTCCTACTTCCTCCTCGCTCGTGTACGCTTCAAGCTCTTCTATTCCATTCATGTTTTCTTCGACATCTAGCGGGTGCAGCAGTTGCCGCTTCACCGCTTCAAACCTGCCCAGCAGCTCATCTGCTGCGTCCGCGACGAGCGCTCCGGCAGCAAATCCGCCCAGCAATCCTCCAGCCGGCCCCGCTGCCAGCTCTCAGGCACCGCCCAATCCCTCCAGTAGTTCTCACGCCGGGCCTACGACGAGCTCTCCGGTACCAGCCAACCCGCCTAGCAGTTCATCTGTCGGGCCCGCGCCCAACCCTCCGGCATTCTCTTCCATCTCCTCTGCCCCAGTTCTAGCTTCATCTTCCATCCCCAGCATCCAAAGGTATGCCCAAATCTCCGTGGTACTGGTAATGTCTAACTCTTATTTAGTGCCAGCTTCAGCAGTGCCATTCCTTCGTCGTTCCCCAGTCCGAGGAATGTGTCCACTTTAGTGCCGCTCTCCTGCCAAGGTCCAAGTTACGAGACGCAAAGCAAGATTCTATACGCTGTCAATCTCATTACCGGCGCATCCGTTCCACTTACGGTTGCTGTCTCCAGCGACACTACCAATGCACTGGCCTATCACCCACAAGAGAATTATCTCTACGCTGTGTCGCAGAACAACCACAACTACGGATACATCATCCGTATAGGCGCCGGAGGTGTGCATGAGAACACAACATTTACCATTCCACAGACCAACCCAACTGGTTCCAGCGCTACGTCCATGACCATGGGCGACATCGACGTCAACCTGCAGTTCTGGCTTGGCTACGAAAACGGCAACGGATGGGTCCAAGTGGACCTGAATAGTGCGCACACGGCGACATACGGACAAGTCGTCAACAGCAGCACGGCGAGCCGGGGGAACTACCTCGTCTCGGACTGGGCGTACCTGCCTGGATACCCGAACAGGCTGTACGCACTTGGCCAGCAGGTCGTTTCCAACGGCGCGACTTTCAACACCTGGCTCATGTACTTTGACCTGACGACCAAGGCTTGGACAAACCAGTACCAGTTCCAGGGGGTCAATGGCGGCACGGGCGGCATGGCCCAGTGGGGCGCCATCTACACCGCGACCGACGGCTACCTTTACGGGCTGGAGAACAACTCGGGCCAGATCTGGAAGTTCAAGATAGACAGCCCGACCCAGGCTGACGCCGTCTTCGTGTCGCAGGGACCGCCTGGTAGTACGAACGATGGTGCCAGGTGCATGCTCAGCTCGAACCTCAACGCTACCCTTACCTCGTAGAGCAGCTTGGGTATGTAGAAGGTGGCACTGGGGAGATGTGTGGTGCTCATGAAAAGATTGCATGGACTTATGAGTAGATGTGTATTGTTATTTAAATATTCTTGTGCTTGTCTTGAGGCCCTCTGGGGACACGGGCTGTTGTGGCATTATTAGTGCTGGGTAAAGATTGGCGTGGTTTAATGGAGGATTCACGGAATCGGGAGGGCATGGGAGTACCCATGATTTGCAGGATTTTGCCTTTCAATAGAATATATATTCTTTTCATCTCAGATCGATTGATGATGTCGAGGTGTATGTGGACCTGGGACACAACGAAAGTACTTGAGTAACTCATTATTTCCACGCCTTACTGCCGAAGACATGAATGTTGCCAACCGTGGACACAGTTGAGGAATAGCCACCTTATTTAAGGCGAGATTGCACATGATGGCAGTATTCATTTCAAGGGCTTTATTCAATAGTCACAAGGATTGTCGTCCATCATACTACCACATAGCTCCACCCTCTCCTTGGAGGATCTCGATGCTATAAGCTCGTTGCAGTCGAAAGAGTCGTCGGCTTTAGAAGTATGGCGGGCCCATGCTCTGCTATTGTGAAAGATCCGCCTATAGGATTGCACCGAGTGACTTTGGCATCTTTGGCATGCCTCCAGACTCATGAACCTCATGGCCGTGTTGCATGAATACCGCGCCACACACGTACAGACGTAGATAAGGTCCGACTGCATATCACATTTGACGCATCAAGTCATCACAATGCGACACGAACTCCGCAGCAAACTGTAACTTACCTCCCACGAACGGCACAACTGCACCTTGGTCAACGCAATGCAGCGGCGGAATCTGAGCAGGCAACATAAGTCGACATTCAGAACAACATTTATGTTATTACACCATGCCGTCCACGCCCTTGAAAAGCTTGGATGGGGTCGAGGAGGCTGCGCTTGAGGCAACGCAAGCTGAAGGAGCTCAGAACGCTGAACAATACTCTGTTTTCACGAAGCTCGAAAAATGGTTCATTGTCGCTATGGTTTCGTATGCTTCATGGTCGGCCAACCTGAGCACTTTCATCTATCTCCCAGCATTGAAGCCTCTGGCCGAGGCGTTCTCGGTTTCGGTTGCCAAGATCAATCTGATAATCACGATTTATCAGGCCGTGGGTGCTGTGGTGCCGTTGGTGGTTGGGGATGCTGCCGATGTTCTTGGGAGGAGGGCGGCATACATCGTGACGCTGTGCCTGTTCATGGTTGCCAACATCTGCCTGGCCCTGGCTGATTCGTACACTACACTCCTTGGTTTGAGGATGTTGCAAGCGGTGGGACAGTCTGGTGAGGGCTCGTTACATGTTGCACTCTACTCGCAGATTTAATGTGCTGAGGGTGGGCAGGTATAATTCTCATCGGTTATGGTGTCGTGAGCGATATCGCTCCGCCGGCAACGAGAGGCTCTTTCATGAGTGTCGTCTCGTTCTTGTACGTTCAATGTCAAGCCTCTCGAACCTCTTTCAACCATTAGAACCACAGCTTATTTGTACGCAAGCATAACCATTGGACCAAGTCTTGGACCCATCCTTGGAGGAGTTCTGAGTTACGCGGCAGGGTGGGCTTGGATATTCTGGTTTCTGTCTATCGTCACCTGTTCATGTTTTGTTCTCGTGACGCTTTTTCTCCCAGAAACCTCGAGGAATATTGTTGATGATGGCTCTCTCACACCACCGGCGATCCTCAGGCTGCCCATCCCATTTTCGACCTTCATGCGTCATAACAAAGACAAAGGCGAGCTCGAACCCAAACGATCGCGTATGCCGAATCCGATGAGATCACTGAGAACGCTATTAAGGAAAGATAATGCAGTCGTGGTGCTAGCTATGGGTCTACATTATGCTGTGTATTCGAGGTAATCAGCTGAAATCCGTCTCGAAGCATTCCAAGGTTGTCTCCCGTGGTGAACACATACTGACACCAAGTGGCCCCCTAGCATTACTGCCAGTCTATCAACCCTGTTCATGGACATATATAATCTCAGTGAATGGCAGGCCGGACTCATTTATTTACCCTTCGCCCTTGGTGGGACAGCTTCCACATTCTTCTCGGGTCGACTCCTGGACGGAGCTTATCGAAGGGCCCGGACGAAGCGAGGCTTGGCGACGGACCGTATCAAAGGTGATGACTTGGACAACTTCCCCATCGAAAAGGCGCGGTTGACAGTTATGTGGATACCGATGCTTGTTATTGCCATCTGCACCGTTGCATACGGCTGGGTTTTGCAGTATCAACTGGTAAGTCTCTCAAGTCCACCTCTAAGGGTTTAATCTGCAAGATTTGCAGTATCTGAGCACTTGAGGGCTAACGAGCTGTAGCATCTGGCTATTTCCATGGTCCTTCAATTTGTCACAGGAATGGCTATGCAATTAAACTTCAGCGTGAGTGACCCTTTCTCGTCATGGATCACCACATTGCGTATCACCACATTGCGTACATAATTAATGTGAAAGTGTAGAGCTTCAACACCCTACTAGTCGATATTAACCATCGGTCTCCATCAGCTGCCAACGCCTCTACCAGTGTGGTGCGGTACGCATTCTCCGCGATCGTAGTGGCGTTCATAGAAGACATGTTCCACTCGCTTGGGATAGGCTGGTCCTTCACACTCATCGCAGGGTTCAATGTCATGGGTATTGGATTTCTTGCCGTTGAATATGTGCTGGGAATGTCATGGAGACGCGAGGCTGCCTCTCAGAAGTTGAATGGTAGAGTATGCTAGATTGAACGGTGTCACGCGAGAGCCGCACACCTGACCACAGCAGCCTCTCCATTCCTTGGGTATAATAGAGATTTTTCCACGCGCCAGTTTCCACATGCAGTCATGGCGCCTTCGCTGATCCAATCTCCGGGTAGTGCGAAGTACTCTTTGATGTCGCTTTCCTGGAACCTTGTTACGCCACGACGACTAGCGGTCGTCTTCTCTTCGGCGGCCTTCGTGGGAAAGGGAGGGCTAGCATGCTCTGTATTCCACTTAATCTGCGCTGAGCATATGGAAAAGTTGTGGGATACGTATAAGAGACGGTCCCCTCGAAGAAATTCGAGCGCAAGAGTAGCTTCCCGACAGAGGTCATGAGCAAGCCGGTTTAGACGTATTTGAGTAGTCTGTAGATCTCCCGTGCTGTCATATATGTGCGAGCATGACAGAGCCGATACCTCGAGAAAGTAGAATTGCCTCTTTCTTGAACGGTCCTCTGGCAACAATGTTTGTAGTACAATATGTCCTTGGCCATGAGTGATGAGGGCCCGCTCGATTTGACACGCGTCACTGGGGCTTGTCTCGTTTGTGGTCGGATCTCGCTGCCAGTCGACGACATACCTTTGTCGTACAACAAGGTTCCAATCTAGAATTATGATGTTGCTTGGTCCAAACCCGATGATTAGATCCAAATCGCCAGGGTGGAGAATGCATCGATGCAAAGCAATATCCAACTCCCGAGACGTCCCCAACGTGTACGATGAGAGGGATATGACATGTATCTGTGTCGAAGTGCGAAGCAGTATATGCTTAGACTCGCTGTGGAACAGCATTTGCGCGATGGGACCTTTTGCAAACTGTCTCATCGAGATAGTAGCCTTTTGCTCACATATTGGACTCGAGCCCAGCAAGTCTTGCGATACAGCAAAGACCTTAACCAGTTTGCTGAAGTCTGAACAGCATATGTGCTTCCCGTCATCGCTCCAAGCGATGTGTTCGATAGAGAATTTTGCTCTGGAGACGTAAAGATCCTCAAGTCTGCCGTCGTTCGTGTCATGCAGGCTAAGGACACCCATCTGGGTGCCAACACAATAGATACGACCGGTTGGAGACCCCGATAACGCTGTGATGGGGTCGATTGCTGTAGAACTTGAGTCCGACAACTCGGAGCCTTGTGCGGATGAAAACTCGCTGACAGAATCTGCATCACTTCTCGCGTGATTCGCATATTTGGCCAGTGCCGTTGGCTCCCATGCATTGGCATAGTAACCTCTAACATCGTAGAAACGTTTGGAGTCAGGGCTAAAGGCCAAGTCAAACACTCCGTCCTGGGCCGATACCTGGTGCAATAGGGTGAAGCTGGAGGTCGTATAGAGTTTCACTCTCCCGTGGGCATCACCTGTGATAAACAACTCGCCATCGTTGCTTATGGAAAGTCTGGTAGCTCCGGTCGTCAATTCATCAACGGTGTCTTCGTAAGGTGCCCACTTGAAGACTACCCCCTCGACAGTCAGACCCAATACCTCAGGCTGATAGGGGTGCCAGACCAGGTCCCGTAGTTCACGCACCATTGCGGATTCGTCTTGTCGTCGACAGTGTCCAATATGCATAGGCCCGTCCATCTCCCAAGCCGACACTGGGTGGCGCCTATAGGCTACGGCAACTAAGCTGCCATCAGGACTCAGAGCCATGTGGCTGGCCGAATTCGTGAAGTGCTTCTCCAGCTCCATCTCTTCATCGAGCTCTGCAATTGTCTCCCACGCTGGATTCGGCTGGCAAAGGCTGAGGGAACGAACACGGCGGTCAGCTGTGGCTACCAGAAGCCTGGAGTCGTTGTCAGTGAACAGCATGCCCAGAGGTCGTGTCTTCGTTTCCACGCTTTTGACAGAGATGATACATGCTCCCGTAGACACTTTCCAGACTTTTGTTGTGCTATAACCGTATGTGACCATAAGAGACGCTGATTTATTCAAGTGAAAACGGTCTACACGCTCTCCATGCTTTATCGGGCTGCACTTCGATTCCCGGAAGTCGGAAGATTCATGAAGGTGAATATTGCCTGGAGCTGCAAGGGTGGCCACCAGCGGTCCAGCAGCTTGTATAGATGAGGCAAATGACTTTCCGAGAGAGATCCTCGAGAGAAGGTCATCCCATTTCTCTGAGGAGAGACCGTTGACCGACAAGGCTCCGGACTTGCCAAAGTGCTGGTGGATCGCGGACCCTTTGGGACAAAATGGTGGAATTTGGCTGTAAATGGAGTCAGGTTTCCGCCGTAGAGGACCGGAGAACCTTCCGACAATTCGCAACAAGTCTACTGACCAGCTCGACAAGAGCTCCTGGTCGAGAGCACTCAATGCTGAACTCTGCTGCATGTCTGCGCTCAGTGAAGCGACCTTGGAGAGGTCCTTGGACGCTGAGATAAGAACCCGTAATTGCCCAGTTGCGGCCAAGGCTTGAATCCAAGTAAGCACCCATGGTCTTGTCAAAAACTTCTTCAGGGTCGTAGCAACTTCATGATCTTGGGAGGCCTGCCGCAAGTGCGATGACCATGAACTTGCGGCGTAGTCTAAAAACTCAGGCTCTTGGTTGCGACCCAGCTTCGCCCGCAGGCCGGGGTACGTGAGATGATTCATACAGCTTAAGAACATTTGCTTATGCGCAGATTTCCGGTCAATGCTGAAATGCCGATCCTCTGGGTCCAAGAGGTAATCGCGGGCCGTCTGGTGGACGATGGAAACGTTGCCATCATTGTCGACGACTGCAAAGTCGCCACATAAGTCCCTGATGGTGCGTGGTAGGTCCAGGATTCCCTCAGCAACCTTACCCAATGCCTGGGCCAATTCGGAAAGTGACAACACACGAAGAGAGCATGCAAGGCATTGGAGAATGTTGGTGGCCAAGGCCTTGTCGCGTAGATTGGATATGTCGGAGACGGCCATCGCCATGCGGTCATAGAGGGCCCCCATTCCCTCCGGAAGCTCTCGTAGAGCTGATTCAATATCTTCTTGCGTATAGCACTGGTTCACCCTTTCCACGGCCAGATGTGCCCACTGTATGAATCCTACATATTAGCCATGTTCCTTGTAAGCTAAATTGGATGTGAGGTGGTCTCACCAAGAAGTTATTTTGTGATCCTTCAACTATTCGTTGCTCTATCCAATCCATAAGATCGTCGCTACCGGATACCCTAAGCTCTTGACGAACGTGGACATGGATGTCTTCAACGTGTCCGTCGATACTGATTGTTCGAAAGCTACAACTTTCGGGCCGCCTTTCGAAAGATGCCATGATATCCGAGTTTTGACGGCTCATAAACAGGATGCGTATGGGCAGCGTCGATGAGATGTCCAGAAGCAATTTGATAACTGCCCGCGGACTTTCGGCCTCATCTAGGCCGTCGATGACCCAGTACCATGGCTGTTGCGCTTCGAACTTGAAAAGGACGGATTTGAATAGACGGTCCCAGATGAATCTCGGGTCGACAGTTTCGAAATCGATATTTTCATCGACCAAAGTGGCGAGCCTTTGCATCAGACTGGGCACAGATTGTGCTACTTGATAAGCTAGAGAGCGAAGAAGAAAGCTCAAAGACCTCTTCTTGCGGTCTCCGAACCGAATGAAGAAATATTGACATAACAGTCCCTTCTCGACCAGATTGTTGATGATAGTTGAAGCAAGAACGGATTTGCCGGTCGCTGCGCCGCCACTTATCCAAAGTACACTGAGTTGCTCCGATGAGTCTCGCCATTGTAGGAAGGATTTATCGTGGTTGATCCAGTTGTTCGTGTCTTCTGTCCATTGGTCCCGGAAGAAGATGTAGTCCAACCCTGGAAGTTCAGAAAGGGCTAATATCAACTTCAAGTCAAGAGCGGCCCTTCTTTCTGACAAGTCGGGTCTCTTCGCATTATCCTTTGCGATGACCTTGCTGACGAGAGACTTCAGGACATTCCTGACAGTTACATAATTCGGATCCTCCGGGCCTTCATACTTGCAAACACCGTGGTGGTCTGCGGCCAGTGCTTTCGACACCTCGCCAGGATAGCCCAAGACCGAGGACTCCTTCTCTAACACCATCTGGGTTATGTTATTAGCGCAAAACGTGACACAGGATGGATTTGTGGTATACAACTGACGACTCTGGCGCTTCGAAGACCAATAGGAGTAGGTAGTGTCTCATAGAATGAGACAATATCTAACCTTGTGGCAACATGCCGAAACTGCTCATTGAGCTTCTGGAGGGTGAGCGAGTTCCTCCCTAGTTCGGCGACATATTGCTTGGAGTTCACCATGATCGAGTCCAAAATCCGGTTGAGTGTCTGTGCAAGAGCAGTGCCGCGATGTGGCGTTGCGAGGAAGATGATGGCGGTAATGGCTTTGATGATAGATTCGAATTCGGGATCGTGTTGGCCTTGCATGAAAGCCTTTAAACGTCAGTCAGATTGAGATCTTATGAGTCTAATAACTCTCACCTCTTTCACAATAAGACCGCCCATGCTGTGGACCACAAATATTATGGGCACCTTTCCCATATCCAGCTCATCCATGTGTTTGTCCTTCCCGTACTTGAGGTCGAACAACAAGTCCTTCGCGAAGTCGAGGACTGACACAACGGCACTGCCGGGTTTTTGGAATGACGCATTGTATCCAAATGTCAGGATTCTCGCTAAACAGATATCTGGCTCCAGTGGTAGAAAGGTCAAGGGCCAGAACAATTCCGGACTCTTGTTCTTAGACCAAGTCCACTTACTTGTCCCGCCGAGACCATGAACAAAGATGATGTCTACATTGTGACCATTGTCAGGCGTGTAGATGACGTTCAGCCCAAGAGCTCCAGATTCGGCAGTTCTTCCGCTGGGGGATGGATCACGCCGTCCATCGGTCGGTGCAATAGTGAGAGAGCTCCGCGGGTGTGTTTGGGGAAGTTTGGACGTCTCGTTGTCAACGCCAGACGGACTGCTTTCCCTTCCATCTGTCTTCTTCCGTCGGCTGGTAAGTTTAGTAAGCTGTCGACCGGTCAATACCATAGTGCAATCAAGTGCTCTTGGAGACATACCATGATGATTGACAGAGTCAGTCGGGGAGCCTATAGGCGTAAAATTGATGCATCTATGGTATCCGGAAAGGTTGGATTCGGTAGCCTGTCAAAGCGGATGATTCCTAACATTCCGAAAGGATTTGGGGATGGAATCCCGAGGCCATAGGTAGTGTTACAGAATGCCTGTCTACTCAAGTTCCCCAGTAAGCTGCAATTATAAATAGGGATGCGCTAGCTCAGTGACAATCAACAACCAACGAGCCTTTGCAGCCACACACCACACACCACTAGTTTGTACTGGTTGCGGATTGTTCCTCCTACCATGTTCCATGTGTATATCGGGGCCACGTGGGTTGCTTACTGGGTCGCAGATGCGTCCGATTAGCCTGGCTTCCGTCCTCCCGGGTCCAGTTTTAAATATGCATTTGGATGTGACCCTACCTAGGTATGTGAAATATATAGTAGCTTAGGTGCCCGTGTTTCGGGTCAGCTGCCAGTTGGTCCCATTCTTAACGATCAGCTGTTTTATGGATAATGAAACCAAGTCAATGAACATGATGCCGTGGCTTCACGGGATTGAGGGTGACTTCCCTCTCCATCAGGCAGTCGTTGAAGGTATGACCATGGCAAATATGCGAAACCCATAATACCGTGCTGATTGTGTGATTTCTTCTAGTAATGCCCAAGGGAACGGAGGTCACTTCGGCAGAAACCTGGGGTCTCTCGGCCTGGACAAAGACTGCAAAGATCTCCGTCTTACTGCCAGATGGTAATTCGCAAAGATACTTCCTGAAGGTAAATTACTTGTCACAAACACGCACAACTCTCATCATCCACTGCAATTGATTGATTCGATATCCAGTGTGCAACCGGCAAGTTGGCCAAAATTCACATGTGGGGAGAACATTATTCCTCCACTGTGATCGCATCACACGTTCCAGATTTCGGACCCCATCCCGTTGGCAAGGGAGAATATTTTGAGGAAACTGGAAAAAATGTCTACTTCTACCTACAGGAGTTTCATGATATGGACGTGCAGGCCGCTCCAGATCCAGCCGGGCTGGCCACCGTTATAGCAGAGCTTCACCAGAAGGCACAATCTCCGAACGGACTTTTCGGCTACCCTATAGTCACCGGGCGTGGGACAAATGACCGCACAGAGCAGTGGAACGAAAGCTGGGCTGTTCATTTCACTTACCTACTCAGGGACCTTATAAAGCTCGACAACCAGGTGAACGGGCCATGGCCAGAATACGACGCAGCCTGCAGACAGCTCATAGAGGGAGTGATTCCCAGACTCTTGGGAGCCTTACAATCTGAAGGTCGAGAGATAACCCCGGTGCTGGTCCACGGTGACCTTTGGGAAGGAAACGTGGCTACTGATATGGAAACTGGCAAGGTCATAATATTCGATGCCGACGAGTGCATGTATGGGCACAATGAAATAGACTTTGGGACGTGGCGATGCAGCTGGGCGTCTCACTTCAAATCACCTATCTATATTAGACAGTACCAGATGGAGATTGAGCCGTCCGAGCCAGTGGAAGAGTGGGACGATCGCAATCGTTTGTACGCCATCAAGGCGGCCATATGCGACTCGGCCGGGCATCGTGGAAGCAGATCAAGATCCATGTGAGTCGCTCACCCTTTCCCAACTCAGACTTCTGATGATTGACCAAAACCTTCGTATGAAGAGCGTATAATGATATGCTTTATCTCTGCGAGAAATATGCTCCCCTTGAAAGTCTTGAAAGATATGACCCTATGAAGGATATCAGCGTGACTGGCGTGTCGGAGCCGTACGATATATACACAGGCGCGGGGAATGCATCATAGCCATCATGAGACGAGATGGCTGGAGCCTGGCACCGTTAGGAAGATGATATGAGTACATATATCACGGTGAACTAGTCAATATTACGAACCTTTGGGTATCTAAATTGCTCGTTGTGTAATGCACTGCTCATGTGATTCCAGATACATTTATATAATGCACAAGTAGTATGTACCTTTGCAGAACTTTAGTTTGATAATATAAACGATTTAGAGACCGTATCTTGACTTGGTCCCTCAATGATAATTCTGGGGAGCCATGGTGTCTTTGGCTTCCAGAATAGTTCTGCTCCTAACTCATCTCCAAGTACTGTATGCAAAGTGAACAATCTTTGCTGGGCTTGTTCAGACTTGGCATTGTAAACAATGCTTACTCTTGATACTACTTATGTATTATTAGTCGTGGGTTTCAAAGAAACATCAATATTGTATGATAATTATGTTTTCACGATAACAAGGTATGCCTGTATCTAGTTGCATACAGGTGCCCTTCGATACCTTTATTCATTTTGGAGCCGTTATTATCCCCAGCGGATTAGATGTGAAGAAGAAAAGGTATTACAGGAGTCTTGCCTAAGGGGGGACTATACACCAGACCGCCCGAGTATGTGGAAGGGTCTTGTATCTACGTACCTAAGTCACAGATATTGTCGAGCCTGGGATTACAACCGCGGACTGCAATGCAAGTCTTCACAAGCACCGCTCACACAGTACAACTCGGATCCCCTACACGTGGGAATATAAGAACCAGCTGCAAGTAAGCAATAGTGCCTCTCTCAGTCAACCTTGGAAATTAGTTGGGCACATTCCCGACTCCTTTCCGTCGAAGTTAACTGCTTTGTACTGCACCTGTACTATCATCCTGTTGTGGTAGAGGTGTTATTAAACAGCCTGCACATCATACGCCACCCTGTAATTATTGCTCCCAACCACCATCGTACTTAGGTACATGTTAGACTCGGAGCTACGGTATAGCTATGATCATGATCGCCCTTTCAATCATTATCCGATTCCTGTAAAACTCCTTTCACATAGCAGGCGGAACGCGAGATGTCCCGTCTTTCCACCGTAAGTTTCTTTATAACCTACAGGTGTTATATCAATACTTGCAGAGTCAATACTCAATATTAATCTCTATTGTTTTGCTTTTCTATATGCCTTTCTGGTAGTCTGAATCAAATGTGTACACATTCGTAACGAATTATAGTCCATCTGAACTCACTTCGACACTAAAACTCCAGTAGTGTGAAGGGCCTGAGAATCCTGACGAATCTATGACCCTTACGAGGCACCGGTCCCCGCTGGTACTACTGGCTTGGGTCCATACACAATCCGTGGTGGCTGCGCTCTCATGAGACTCCCCACAAATCTGTCCATGCTCCAGCTCCGCGCCTCGTCGTCCTTGGGCGAGACAAAAGCGTGGTGTTTACTCTTCTGAGCCGCTTCCCAGAGCCTCGTCATCGGGTAATCATCCCCGTGGAAGCGCCGCGCATCGTAGAATTTGTTGACAGTCTGTTGCAACCGTACACGCATGAAGCCTCTGTAGTTGCTAGGTGTCTCTGTCGACGTCGATCCCTCAGTGGTGGCGGCAGTGGCAGATGCATCGTTCGCATCATCGTAGTCGGGGTCAACCGCCCAAACCCACATATCATCGACAAGTCCAGGCCCAGAAAGCACTGACCCGGCGCTGCACTTGTCGACCACCAAGAACACGTTCTGAAGGATGCCAGCTTCCAATCCACCGCTTTCTGCTTGTGTAGTTTCGCTTGAGGCGGCCTGTTCCCGTCTCTGCCTCTTGGGCGCTCGGTCTCGAATGGACTTGAAGTGTTGACGCAAATTCTCAAACTTGGCGGCGCGTTTCTCGTCGTTCTCCTGTTCAATTCCCTCTTTCTCCCTGCAGACTTCATCGGCTGCCGGGTTATTGCTGTCCTCCTTGCTGTCGCTTTGTTGAATGGCTTGACTGCCGCCTTCCTTCTCGCCGCCATCTGCAGTGGCACTCGTGGGCCAATCTAGCGTTTGTAATTGCCACATGTTATTGATAGCACTACTCCCAGCCCCGATCGCACCGCGAGCATGGAACAAAACACCATCTTGTCGGATCAAGTACGACCCAGACTCTTCGTCGTCGACGAATGCTTCCGGGTCGACGAAGATTCCATACCCCCAATGCTTCTCGCCCTTGTCCTCCTCCCATAGGCGCCTCACCCACGGAAACGACATGGGCAAGGACCTTTCGGCCTCCTGTTTCTGCCTCGCTCGCCACGCATCGGTTCCACGCCGCCAGTGTTCAACAAGAGCATTTTCGATGGCTTTCTCCTCGTTTTCCGCATAAAATGGCTGGCGCACCGCCTTGAGGCGCTTCCCTGCTTCCTCGTAGTCCTCCTCGGAGACCCGATGGGGCCCCATAATCAGCCCGCTCGCCAAGCAGACCTCGTGCTCCTCGTCTGGCGAAATATCCAGCCAGTAGCGGTTTTTGAGCAGGGATACTTCTGTGGCGGATAGCTGCGTGGGCGTTTCGGCTGCACGCTTGAGCAGGTCCTCTTTGCCGAGCGTGGACGAGTTTGCAATGTTGGCCGCTTGGGTCTCGACATCTGGAAAGTTGAGAATACGCCGTTGGTCCTGGGGAGTAAGTGATGACGAGGCTGCATCTTGGGAGAGGGCGGATCTCTCCCATTCCGGAAAACGTTGGATCAGCTCGTCGGCGTTGTCGAGCCTGCGAATGACCCGCATGAACGATCTGATTTGATTGTCCATGATATACGTGGTAAATGATGGCAATCAGCAAGTTTGTGGGTGAAAGGAATGAATATGTGACGATATTAGACCCTAACCCGCATTTACATTTCTGCTATTTGGGTATATAAATACATTTCTGCTATTTGGGTATATAAATAGCATTTTTCTTTTGTTTAGTTATTTACAAACTGAGGCTTTGGGCATTCAATGGAAACCCAATTCCCACGCTCGTTGAGTCTTTATTCCTTGACAGAATAGGCTTCGCTGTCTTCGAGCAGTGACCAGACAAATTGTTTTTTTTTCCAATGATGACCCCCATTTACTTGGGGGGGGTATGACACTCACTACCCTAGCCCTTGCAATCACATTCATCCGCCATAGGGTCCTGACAACCCCTCCGTTCCCCTCATTACCTGGGTACACCAGAAGTACATCGATATGCCGTCCTCTCTAATTTACCTAGGTAACTGCCAGGGTGGGATTGATTTCAAGCTGGAGAAGACCCCAAAATTTTATCGGAGCAGGATGTCTCCTCGGTCAGGTACTGCTCCGGGCCGGGGGAATGCCACGCGAGACGCTTCGAAGGCATCAAGTGTTGCTAGAATAACTTCAAGAGGCTGCCCTATTTCCCTCTTACTTATATGTACTCCTTCTATTTCCAAGTTTAGGCCAGCTAAGTCCTAATTTGATCTGTTCAAAATGGAACCCAAGCCAGGCCTGGTGATCGGTTATGATGGCGTCCACCCCTTTTCCCAAGTCAACATCACCAACCGTTCTTCGGTCCAAGAGCTCCTCCGAACACTTTTGGACCCCCTGGAGCCATTCTTTTCACCCAGAAAGGCGCGGGTGAGAGTCCCCGGTGCTACGGGTGTCCGATTCGACCAGACGGCGTCTGAAGTGGAAGGTATCTGCCGTCCACTATGGGGCCTGGCGTGCCTTTTAGCTGGTGAGGGGGACTATCAGGGGAAGACCTGGTGGATTGAGGGCATCAAGTCGGGGACAGACCCTGAGAACCCGGAGTACTGGGGCCATCCCCGGGACAACGACCAGAGGATGGTGGAGATGTGCCCTCTCGGTGAGCATGCCCCCTTCACCCTCATTGCGGTGGCCGTATTGAGTCTTGTCTCTCGCAGGTTTCGCTCTAGCCGTTGCCCCTGAAATATGGGGTTCGTTGTCGGCGAATGAGAAGACCAATGTTGAGAATTGGCTGGGGAATTCAATCAATGAAAAGAAGTACTGCGGAACCATCTTGGTCATGTGTTGCATTACGGCTGACGATGTGGACTTAGCATGCCAAACACTAATTGGCTCTGGTTCCGGGTGTTCGCCAACCTTGGTCTGAAGAAGAATGGAGGGAAGTTCTCCCAGGAGCGTTTTGACAGTGACATCGAGCATCTGAACACTTTCTACCGTGGTGATGGCTGGTCAAACGATGGTCCAGAGCATATTCACCGTGAGTTGCAGTCCCTCCTTTCCACCCCTCGCCCATCGTATGCCTCCTTGACTTACACAGTATACAGAGATGGATTACTACTCTTCGAGTTTCGCCATCCATTTTCTGCAGCTCCTATACGCCAAGCTCGCCGGGGCAGACGAGCCCGAAAGAGCGGCCGAGTTCAAGAGGCGTGCTCAGGTTGTGGCTCTCGACCTCGCCCACTATTTCGACGAGGACGGTCGTGCCATCCCGTTCGGCCGCAGTGTCGGATATCGTTTCGCCATGTGCTCGTTCTGGGGTGCCCTCGCATACGCAGACGTAGAGCTACCGCAGCCCCTGACGTGGGGAATGGTGAAAGGTATTGTGCTGCGTCACCTGCGGTGGTGGCAGAACCAGCCCAACATATGGAGCTCGTCGGGCACACTCACGATTGGATACTCATATCCGAACATGTACATGGCTGAAAACTATAACAGTCCCGGAAGTCCGGTGGGTTCAACATGGCTTCATGGTAAATTTGATTCACTGACACATATCATGTAGTACTGGGCCTGCCTTGCTTTCATCTGCCTCGCTGTTCCGGAGACTCACCCATTCTGGACATCCCAGGAGGAGTCGCAGTGGGAGGTTATTCCAAGGTTACCGAACCCACTGAAGCAGCCTGGCCATATAATGACGTAAGTTCAAGAGGAAAATTGTGAAGGGTCCTGGGGCTTGTGTTAATGCTCATAGGAACCTGGGTGGGCATTGCATGCTTTTGTCCTCGGGACAAGCTTGTGGTTATCCCATGAAAGGGACGCACGCCAAGTACGGCTGTTTCGCTTACAGCAGTGCATACGGATATTCGGCACCCCCGGGCCTGTTCACCTTAGAACAGTATGCACTTGCATCCCAACTAGGTCTATCCGACGACGGAGGGGAGTACTGGAAGGCGAGAAGGATTTCGGAGTATGCCGGCATCGAGGACAGAGACGGGAAGCCAGTGCTCGTCTCCCTCTGGCGGCCCTTCCCAGACGTCAAGATCAAAACCTATCTCATTCCTTCCGAGACTTCTACACCGAACTGGCATCTGCGTGTCCATCACATCGAAGCAGGACGTGAGGTCATAACAGCTGATGGCTCGTTTGCGATTTGCAACGAGCGCACGCCCGACGGCCGCTTCCTGGATTTGTACGACACCACCAAGTGTCAAGGGACGCAGCCCAAGCTCATTGGAAACTATGACCTCAACACTCCAGAGGCATGGTTGCCCGGTGCCGAAGGCGCCTTTGCCGTGTCCAAGGGTGCCGTGGGCATAAAAGCGCTGGAGAAGGCGGGAGTGGGCAGACAGGCAATGCTGGTGAATGCCGACCCGAACTCGAACCTGTTGGAGAGTCGCACGACCATCCCGACGCTGCAGCACACAATAAGGGCAGGGAGCGTAGTGTTGTACTTGTCGGCTATTTATGCCAAACCTTCTGGCGACGGCGTGCCGAAGGAGACGTACTTAGACGGATGGGACAAGCCGCCTGTTATCCCCGGTTGGTTGGAAGCTGAGATGGGCAGCTAAGCCGTTCCAGTACTCAAGATCCAAATTATTTGTGCGTAAGGAATATATGGTATGACCCAATGCTCTCGAGAGTGCCTTTATTGTGGAAATATTTGCCGTCTCCATGTACCCAGCCGTACAGCGTGGTATCACCCCGGCAAGACCCAATTTTCTACACTTTCACGAGCGTTTGACGAGGATGCTTCCACATACAGTCTTGTACTTGTCAAGTGAGGGTTTGAACACATAACGAGACAATGAAATGCTTCACAACGAATCGAGGATCATAATCGAGGCGAGATTGCTTCCCCGGATTCTAAGCCTAAAAAAAGGCGACAACAGAAGCTCAGAAGGAGCTGAAAATAAGGAGTTATGAGAGCCACCGGCCAATATGTCCTCAGGAGGGCGGACACTGTTCATGGGATTGCCAAGTCCTAATTAGATACCGAGGAGGTCAACAACAATGCCGCAAGATAGAGAATCTAAGCCCCGTTGTGTGACTTGTCAAGGACCCTCGCAACCCGCACCCCAAGAGGACAAGCTTGTTCATCTCGCGGGTAGCAACATGACCATGGCCTACTAAGTGTCTCTCTGCGCCATTCATCTGAAAACCGGACATGGTAGCATTGGTAATTTCCCGGTATGTTCATCAATTTCACATGTGCGAAAAGTCTAGCGACACCACCCAGACTACCGGGGAGGCTTTGACGAATTAAGAGGCAAGCCCTTGAGTCTTACTGGACGTTGAGTGGCAAGACAGGCCAAGGGACGTATTGTATTACCCAAACACCTCGGACAGCGGCGTCCTCGGGAGAATATTGATAATTGCACATGTGTTGTACTTCTTCGCATCGGCGAGCCGGTCTCGAACACCAGGCGGTCGATGTCTCCCGGGTAGTAGATGGAATGCTATGCTATGCATACCCGTGCATGGATGGACCCATCATTGGGATGGACGCGCAAGTGTTGTTGTCCGTTAAGTAAACATGGAATCCCCATTCACCTTCTGTTGTAATCAATCTCGTCTTCACTATAGTGTACTCGATCCATGTCTGGAGTATTGCGGTTCACTCAGTCTAACCTCACTATACTTCTCCACATCCACAAGACACAGTCGGTTGACCTCGCCGATAGAGACAGAACGTCTTCATCATGGGGAAGCTATTTGCGAAGTTTCTTTCGCGCGTTGTGCACAACGATGCCATGAATAAGGAGTAGGCTATGTCCTCTGCTGATTATTGCAGTCATAAACTGATGGTCTCCTGATAGCCCCCATGAGATTTACGGATGGAGGGTAATTGCTTTATCATGCTCAGGCAAGTTCACCCACAATGGCTTTCATTTTAGCAATATGTCTCTGACTAGACTAAATTATCAGCTTGGTATGCGGCACTGTTCTACCTCCAAGGTACTCCCACAAGCTTACAGGGGACTCCACAGCTTCGGCGGGATGCTGTTTGGCTGGGAGTAAGTCAAGGACGCACAGTTATGACATCAACCGTGAACATACCATACTGACTTAGTTATCACCAGTATAGGAGCGATAAGTGGTATCTTGACCTATAAACGTTTTGAGATGTGAGCCTGTTGATACCGCGCGTCACTATGAACAGCTGCTGAGGTGTGTGTCAGGGACTACCATTACAACGACAGCGTTGAAGCACAGCTCAATGAAAATAGTAAGTTGTTCAGCCATAATAACAAAAGCAACGAAGAAGATGCGAAACCTGAACATATCTGACCCCTGCAGTTGTCTCGACTTTGCAAGCAGGCTGCTTCATCGCCAGCCTGATAGTGCGTCCCTTCTCCGCCCTCACCCCCTGAGCCTACAATGCGAGCCAGAACGACGCGCTCAACTCTTCAGCACAGGCATCCGTTATCGCCGACCGATTTGGGAGAAAATGGCCTCTGATATGGGCAGGCGTCATCACTTGTATCGGAGTTGCCTTACAGGCTGGCTCGAGAGGATCTCTCGGGTGTATGTACGCTGGCCGACTATTCGGCGGCTTTGGAGTGGGGGCTGCCTCCATGCTGACGCCTCTATATGTGTCAGAATGTGCGCCTCGGGCTATTCGTGGTGGCCTCACCGGTAGCTACCCTTGCAAATTTGCATGCTGTGGTGTGGGCCTGACACTACTGTCGCTTAGGGTTCTATCAACTATTCATCGTTACAGGAACTATGATCTCGTTCTGGTATGTATCAGGGCAGGGCCATACACACTGAATCCTTGCTCGGGAGTTAACAGGATGGCATAGGATCAACTACGGAATGCTGGGGACGGTTCAAGGCACCGCTGTCTATATACTTCCGTTGTCATTGCAAGCTGTGCCAGCTGTGTAAGTCAGCCTTCGATGCGCGCAAGGAGCTAGAGTGAGCTGATGTATTGCAGGATCCTCGCACTTGCCATGTTCCTCTGTCCGGAGAGGTACGTATAGCTGACCAACTCCATATACACCAAGTCTAACACGACTTTGCCACAATTAGCCCCCGATGGTGCGCCAGAAAGGGGGAGTGGGACCGAGCATCGCAAATCTTGTCCAAGCTTTCAAAGTGAGTGAGGACCCTCTCCTCAAGACCAGATGGCACAAGAAACTAAGAGGGACCCAGCCTCTCACCGGATCACGAGTATATCATGGGTGAACTGCAAGACATGGCGGAGCAACTTGACATGGAGAGGCGGCTGATCGGGGAGGCTACTTCGTGGATGCTTCTGAAGGAGATGTGGACGATCGCAGGCAACCGGAAAAGAGCACTTATTTCCATCGGATTGATGGTGTGCCAACAGATGACGGGGACAAATACTCTTGTAAGTGAGAAGCAGATTCACGCCCCATTTGTTTCTACCGTCGGTTTCTGTTCTTGACTGGATTACAGAATTACTACGCACCACAGATATTCACGAATATGGGACTTCAAGAGGCGAAGGCCTCTCTCTTCGCCACTGGAGTCTATGGCGTTGTAAGTCATCTCACACTCCTCTGTCTTCCAGGCTTGTTTTGCTTTTTCTCACAGCAGTGCGTTCCTGCCAAGGTAAAAATGGCGTCCTCACTCGGCTTCCTCCTCTTCGCCGCCGACAGTCTAGGGCGGCGGAAGAGCTTGCTCATGTCCAGCATCGGCCAGGCTGCAACACTGTACGTGATCGGGATTTACAGCAAGCTATATCCAGCAGAGGGCAAGCCCATTAGCTCGCAGTCTCTGGCAGTCCGTGAGACGACATCGACCGCCTTGAATGCTCACGATATTCCTCCCCTTGGATACGTCGCCATAGTCTGTATATACCTTTATGTCTTGTAAGCACTGGCCCAAACCATTGGGATTGTGGCCCCTGCCGCATTTTCTGTGTGTCTAATCTGGTGTGAAAATAGATTCTTCCAATTCGGCTGGGGGCCGTGTTGCTGGATCTACGTCTCCGAGATCCCAACAGCCCGTCTAAGAACGCTGAATGTCGCCATAGCTGCTGCGACGCAGTGGCTGATCAACTTCGTCATCGCCCGGTCCACGTTGACAATGTTGGATACAATGGCATGGGTAAGTTGAGGTGACACATACGTCCAGAGGACCCAAAGGACTGATGCATACTTATACGCGCGCGCGCAAAGGGAACATGGATCCTCTTCGGCACCTTCTGTTCGCTCACGTTCTTCTTCGCCTGGTTTCTCATCCCCGAGACGAAAGGTATGAGCCTCGAGAAGATGGACGAACTATTTGGAATCACGGATGATTTCCTGCGGGTAATGGACGAACACCAGCGGGAAAGGGCGGCGAGTAGGACGGATGCTGGTCAAGACCAGATCGATGGCCTGAGCAGCTTGGTCACGACGGCTACTGCATCGGAGAAGAGGAACACGGACTCTTCGAATGATGTGCCGGTCTACAGGGTCTAGTTGGGTTTACGATGTGTTCGCGGACTTGGGGGTGTGGTGGGTGCTGAGCAAGACAGGCTCAGACTCTGATCGGCTGGGAAGGGGGTTTGAGGATCACCAAATCTGATGAAG
>LKEA01000005.1:1107560-1180895 GCA_003795315.1 Cytospora schulzeri
GGCAGCTCAGAGCGAGGCTAATGCTAAAGCGTTAATACAGTTTGCAGGCATGTCTTGTTCTTTGCCTTTGGGCGTCTTGATTTCCCTGGCCCAGATTCAAACGGTAGCATTGATGGACCATCCAACGACGTCGTTCTGACTGTGCAAAATGCAGATGTTGAAATGCATATCAGGCTTGCTTTTCTTGATATATCCGTATCCCGTTTCTCTATGTATATGCACAACTACCTAGGTATTTTCCCATGCCCAAACGCCGTACTGATGCATACCTGGTCGAATAGGCTTGCCACCCCTTAAACCTGGAGTTCCTCATCCAAGCCTTAGGCCTTGGCGAACTTCTCGACGAAAGCAACAAGCTTCTGTACTCCCTCCAGGGGGACGGAGTTGTAGTTGCTGGCACGGATGCCACCAACGCTTCTGTGACCCTTGAGACCAGTCAGGCCGATCTCAGTGGACTGCTTCAGGAAAGCCTTCTCGGACTCATCGACATTGCCACCCTGTTACATCCCGGTTAGCAAATGCCCTTACGCGTCTTGTCACTGGAGCCTCAACTTACCTTGGTCACACGGAAGCAGATGTTCATGTTTGAGCGGACAGACTTGTCGGGCACAATCTTGTACACATCAGGGTGAGCCTCGAGCGCAGAGTAGAGCAGCTCGGCCTTCTTCTTAGCAATGGCTTCTTGACCATCGACCTTGTCGGGGAAGGTGGCCAGGAGCTTCTTGAGCACAGAGCCACAGATATACACACTGCAGCATTGTCAGCGCACTATTCCCCAACTTTCAAATGCAAAGCTGTGATGTATCATACTCAAAGATGCTCAGTGTGTTGTACAAGCTGTTGTTCTTGGCAATGGTCTCGTATGAGAGAACAATGGGTCCAATAGGCAGACCCAGTTTCCGCAACAGAGCGGGCGAGGGCTGAGGGGTCGTTGGGGGCAGGAAGGACTTCTTGATGACCGCAACAGTGATACCGGTAGATCCAAGGTTCTTTTGCGCGCCGAAGAAGAACAGGGAAAAGTTCTTGACGGGGAATCTCCTGGACAGGATGTTGGAAGACATGTCCGCGACGACAATCGGCCCGGTGCCATCAGCCTTTGGCGCCAGAATCTCGGGGAAGTTGGGCATCTCTACACCATCGACAGTCTCATTGTCACAGTAGTACACCATGGCAGCATCCGGCGACAGCTTCCAGGTGCTCTGGTCGGGGATCTTGCCGAACTTGCCATCATTGACGGTCCTGGCGTCGCAGACCAGGTTCACGTGCTCCGGTCCCAACAGCCTCTGGGCCTCCTGGTAGGCCTTGAGGGACCAGCTGCCGGTGACAATGTAGTCGAGCTTCAACCCCTCGACAGCCTTGGCGAGCTCGTGCTCCAGCAGGGAGGACTCGGAGTCCTTCTCCAAGACGCCGTTGGCCTTCAGGATCTCGGCCTTCTTGCGGCTCAACCAGGCGCCAACCATGTTGTAGACGGTGGCAGAGAACTCGCCGCTGCCGCCACCCTGCATGAACATGACCTCATACTCGTCGGCGGGGATGTCGAGGTAGGTGGCCAGGTCGGCCTTGGCGTTGTCGATGATGTCGGTGGCCAGCTGAGAGCGGTGCGAGTGCTCTGCGATACCCAGGCCGGTGCCGTTGTAGTCGAGAAGGGCCTGCGAGGCCTGCTGGAGGACATCGGTGGGCAGCAGGGCCGGGCCGGCGCCGAAGTAGGTGATCTCGTCTCGGGAGGGCATCGTGGAAAGGGAGGTTGGTTGAAGAGAGGGATCGGGTGTGGGTTGGTTGGTTGTTACTTTGGTTCTTGTGTTGAGTGAATGTGCTCTTGACTGGACTACAAATCTACAGTGTACTGTCAGGGAGTCATCCAGAACCAGAAACTAATCAATCGCATGACGCGCAGCGTGAGTCAATCGAGTACCCGGGTTTCCCCAGATTTTGCGATTTGCTGCTCCAGCTGGCAAAAGCTGATGTGGGGGGGCACCACTCAGTTGACAAGGGCCCCCTGACGCGGGGGGATGCTACGTACTATACGCAGTGTACTCATGCCCACCACCCCCCATACTTTCTTTCCTAGGTATACTTTTAGGTGGCTTGCTGTTCAAGCGGCTCTAAGGAAAAAACAACAGCTACTACCACCACAAGCTCGTTATTGATCGCCAGGGGTTTGATGTTTCAGGATCCAATCACAGGGTAACCCTTGGATAAGAGAAGAGTCCAGAATTTCCATCCATACATGCTCGACATATACTACTCACTCGAACCGTCTCATCTTTCTTTGTTTTGTCACAGTCCTTCCGTCCGAAGAGATCCTGTCATGCGCAGTACCGTACACGATCCGACCTTGACTTGTACTTGATATCAGATTGGGTCCGTCACACCGTCTGATCGTCTGGGTCCTTGTTTCGGCGAATCTGGTGGCACAGCTAAGCATAAGCAGGGCGATACTTGAGGGTCGCACTGCATCTCTTGTGTGAGGTCGGATGTCTGTTCCAAATTCAGATGCGGCAATCGAAGTTGCCATTGCAGACGAGATCGAGGTCGCTGGCTACGGCACGCCTGATCCTCCTGATCCTCATCCCCTGGACCAGCACACTACTGTCACTAGCACTACGCGGGGGTACACGGAAGATCGACAGGAGTCACCCATCTTCACTCAACAGCAGCAGCCTGAGCATGACAGCCGCCAACAGGGGTCACAGGAGCCTCAGGGGCACCAGGCTGAGGATGGCGCCCGGGATGGCGTGGATGGGCATGGTTCTGGGCTCGAGAACGACGAAGCCAGAGGTCACGGTATGTTGTTGACTTTTTCTTTATCTTGTTCTTCTTTCTGTTGATTCGTCATGGCATTAAGTCGGACGATACATGCATCATCTTTCGAGACCCTTGGGCCGGGTTGTGTTGCGCTCTGCTTGTTTCTCCTACACAATCCACGCTATTCCCGCCTTACCAAACACCAAAGAGGAGGTGCCGGCAATGGGATTACATCGACCAGCTTCGCTGTACCCTTGCTCCTCAAGGGACGACCCCTATTTGAGATCCTGGGCCCGGCTGCTAGATGATTCAAGATGGTCTACCAGGCACCGTTGTTGCTACTCTGCCATCCAAAGTCAGGATATGAGATGATGATTTCCTATATTTGGCTGCAGATATGTCCATCATCATCGAGCACTCATTCGCGACTTTGCGCTCCACGCGCCTGTTGAGGTCTCATTCTCACATCCCGCGTCCTATCTGCAATTTTCCCAAGCCCGTTCGAAACGTTATCGAGAAAAAGTCCCAAGTTTGCCGGCTTCTCGTCAAATGTTTCACAGCGACCCACAACCAAGGAAGACAAAGTAACGGTATCATGTTACCGTGCTTGCTCCCGTCTAGAAACTCATACTGCATCATCTCGCCTTGTGTTTGTGTTTGCACATCCTGTGTGCGCTATTCTTGTGTGATACTCCATTAGCCTCTCTCTTTCTCAAAGGCTTCATTCCGCCCGGCCTGGGTCTCGACTTCTTTCTTTTTTATATGACTGGTATCTGCCATGTGTATCACTACACGAGAACATTTGTTTAACTCAGGATATGGCAGAACGAAAAGGCTCTGAGGCCGGCTCCTCAAGGCATGGCCATTCTATACCAGCCGCTTCATTTCGTAAGTAGAACCCCTTTCAGC
The DNA here is from genome assembly GCA_003795315.1 of Cytospora schulzeri. NCBI lineage: Eukaryota > Fungi > Ascomycota > Sordariomycetes > Diaporthales > Cytosporaceae > Cytospora > Cytospora schulzeri. The sequence goes on from LKEA01000005.1 coordinate 1,111,215, forward strand.
TCCCAAGTCACGAGCCGAAGGCGCCACTTACAGGAAGACAATAGCAACCCATAATTCTCCGAGAACGTGGCTTATAACAGAAGCTTTATCGCCACTGGCTATTAGACTGATGAGGCTGCTGCTGGCACACGGAGATTACATCGTGGCCTGCTTACCACCCCATGAGATCGAGCACGAAGATCGCAGTGCCGAGTTCAGGGAGCTTATCAACGAGTGCAAGAGCAATCGAAGAAACAGAGAAGGCTGGAAAGACCGGATACGAGGCATACGCTGTGATGGCCGCTCTATGGGCCAGTGTAGCGCTGCTGTCGCCGAGGCTGTTCAGGTGTTTGGTCGCATAGACGTCCTGCTTTGCTGCAAGTTTGAAGGTGCGTGCCGCTGTCTCGGCGCTGAGTTTTGGCAATACTGACTGGCCGTACAGCTGTCGTTGGATCCGTCGAGGAAATCTCTACGACACCAGCAACGCAGAATCTTGTCCGGGACCAGTTCGAGGCGATCTTCTTCTCCCAGGTCAATTTTATCAAGGCGGCACTGCCTCAACTCCGGTCACAACACACCGGACACGTCTTGATTTTGAGCAGTATTGGCGGTCACATCGGCACGCCTCAAATGCCCATGCATACAGCGGCGACTTGGGCGATGGAGGGGTTTTGCGACTCCCTGGCTTATGAAATCGCGCCTTTTAATATCAAGGTGACGATCGTGCAGCCGAACAAGGAGATACAATGCCTCACCAACAAGATCACCTTCGCGCCACAATTGCCGTGGTACGATAGCGAGATCAATCCTGCACCTTCGGTACGCGACATGCTGAGCAATGTACTCAACACGAACCCTGAGACAGCGGTAGAGCCTTCAGATACAGAAATTATCGATCGGTACCCAAAGCTACCAGCTTCAGCGGTGGACAAGCTGGTTATGGAGACAGTTCATGCGCTGACAGCGATTGGAGGCCATGAAAACCCGCCAGCAAGACATATCGTGGGATTTGAGGGCGCGGTTGCGGTAAAGGAGAAACTGATGACAGTGACAGAGGAGCTGGAGGATTTTGTGGAAGCGAGTGTGGCAGTTGACTATTTCGAGAGCGAGTTAAAGGCTGAAGCAAGGGAGGGAAAGGCCCCTGCCGCCCCTGCCCGTGCTCCTATGGTTGAAGGTCACGATATCTTCGACTTTATGTCGACATAGAGTGTCTAAACTGAAAGGTATCGGCAGGATGGGATGGAATTTTACACTTAAAGAACTCGGAAGTAATCATCTTTGGAAATTATGACAAGTTACTTCACTTCATCTTTCACATGTTCCGCCCCATGAAGTCTGTGGTAACCCTTGTCGTAGTGACGTCCAATTCAGGGACTTGAGGACCCCTGGAACCCAGGAACTGAGCGCTATGCAGAGAATATTACTAAAGGCAGTTAGAATTAGGGTAACAAGCATATAAATCTCCGAGTCGTTGGACGTTAGATTGATGAGGCTGAAGAAAAGTCCGCGTTGGGAATTCGTTGGGCCGGCCAAGTTACGGTGACCCATGAGACATGTCGAATCCGCAGCGGACGCTCGGACCACACCCCCTGTCGTAATGGTCCGCTGTCCACTGTGCTACCGCTGTCCGCTGGGACCCTTGGCGGATGGTAGATGATCATGCACGACAGGCACAGCTGCAGATGACAACTTCATTGTTCGCAACCAACCTCGGTCCTTGTGATCACCAAAACTGCACGGTGATGACCAGGGCCAGACAAAGCAACCCTCGAGTATAACGCGCACTGATCTATGTGAAATCAGAAGCAATACAACCACAGATATCTACGGCCCCGAAGCTTGGTTCATTCCGCATCCTTACTTGAGCTTACAAGCCGTCTCCGACATGCGCATTAGGCCAACCAACGTACAACAACAAACTGCTCCCCGATAGAGCTTTGCAAACGAAGGAATGCTTTCAGAACCATGAGTGCAGACTCCCTACTGCCTATCACCCCCGCGAGGGTGAAGGTATTGGTTCTCCCAATCGGCCAGATCAAGGCAACCCGCTTTGCCTCCTTTCTAGAGAGGCTGTACGGCGAACATGTCGTCCACCTCCGTGATGTCGGCGCCGACAAGCGCCCAAACAGAAGTATGATGCCATATGCCAGCCTCTAACGCGGCTACCTCCTCGACCAGATGCGCTGACTCTATGGCTATAAACAGACATGTTCTCTCCCCTCGCGTTCCCCGACGGAGCTATATTCTACGAGCTTACCACCCATATGCCTCCCCCTTCACACCTCGCCTTGCTACCATTCGACCTTTACAGAGAACCCCTCGTGGTTATCGCCATCGCAGATGGCTCCGAAATCGACAATGTGGCTTTCAACAAGAGACAGTCCGGGGGCGCAACGCTGGCGGAGAGGAACATCAGAACATTATACCAAGGACTCGAGGACATGAGGGATACGTATCCAAAGGCTGTCGTACATCAACTCCTAATCTTCGACTACATGCACCCAGAAGACCATCCAATACCCCTCCCAGAAGGAATAGCGCAAATACCCCCACCAGAAAGATGCAAGAGAACAACCATGAGGACGGTTATGTGCGATATCTCATCCTTGTTGTTGGCTGAGATGACATCTCTGGCCAAGTCATTCGAGGCCTTGCCATTTATCGAATCGCCTGGTCAGCCACCTGGTGCATCAAACGGCAACGACAGCCCAGTCGTTCAAAAACGGCGGAACTCACATTTCGCCCTACCTTTAGGGCGGTCAGTCTCGGCAAGCAGCTCCCCTGATCGCAACCCATCGCGGATGTCCGTGCCGGTTCCGGGCAAGAGCTCCCCAATGGGTGGGAACTCGGCCAAATCACCACCAGTCCGGCCATCCACTCCTGTGAAGAGTGGGCTCTCGAACCCACCGACGACCTTCGACGACATAGAGGGCGTGCAGGAATCAGCCCCTGGGAGCCCGGAGGCGAAAGTACCGGGTCGACCTGTGACGTCTCAGGGAACCCGGAGTGCGAGCCGTGACAGAATAACCATCCACGGCTTTGGATCTGGTGGGATCAACGAGCGGTGGCGCAACAAGGGCAAGGCGAGAGTCACCATCATCATGGCTACCATGTACCTCCAGGCCGGGCGATGGACCGACTCCCTGAAGGATGCCATCGAAGGCGCGACCGTTGCCAAATCGCTTAATGATCACCTCTGGCACGGGAAAGCCCTGGAGATCATCGTGATCAGCTTATTGCTTCTGAGTTGGGCCGGGGTCGAATTTCAAGTGCCACAGATTTGTATCACCCCACCGGAGAAGGGGGCATCGAATGGTGTGTCTGACGAGGTGGATCCGAACCAGCCTCAGTACCTTCGGCACTTCCAAGCCATCCTGCCGGACCTGCTTGACAGGATATTGGCTCTCTACTCTAGGATATCAGCAGAGCATTTACCTGTCCTGCCGTTGTCCGAGGCTGTCATTCGGTTTTGCAGAATATTAGCGGCACTGCATGTCGCAGATGGGAAACTGGGTGGCCAGTCCTTGGACATGATGATCTTCGGAACCGTTCCAGACAGGCCCTTGACGACCTCCCCACGACTTACCGTTACGCCGCCTCGGACTCTGATTACAAACATATTATTGCGCGCATTTCCCGGGCCTGGGTCCGAGCTGTTGACCACTCCGGATCGTGCCATGATTTTGAGCGGCATAGCATCTGTTCTGGGGCTGCTTGGATACCAACGAAAGAAGGCCATGGTGATACGAGAACTCATCTCAGTGATGATAGGAGGACTGGTCGATGCGCGTACACGCGGAGCCGCGGAGGTTGGGATACATCCAGCCGCAGGGCTGGTGGCTTTGAACAACCTCAACGGCCAGTCCAACGGAGCTGTGCTCCAGCTCGCAGAGAGCGACATCGAGATTGGCATCGATACATTCTTGCAGCTGATCATGAAGACGTACGGTGCCGTAGCGTTCGATATGCCTGTTGGCTCCGGCACTGCGAAAGACGATGGGTCGGTTGACGAAGACTCGGATGAAGCATGTCTGAAAAGGATACAGAAACAAGCGGCGACTCGCCTGTACGGTATGAGGCCGCTGAAGCTGAATATCCTCAGGGCCTGCATCAACTTCTCTGAGGCCATGCCCGACTTTGCTGGTGTCCTCAAATTCTCCAGCGATCTCATGCGAACGGCTGGCAGTGGTGTCGCTCCGGGTCCCCGTCAGGAGGATGCCGCTCCGTGTATATCGATCGAGGAGCAAGTTCGACTAGTGACCAACATCTCCAAGACTCACAGCCTTACCGAGAGGATAGGCCCTGTTCACATGGAGGCAGAGTACTGGGACGAATTCCTCCTTCGAGGCGTCAAGCTTGACCCATTGCCCATAACTCGCACGCCTATTGAGCATGCGAAGACTGAGCTGCCTGGCTTCTCGACTGCCAGAACATCTCACGATATTAATCCATTTATACACAACCCATTCCAGAAACAACTGGACAAGGTGGCAATGGTCAGCAACCTCGTTGCTGGAGAGAGGGCCACTTTCAAACTTACGTTACAAAATCCCTACGACACTGAAATAGATATTGTCAGCGCCCGAATAGCCACCGAAGGAGTCGAATTCGAATCATCGGTGGAGAAGGCTGTGATTGGCGCATACCGGACGCAGTCATTGCGGCTAACTGGCACGCCAAAAGCATCAGGTTCATTGCGTGTCACAGGCGCCATTATACGAGTTCGTGGGTGTAGGGAGCGAAGGTTCCCCATCTTTTCACAAGCTTGGACGCCCGAGCCAGAAATCAAGATCAAGGCGATTGGCCTTAATGCGCTGGACCACCTTATGTCCCTACCAGCCACCTCTCATCCTTTGCCGAAGCCACACCATATCGACTTGAACGTCGTTTCTCAGCAACCTGTCGTGGTTGTAAAGTCTACTACGCTTCCCCAGTCCTCGGTTATGATCCTGGAGGGGGAGCGCCAGACTTTCTCTGTCACTCTACAGAACCTCTCAGACACACCCGCCGACTTCCTCCTCTTCTCGTTCCAAGACTCTACACAAAAACCCCTTCAAGCAGCCATCAGCAACCGCGACTCGACGCCGGCAGAGCTTTACGAATATGAACTCATACTGGCCAAGAAACAGGCGCTGCGTCTTGCGAAACCAGTCGAAAAGAGATACATCGCTCCTGGGGCTACCACGACGGTCGAGTTTGAGATTCTCGGCAAGCCAGGCCTGACCAGTGCTTCCGTGCAGATTGATTACGCTCATTTTGGTGTGCCACCTGAGGAGATTGAGCAGAAGTTCTTCACTCGTCATGTGTCGTTGCATATGACGGTCACCGTCAATGCAAGCGTCGAGATTGCACGGATGGATGTACTGCCCCTTCATGGAAGCATACCGCAACCACTCTGGGCACGAACGAGCCATTCCAGCGGGCAGGGCCACTTGCTAACCTCGGACAAGTACTGTCTGCTGCTGTTAGACCTTCGCAATGCCTGGCCCAGCAACATGATAGCTCACCTCGAAGTTGAGGACGGCAACATCATTGAGGAGCACATATTACCAGGAAACACAAGCCGTGTCATTGTGCCAGTGAAGCGCATATATCTGGAGGACCCACATGCATCGATACCAGCCCTGAACCCGTCACGGCACAGGCAATTTGTCGTTAGCTCCAGCAAAATCTCGCCTGATGTAGAGCGAGCCAACCGAGAGGCTTTCTGGTACCGCGAGAGGATCCTCGACACCCTGAAGGGTACCTGGAAGACCACCAGCAGGCCAACACGCACCGGCAGCATCGAGCTCCGCAGCATGCGTCTCACTCCGCGGATGATCGAGGCGGTCAAGGTGGACGAGGTGGGCATCGAAGTGTCGGTGGAAGACCCCTCGTCTTCGGCGACACTGGCCTCGGACGCCGCCAAGACGAAGGAGACGCAACCTACCTCCAAGAACACCGTATCCGTGGACGACTTTGTCCAGATCCGCGTGCACATCACCAACCGCACCGAGGTCCCCATCTACCCGACGCTGCGGCTCATGCCGGCGCTGTGCCACCGGCCGCTCAACGTGGCGCTGGACTACACGCGCAAGCTCGGGTGGAACGGCACGCTGCAGCAGTTCCTCCCGGTGCTGCAGGGCAAGCAGAGCACGGACGTGGTGGTGGGCATGACGGCGCTGTGCCGGGGCGAGTTCGAGATCACGGCGAGCGTCGAGGAGACGCAGGTCTGGAAGCCCACGACCGAGGAGGAGAGGCGGCGCGAGTCGGCGCGGGGGAGCAGGCTCGGCGCGGACGGGCGGCCCCGGTCGGCGACGCAGGAGCTGCACGATCTTGTGCTGGGCGCGAGGGAGAGGAGGATTTGGCACTCGAGGCAGCCGTGTCATCTCATCGTCTGCGACCAGGAGTAGGAGGACTGTGTTGTTGTCGTTCGCGTTGATGGTGATGATACTGATGTTGATGTTGACGACCGTGAAGATGACGACGTCGATGGCATGAGCCCGTTCAGTGATGGGATAGACATGGTGGGGGAGGAGGTCATGGAGCATTCGCATAGCATCAATGTTGACGAGGGCGAGGATTGGGGTCTTGTATAGATGGATAAAGGGATGGATGGATGGAGCATGCATGGGAAGAGAGCGATGCTGGAGTGAGGCTTAGATAACTTTTAGGCTACGATTAGAGATGTTACCGCACAGGTGAAGCTAGCTCACCTGATGGCAACTTGAATTACTGCGCAGGCAACACATAATTTCTACAAGACCACTTCCCATAGCCGTCGTGATGTCCACGACAGAATTGATCCCGGGTTGTGTGTTCATGCAATGACAGCAATAGCCAGATCCGGTCTCTGTCACGCTGGCTCTCCGTTTCGATCTGTACTTCGTCAGCACGCGTGAGGCAGCCCTTGTAGTTCGCACAATCCACTCAGGATGATAGGGAATATGAAGGCAAGTTCCCATTGATTGTACTATCATCCGAAGCTACGGTCAATCAAGGATAAGAAATAAAACGCAACACAACCGATAGATCGACCACTAACATCCCAAAAAGGAGGCACGAAATCCAACCCTGAGACAATCGAGTGATTAAAACCACATCGAATGGGTAGGAAGGCTCATACTGCTCAGACCGTTCCAGACGACTGGTGGTCAACCCATGCACTCCTGCCATACACGTCGGAACCCTCGTGGTAGTCGCTCTCCTCCGAAACGCTCTAAGACCTAGGTACTCGCTTTCCCGCGTGCCCTGCTCGTCGTTTCGCCGCGGGGGGGACAGGAACCTCATCACCCAGCAGCCGCGCCTTCCACTGGTTACGAGTCGTCGATGCGTGCTTCCGGACATGCTCCCGTACCTCACTCGCGAACTCGACCTCATCGTGATGGAAGCCGAGCGTGGTGAGCGTGTTGACCGGGTCGCTGTGCTCGGGCTGGAACAGCAGCCCGTAGATCGTGTCCAGGACCATGGTCATGCTCGTGTCGCTGGTCCAGTCGCGGTCGAGGATGCTGTGGCAGACCCTGCCGTGTGCATTGACGTTGGGGTGCTTGATATTGGTCACGAAGCGGGCCTTCGGCGCAAAGGCTGGGTATCGTTCCTCTATGGGATCCTGATTGTCAGCATTTGTCTCGGGAATCATTTTGGCAGAATAGCCTTGAAAGGCTACTTCCAGGTTGTCCTCTCGTGGGATAACACTCCATCACCTTGGTTCTGGAAATGCCCTGCTTGTGCATTGATGTATTTTAGAAGGACTGGGGAAGGGGAGAAGAAGGAAAATCAGTACTCACCGGCGTGCAGGTACAACAAGAACGTCCCCTTCGAATATGGGCTCTCATCCGGGCCTTCCATGACCACCTTCCAAAACGACACATCAGTTGTGCTCACGTAGATGTCGTACTTTGGATGTGGTCGGGCCGCGATTGTCTTCATCTCTTTCATAAGTCGCGGTACACGCAACTTTGATCCAGTGCTGCCCGACGACGAGAGACTGCCGCCTGTGAAGCGGCGCTGAGTGGACAGGTCCGTCAGCTGCACGAAGTCATCGCGAAGATTTGGGTGCTCCCTGATTGGGGGAACCTGATCGCCCGTCACAACGGTTGGAAGCGACCGAGGTTTCGCCCTCTGGAATTGGACAGAGAAAGTGGGATCACGAGCCTGCGGTTGGAATGGGAATGTGATCGGTGGCCTCTGTGTGAGGGACAGGAAAGGCTCCATCTCGCATATCGTCAGTGCATTGGCCAGGGATGTAGGATGGAAACGATACGACCCGAGAAGGTATGATAGGGTGCGCAAGTTCTCGTTACGCTCGTTTCCAATGCAAACACTGTCGACGGAGATTCCTCTCCGAAGTAGTCGCAAAGTGATTCCATGACTTGTGTTTGCACTTGACTTGGTGTCATTGCCGTCCGAGATCACAATGATACGCTTCTTCGCATCGGGGTACTTATGCGCGTAATGTTCGATCTGATCTCCGGCGAGTGCCAGGGCATCCCATAGAGCCGTATCACCGCCATTCTTCAACTCGCTGGTGGCCCGCCTGAAGTTCTCCATAACGTGAGTGATTGGCATTACAACGTGAGGCTCGGAAGAAAACTTGACCAGCCCAACATGGGTTTTGTAGTTGTAAGCCAGCATACGGTTGACTAGAGCCTCGAACATTTGCTTCAGAACGTCGAGACGCGTGAGCTTGTTGTATCTCTCCGTTTTATTCGGCTCTCGAATCAGCACTTTGAGAACGAGGTGCTTGGGATCAGTCCTTGAAGTGGGATTACTGTAAACGCTCTCAGTCCCTAGCATTCCAGAACAGTGGCTTCTTGTGAGAAGCCTGGAGAGCTCGTCAGTTCCTCGCTGCAAGGTATTCCGGTACCAACCATCACCAGAGTCTGTCACGTTTGTGTGGACTCGTCTCATGTCGATCTGGGCAAACGGATTCAACTGGAGCTGGTACCGCCAGAACTTCCAGATTATGGATGTTATCGTCACATGGGTGTCCTTTCTGATCCAGTAGCTGAATTCCTCCCTGTCCATATGTGAGTAGACCTTCACAAGACACATTTCGCAGGGTTCCGTTGGCGCGTCTCCTCTTGTGCTGCTCGGTCCTACTGCCAAAGCAGCTGAGTCCTCAGGTAAATGGATGGTGATGTAATCGCCGTCTTTCATCCCAAATGACGAGATGTTCGCTGTAGTGGTTGTGGGCAGGGTGACACCATTTGAAGACGAGAGGTGAAACGCTTCGAACTTCGCCAACAGCCCGCGATACGCAAGCTTGTAAAGATCCGTCGGACTGGATGAAAGGGAAACGGTTCTGTTGAAAGATCCCATGCGGCTGTCAAATGTCACAGTGATCACATCTGTACTGTCACCAAACCGTCCGCCAGAGATCCATGACGCCACTTGCTGTCGGACTTCGGCATCAACGACCAAAGAGATATCATCAAGTGGTGCTCCATGCAAAGGTGACGATTTTCGGATAGCAAACCATCGTGAGATAGCAGCGCGGGAATATGTGCACCCATCCGTGGCTTTCACTGCATCTTCCATCAAGTGGTGAGAGATTGGGCACCTCAGATGGTCTGGAACCTCTGTGATTTCGGCAGCCAGGATAGGAATGGCCTCGGATGAGGTTGCCGCGGGGATTGGGTCGCCAAAAGACCACGTCCATTTCTGTGCAGCATCCTGAGCCACACAAGTCGCTCGCCATCTAAGAAACTGGCGCAAAGGCTCCTCATGTGCCTTGATACCAGCCCAGAAGGCCTTGAGCCCTTGCAACTCAGAATCTAGACGAGATACTCGGTTGGACGCCCTAGCGGCAGCCTGTTGCAACCTCCCAAGGGCCTCTGACTTCTCAATAATCTCAGAAGACAAGACCAGGGTAAGCAAGTCGAGTGATTTCCCTGCCACTTCGGCCTTGTTGTTCTCTGGAGCATCGGCGACTATGCCAAGAATCACGTCGAAGCTCTCGTAGCTGGCAAGATTCTCACGTGTGTCATCCAAAGAAGGCCAGTTGTAGTTCTCGAAGTCAAGCAGTCTTTCTGCCTGTTCCTGGATGCTAGGCTGATTGTTTTGCGCGGGGTCGTCTTGGTTGTCGTCCTCAAAGTCAGTTGGCCAGCCCATGCTGGAACTGGAATCTACACAGAATACGAGGACCTCGTCCGGATTCTGCATTTTCCTTACCTCAGCACCACCGGATGCATCGAACACCGCTGTGCCATCTTTCTCGTATTCCTTGATGATGGGGGCGATCAGCTGTTCCAGGACGGCTGGGTCGATGGTCTCCTCTCCATGCTGCGGTCGGAAGATAATGGAAGACTTGCCCGGCTCGGCGCATGCCTGCTCGCCGGTGTAAACTGCCAAGTGCGCGTTTCGATCAAAGGTGAGTCGTGGCGCAATTGCAGACACAAGCTGGCTTGGTTTATGTACTGCGAGATTGTTGCGACCACAGATTTCCGCTAGGTTCCCCAGATCGCTCAGCTGGTCCAGATCCAAGACATCCACGGCAGTTGCTGCAAGTGGCAAGCCATAGTACCCCTGATCCGCCTTCTCTAAAGACAACACTGTGAGCTCGGCCAATGTCCCGCCAGTTTGCAATGCGAATCGAGCAATATTGGGGTCCATGTCATATTGCACCAGGTATGACTGCAAATGGCTTTCAGCCAACACCCCAGTATCTTGCAATGACCTAAAGAGGTGGATTTCCATCAAACCATTGTTTGTTTGCACTGGTCGGAGAACTGGCTCCTTAGTCTTGTGGTCGCAAAGGTCGATTGTCAGAAATGCAGAGCTGTACCGCAGTTCGTTCTTCTCTGTATCGGTGCCCTCCCCACTGACTGATATCTGGCTCAGCGATCTAGCCGTCTCCAAGATGTACCCAAAGAGCAAACGTGACCCTTCAAAGAGCCGCGAGCAATCCTTGCCGATAACTTCCAAAGGCAGGTGGTCATCCAGTACCGCAAGAGTTGCTTGACTGAGGGCGGCGCATTCCATAGCTGTAGGTGTCTTACCACGTATGAGAATGTGGAGGCAACGAAGTGCTGGAGGAAACTGGCTGAGTAGTTCGAAGACATAAAGAACGGCATCTTGAATTCTGCCATCACCCTGCGCGTCTTGTACAAGCGACGTGAAAACACGCACGGTCGAGAGAAACATTGCCATTCCACGGTCAGACTGCTGCGACACAGGCTCCCAGTGGGCTCGAGAGCGGAAAATGCCAGACTTGCCCCGAAGAACAGGAATTTCGCCAGTTGTGAGTCGAGTAAGGGCGAATATGTCCAAAGTTCCGTCAATGGCAATGTCCTGTAGTCCCAGCATTTCAAGGGTAGAGTCGAAACATGCAGAGTGAATGGGAAGCTCAGATGTGTGAAGGTCGAGCACTGGTGACTTCCTCTTTCCGGTATCATCCAAGTCTCTATCGGCATGGAATAGTGTATGTCGCTTTTTGGAACAGATTGACACCACGGGGGTCTTCGTGTATGTCTCATCGGTGGTGGTGTCTGTCTCTGCACCGCGAAGAGTGACATACTTTTCCGTCTCCAAATCATGGCCAAACCTGTGGGAGAGAGCCTGCTTCAAGGCTGCCTTTGTGGGCATTGCAAGCGGCATTTGCTCAACCATACTCTTGCCATGGATGACCAAGAAATGGGTAGAAGGCGAGGGTCCAGAAACAACTTCAGCGGCCAAGGTACAGTTGCACTCACAAGCGTCCACCTCCTCCTCCACCGTCGAAGTGAATGAAAGGGTCTCGGCGATTCTGCAGTGCAGTTGACGAACCGTGTTGGAGAGTGGCACTTTCAGGATAGGGCAAGAGGCTCGGCGCCGGGCAGTTGATGGTGTGATGATACGAATAGATATGTGCTTCTCACCGTGGACTGTTTTCTCCATCTCTGAGGAGGCTGTCGCCTGCTCGGCATACTTCTCAATCGCATCAGCCCTCTTCTTTGAGAAAACCGCAAAGATTTTCTCCCGGTAAGTATCAAGGACGATATCGCACAAGGCATCATCGACGTCAATGATAGGACCCGCTGCCTCCCCGAGGTGGAGTTTGACGTGATGGGAATCGGGTGTCAGTTGATTGCTGTCGCCGTGGCGAGACAAACGCTTCCAAAGCTCGTCGATGAAATCATTCGTAGCTGCATGAGGGTTGAACGGTATCAAGAGCGACACTCGCCTGCCAGGAGTTGACGGTGCAACCTCTGAAGGCGGTGGCACAATGACGACGAGGTATCGCTGCTTCTCCATCTCGAGGGTCGGAGTGTCGAAGTGTCGACCTGCTGGGATGGAAAGTTGGTGTTTGCAAAGCTCAGAGTTCTTCAGATCGAGGTGTTGTGGTTTTAAGCGGCCGTATGAAGAAGGCGCCTCAGGTCCCACGGCTTCGCGGGTTCAGGATGTATTTGAATTTGCGTGACAAGGCAAGCTTGCAGGCTGAAGCTTTAAGAGTGGGAAAGAGGCCCAAGGGTAGTATTTCTTTTGCTTCAGATGGTAGAGGCATAATCCGAATATTTGAAACCTGACATCCAAGGGTCCAACCATCCCTAAGATAGAAACATATCTGGATATGCACAAAGGCAGATAAATGTAGGCAGCAGAAACAATATCACATACAACTCAACAACAGCTTTATTAGTCCCAGTGGTACCTGCAGTTCTTCCCAGGTATCCATTTCAAGTTTTGAAACCCATCAAGGTAGGTAAGCTTCTCTTAAGGAATTCCGCATTCTGTCCTATACCCAGCAACAACCTCGGAGGTACGCAGTCACGATAAAGAAATGAAAGAGATACCACACCACATGTCGAGAGGAAGCTACATGGGCTGAATTGCCATCAATGCATGAGGCCCTATGATCCGAAACTCACCAAGGAGCGTGTTGCGGCAGGCCTCCCTCGTATTTGCTTCCCCTTACCTTCCCTTTACCTGCAAGGCAGCGTCAGTTGCTGGTGAGGATATAGGAAGGAGTAGTAATAGGAACAGGCCCACAAGAATACAAAAGCTCATGAAAGCTAAGTGTTGTGTAAGTAAACCAGATACCATTAGGCTCCCGTCACAACAATGGCTATACTGAAATGGCCCAGCTCCTTACCCTGTGGCCTTCGAGGCCCCAATCGCGGAAGCCTTGAGACTGATTCGAGCAACAGGGAGAGAAGCAAAAGAGTGGTGTAATTTCCTGTCACACTTTCTCCCGATATATTCCCACGTTGTCTCCAAGGGGTCATGTCATCTAGACGCATCGCAGTCTTGTGGAACTCGAGTGTTGTTTTCAGGATAGTAATGGTGGCCCTGACATTCAACTGGAGACGGCGAGTGTTAACTTTGTTCGTCGATAAGAACCAGCGTGGATGGTGGCGTCACGATGTCTGGCTTTGGGGTGTAGTCGCAGTCATGGTATCGAGTCTATGTCTTTAGAAAATGGAATCCACGTAAGGAGGACTCGGATTCATTGACCGGGCTTTGCTTGACGGATTGGAAAGGGGGGGGGGGAGTCTCCTGTTGAGCCAGAGGATGTAATCACACCGACCCTGGGAATAATCTGGTCATGGAGAGACTCGGCCCTATGTCGATGGGAGATTATTTGTTGGGCTTTGTTTAATATCGCCCGACAATGGACTTCAGACTTACATGAGAACCGACCCCTGCAAAGTGACATCGTCCTCCCGTTGTAAGACATCCCCACTATTTCGACCCACACCTCAACCTTATCTTGACTTCACTCGGATCTATTCATTTTTATACCACAATTCATGAGCATGAGCCGCTTTCTAATTTCCTTGGTGGTTATTTTCTCTCCTTTTTTCCCTCTTTTTCTTCTTCTTCTGTTTTTGGCACTGGGTACATAGCTGAAGGCAGGATTGTTGACTTTGCGAATACGTTCTATTATTGTTTTAACGTTGTAGTGTTTTCATTCGACCAACCCTGTCTAGATACAAGTATAAGAGCTCGAAAGCAGGTAGTGACTGATTTCCGCTCATGCCACCGACGGCTAGTCGCCGCGATAGACGAACATATCAGCCTTGTTCATATCCGTCACACCACCCTTACATTCCCTTATCTGAGTTTACAGTTACTGCCTGATAGAGGTGTTCTCCACGCCCGTATGGCTGATTTAGCAACGGCTATCAAAGGCAGTGAAGGACTGGTCATGCTGGGGCGCGGGGAGCATGTGCGCCTCAACATTGAAAAGGCGACACTCCTGCACCGCCTTGGGAGAAGGCCTGCCGAACTCAACACTATAATAATTTCAACCTCGATGTCAGTTATGATATTCAAGGAATTAACTTGATTTGATTGAGGTGGAGTAGAAAGGACTTACGCCTTGCAACCATCTGTCCTCTTGCACAGAGTCAAACAGTCCTGCTCGGATCCCACATGGTCGTGGGTGCGCATGGGCGCAGGCGGGGGGCCGGAGTGGTCGGCGGGGCCGGATGGAGCACCGCCGCACTTGTGGGGGCCGGGGACGTCACGGTGCTGGTGACCACCGTTCTGGGGAGGTTGAGCCGCATGTGTTGGGGCTGGGCGGGATGGAGCCTGGGGGGCAGCGGCCGGAGGAGCCTTGTTCTGATCATGCTGGTTGCTCTGGCCAGGGTGGTTGTCCTGACCATGCTGGTTGTTCTGATCATGCTGGTTGTTCTGACCGTGTTGGTTGTTGTGCTCAGGCTCATGGTGAGGACCCTGCTCCTCGCCGAGATGGCGCTCGCCCATGGGGTCCTGCTTGCTGGACCTGCCAGTTGGCACGTCCGCGCAGTCCCTGTCGAAGACATGGAGGTCGTCCTCCTGGCCAGGCACCTGCCATCCTGGGGCACGGAAGAGCATGCACTTGGGAGCCTGTGCGGACTGGGGGAAGCCGAAGACGAAACTGTGGCAGTTTTGGTCGGCCTGGCAGTGCTGGTGGCAGAGATCAGCTGTGGGGCCGAAGGGCTGGGAGAATGGTGCAAAGTCGCCCGAGTGCGGCGCGGTGGGAGCCTTGTTGCACATCTGCTCCCTGCCTGCGGGAGGGAAGGGAGAGGCGAGGGCACCGGCGGCGAGGAGGGTGGTGAGGATCATCATTGTGGACTGCATTTTCGGTGGAAGTGAAGGACTTCTCAAAGATGTGAGATGGATAAGGGGATTCAACGAATGTTAGTTGCTTTTATGGATGGATTGGATTGATGAATGAGGCACGAGAACAATTCGATCTTGTCGATGATATCCTGCCCCTTCTTATAGAATTTCCTGTAAATTACTTAAATACGAGACCCCTTCGGATAACAGACGTTCCGGGGCCCGGGGAGTCAAACCCAATGCCTTCGGTCTAGCAGCAGCTGGAGAGTTGCATTCATTCCAGCCTATGCCTCGGGAGCTACGGAGAATAATTTCGATGGAGACTTTGGCCTGGCGTACAGGCTAACACGAACATGGCAAAGAGGAGACGGATTGGGGAGGGGTACTGGAAGAAATCTCTTTCGGGACTATGTTATTGTTCCATATATTCGCGCGGGATGAGGGGCTGTGGAGGACAGCTCTTCATGTACATACAATACACTCCCTGGGTTGTGGGTGCGGCTCTGGGCAAGAACCACTATGATGTCGTAGAAGCTACAATGCCCATTGTCTTCGCCCTAGTATGCACTTGACCCTGATGATGGGACAGGCCGATCCTGATAGCTCAGATCTCAAGTAAGAGGATGTTCCAAGGTTGTTCTAGCCCTTGGCAGCGGTCTTTTTTCAACCCCGGGAACACGGTTCCGCGGAAGAACAGCCCTTCTGATCTCTTAAGAAGCTTGATTAGTGTCCAGAACCAGGGGCCCAGATCTGAATGATGTAGTAGTTCATGGCATGTGTCAACTGCCCAAGTGGATCCGGCACTTGACCCAGGCTGGCTTCGTTAATAGATCCGTGGATCTTGATCCGGTGCTTGCACTAAGGAAATATAAGGGACGCTACACACCATTTCTGGATCCTTTACCCATGCTCTTGTGGATGCGTCTTGCTTCATTTGTGCTAGAATAGCTTTGAAAATAGAATGGGGTGCCAACATCAACGGATCTTCCAAGGTTATTCTCGCAAGTCCTGACGTACCCAGGCTGCTTGAGGATAGTGTGCGCTTACTCTTCCTACAGTGGGTCACTGAATTCATGAACATGTCAAGATTTGAATCATTGACATCGATATGGCCAGGCCACTCATATTACATGATGTAGACTTTGACAACTGGGGAGACCATGATGTATGAGGTGATTGGTATGAAACCTTTCCGCTCCCACCTACACGTATAACCTCGGCAAACATACTCGGCGAAGAAGCTTAACTTAGCGCTGAAGAAGTTTGAACTATGTTGAGATTACAAATTAAAAGTATAAGATGAATGTCCTCGCTCTCGGTGGTTTCGAGACTGCCAAGTCCAAAGTCGATCGCATACCTACTCCAGGCCCATTTTCTTACCTAAGGAAAGCGCCCCCCCCCCCCTTCAGGGCCCTGGTCTATACTCAAGTATTGATCGATGTTCAGTAGAACTAGCACAACATCGCCCTCAACCCTTGGAGATAGTCTTGACCAACCCCATCTGGTCCCTCGATGTTTATGTGACTATGTTGGTATGTCGAGTTGAAAATTGAACGGCCAACCGATTTGTAACATCCAGGCTATCTCCACCAAAATGAACTCAAAGCTGTACCACTCTTGATAACGATTTCATTCAACCAAATAATTCTGGGTGGTAGTCATACCAAGCCCCTTGTCCCCGTTAGTACTTGTTTTGTCCTACTTTATACGAACCAGTTTGGCGTGGAGACCGGGAACAACTTTTGCCGGTAGAACTAGCAAAAACGCCTCTCTCACCGGCGAGTTCAGTGCTAGCTGTAGTCTCGAGTAAGCTTACAAATTAGCCCAGGGAATGTGTCCAGCCTCTAAGCTATAATCTACGCCCCTGCCAGGCGAGTGACCTCCCAGGCTGCGGGTCAAGATGGGTGAGTGGGATGGAAGTAATTTTCTAAGTCTAGCCTCGCGTGGCTAGCCTTCGATCATTGAACACAGAAGAAGCTCTGTCCGGTTCCTCTGATCTGAAATAGCTTTTAAGCTTGAAATATGGGGACCTGCTGCGGAGTTGTTGGGTTCAAATCCCCCGAGGTCGCTCACGTCGACCGCGGGAAGAGGGGGGGGGGGCGCGTGAACTGGTATGCAATCGATTTTGCAAGAGACACCAATCTGGATATCCTCTAAAGTTCCTGTGCACTTTATTCGAATGCGAAGCTAATTGGGAGCATTTATTCCGAGCCGAGAGGCAGGACACAAAAGGGGCATGACATGTAAGTGGGAATATGGTTCAGATGTTCAGCCACCGTTGTGAAATTACTTTCAAGGAAGCACTGGTTTAAAACAAGATGCATGCATGTTTACAAAACTCTGCAGTACGTCACCGGTAAGTCCACCGTCAATTAGATGCTCAACTCTAACTGTAATATGTTTATCTTTCAGCTGTACATGAGCCTTTCCAAGGGTGGCCATGAAGCCTTACCTAATATCCGGTCTCACCAGAGGTTTGGACTGGAGCCTCCTCCGGCTGAGTGTACCAAACGTCATTTGCAGCTCGTATCGATATCAACCATCCATAAATCGTATAAGTAAAACCGCCTCTGGGTCCGCGCCTGAATAGGCCTGTGGGGGTCTATTTCTCCTCCCTTGTCTTCTCCGACGTCTATTACGTCTATCCCTGGACCTGGGCTCGCCAGTATTGCATGGCATCCCTCCGTAAAGTGCCTGTGCCTCATTCCTCGTAGCTTGTCGATACACACCAGTGGTCTGGTCTCGAATCCAAGCACCACGTCTCTGGACGCCTTCTGGCAAATCTCCCATAGCGGCCTCTATCTCATTACGTGTGGCTAGTCGGAACACCCCAGTGGCTGGGTCTTGAACCCACATGTCAACTCTTGGAGTCATTTCAAAGTTTTCGTACGCCGAGTTCCAAATAAGTCTTTTATTTCCTTCTTGTGTTGCTGTTGTCTGATCGAACTTTCAGGCTGTTATGTGAAGCTCGGGAAATTTTATATTGGTGTCCAAACTATTCGGGACTTTAATACTGCCCAGGTGGTATTCAGATGCATTGATTGGACCATAACCACGATTCGAAGTATGTTGTGACTGTCGGGAGTCGGCTGTGAGTGGTAAGAAACTAGGCCTACTATGATACTTTGCACGAGATATTGCCTATTCCCACAAGTCACAACTAGCCTCTTTGGAAGATCTCTTGCGATTGTTGACTAAAGTCAGAATTCGATACTCATATTCAGGATCGTCAGTGTCTTATACAGTAAACCCTAACCCTACTATTGCTGCCATCGATTTGGTGTGAGTGGGGCTGGGGAGTAGTACTTTTCTCGAGGCTGCAACATTGAAGGCCCCTGACGCTATAAGCAGAGGTTCCAATATATAATTTCGTTCGCTTTACTTAAATTACAATTAACCTTATAGCGTTGCTATGTAGTATGCAGTCACATATCCCCATGCAGAGGGACCAGTCTCTCCCACCGTAGATATACGGAAGGCATGCCGGCACGGCCGGTAGACGGAGTCCGAGTCATTCTTCAAGTTCGGCAAGACTCGGTCTAGACTCCCGGAACCACCGAAAATCTCACTTCCCATTTTCAACCTCATCATCGCCTATTATCGTTGCGTACTCAGTGGCTTTCTTTTATGTCTGTTTTTGGTGTTGACCTTGCGAACTGACGGGCTGACAGGCTGACACTGGACGACACTCAGCAACCTCCTCACAAACCTTGAGCCGGCTTGGGAAACTCTATTCTCGTTCCACATCCAGTGGGGTTTCGAATACTGTAACTCGGCATCCTCATGATGCATAGTCAGGCCTGTTGAACATCTTCTTTTCATTCCAAGGCAAGGCCAAATACACGAGGCCGAACATTAATCTGCCCGCATTAACTCATCTGTGGGAATGAGCAACGATGGGCTCCGTCGGAGACGCATTGCCAACACCAACGCCATCTTCAAATCGGCCCAAGGTTCTCTTCATCGACGCCTATGACTCATTCTCCAACAATATTACCTCTCTGCTCACCACCCTCTTGGACGTCGATGTCTTCGTCTTGCCCATTGATGCTGCTATCCCCAAGGCCGACTTCCGCCGCGAGCTCTCCAACTATGAGGCTGTCGTGTGTGGGCCCGGACCCGGGTCGCCGGAGATCGAGAGCGATGTGGGGTTGATGAGATGGCTGTGGGAGCTTGAGGCTGACGATCTGGTACCTGTCCTGGGAGTGTGCTTGGGGTTCCAGAGCTTGGTGCTAGCCTCTGGTGGCAAGGTCAGGAGGCTGAGAAGGGGGCTGCATGGGATGGTCAGGAAGATCGAGCATCGGCCTCTGCGAGATGACTTGCTTCCAGACAACCTCTTCGAGGATGTGAAGGAATTCCAGGCCACCCTATACCACAGCCTTTGCGTCGATGTGCGCCAAGATGCCGTGGTTGATTGGGAGCGAACGAAATGGGAGTCACCCACTGCACTTCCTGATGTCGTCCCCCAGGCATGGGTGGAAGAGGACAGAGGCGACGGACAGGGTCGGGAGAGGATCCTGATGGCAGTCAAGCATCGAAGAAAGCCATTCTGGGGCTTGCAGTACCATCCGGAGTCCGTTTGTACGGAGGAGGAAGGGAACAAAGTGTTACAGAACTGGTTCAGGCTGGCCTGTCGATGGAACGATGAAAGGGGCAGGGCTACTAACAAGGGCAATAAGATTATGTTGGCGAAGAACGCAGTCAGGCCGAGCCTTCTACAACAGGTATCTCTGGATCACCATGAGACACAAGAGGAAGAAGAGGGCTGGGCAAAACTCATCCACCCAGAGAGCAATTCTCTCCATTACCAGTCAAAAATCGTCGAATTGCCACTGGGCGGCGTCGAGGTCCCCGACATTGTGGAAATACTCGGGCTTACGCACACTGAACATGTCGTCCTCGACTCTTCCAACGCAAATCAGCCACCACCGCCAACGGGCGTGGACGTCCGCGGGAGGTTCAGCATAATTGCGTTGGAAGTTAGCACGTGTATACGCTTTCAGCATCATACTGGCGATGACTTTGTAACTATTTCCAGGTCGAACGACGACACCCCTTTGACCAAGGTGCCGTTACGTACCGGACAGACTGTCTGGCATGTGCTGGCCGAGTTCCAGGAATCCAGGCGCCTGTCCCTAGGGATCGAGAGGTCTTCCCACGCCATTCCTGACGAGGACGAAGTACCCTTCCTAGGTGGGTTCGTCGGATTTGTGACTTACGAGCAAGGGCTCAGCGATATTGGCCTTACTCTGTCACCGCACCGAGGCCATAAGAGGCCGGACGTATGCCTCGCGTGGGTTACAAGGTCGATT
This sequence comes from Cytospora schulzeri, assembly GCA_003795315.1. Lineage (NCBI taxonomy): Eukaryota > Fungi > Ascomycota > Sordariomycetes > Diaporthales > Cytosporaceae > Cytospora > Cytospora schulzeri. Next base: position 1,131,512 of record LKEA01000005.1, read on the forward strand.
GTGGTAGACCATGAACAAGGACGGTTGCATGTCCAGGATCTGGAGGGAGACCTGGAGTGGTTGGAGACGGTGGCTGGGCGGCTCAAGAGTGCGTTGCGGCAGGAAGAACGGTTGCTAAAGCGGAATGGAAGTGTTGCCTGCATTTCAACCGACATGCAACCGGCAATATATAGACCGGACCAGGCGAAGTACGACGCAAAGGTGCGCCTATGTCAGGAGTACATCGCAGCGGGTGATTCCTACGAGCTATGCCTTACCGATCAGACCAAGATCTCGAGGACCATCACGCCAAGATATGATATCAAACAGCAGATGAGGTCATCCAAGCGAAGACGAACCTCGACTGTCACCGAAGTGTACTCGCGGCCAAACACGTCCTGGGAACTTTACCGAACATTGAGGACACGCAATCCAGCACCATTCGCTTCATATGTCCGTCTCGGCGGCGCGACACTTGTAAGCTCCTCACCCGAGCGCTTCCTCCAGTACAACCGATCCGGTCTGTGCTCCATGCAGCCCATGAAAGGCACAGTCAAGAAATCGGCCGCGGCCGGCGTGGGCTGCGCAACGACATTGGCTGAGGCCGAAGCGATACTCCACGTCCCGAAGGAGGAAGCCGAGAACTTGATGATCGTGGACCTGGTCAGACACGATCTTCATGGGATCTGCGGGCCCGGCCGGGTCACAGTACCGGCGTTGCTAAAGGTGGAGGAGTACCAGACGGTCTTTCAGATGATCACTACGGTGGAGGGACAGCTGCCGCAGGCTGGGGATGAGAGCGCACGCTCCAGGTACTCTGGTCTCGACGTCCTCTCCGCCAGCCTTCCGCCGGGGAGCATGACCGGAGCGCCGAAGAAGAGGAGCTGTGAGATCTTGCAGCAAATTGAGAATGGCAAGGAGAGGAGTCTCTACTCGGGCGTGGTCGGGTACATGTGTGTTACCGGCAGGGGAGACTGGAGCGTGACCATAAGGAGTATGTTCCGGTGGGACGATGAATCCCAAGGAGCAGATGGAGAAGGGAAAACAGAAGAAAAAGAGGTTTGGCACATCGGGGCAGGGGGTGCGGTGACGATATTAAGCACTCCTGAAGGCGAGAGGGAAGAGATGTTCGTGAAGCTTGCCAGGCCTCTGAGCATCTTCACGGAGGAATGGTGATACTGAACTGCGCCATGATGAGGGCTATGGGCTACACTTGAAAGGACAAGGGAACAAGGCGTTGGTATTGCATTGGGATGGCAGGCTAAGCGGCATATGATACTCAACATATCGGGTTGGTTCAACACGCATTACAGGCAGAGTAGACTCAACGGAGCGATCTGGATGACTAGAGATTCAACTCTAGACTTAGAAAAGAATAAATTTCCATACCGCCATGAAACCTGGATTGCTACTAGACCCGGTAAACCCCCGACACCAAGAAACCGAGAGCCTCGCTGTAGAAAACCCACGATGCCTGCACCCTATGTTTGACTCATATCATACAGAAACGCGAAGTTCATTTGTCTTCGATGTTTGTGTATAATGCCGCCCCCTCCCGAAGCCGGAGGTCACCTCACTCATATCTTCATTATCGTTATGACACGCCGCCCGCCCCATACTTAGAACTCGGACTCCTCCTGGAAGAACATGCCGAACGAGATGATAGTCCCGTAGATCAGCAAGCCACCAGCAACAGACATGAACATGGCGCCAATGGAGATCAGGTTCGAGTGCGTAAGGACGATCGGAAGTGCTATTGGTCACACATTTGAGTCAGTAACTAGGCAACAATCTCCCTCAACATGTATCCCAGCACCTTCGAGACGTACCTATTCCCATGACAACCAAGAATCCCGTGCAGAACCTCCCAAGATCCAGAACCGCAGTACCCGAGCTCTCAAAGTCGTCCGGGTTGGCGCACCGGCCGCAGATCCAGTTGGGCAGCGGCGCGAGCACGTACGTCGCCACGACGAGCAGTGGGTAGTAGACCTTCCATAGCGCGCAGGACAGGATCACGAGGAGGAATCCGACGGCGAGGACGAAGGAGAGAGCGATAATTGTTTTTAGACCGGCGGCAGGCATCTTGTGTGTAGGTTTGGAGGATGATGGGGATATCGAAGGTGGGATCGGAGGCCCTCGCCGAGGCCGGGGACAGGGTGCTGGAATCGGAGTTCAGGATAGAACAAGCTCTTTTATTTGCGTGTATGTCACGGTTGGGTGTGGGCGGTGGTGAATCGCGTGGAAAGGGTTGCGTCGTGGGCGGTACGTCGTCTGTGTGAGAAGTGCGGGCTGAGAGTTGGGATTCGTGGGGCTGGTTTGTGATGTCGTAAGAGGAGCTCCTTGCCTGAAGGGAGCGAGCATATGCAACTCTCCCACTCGTCAGCCGCGTTGGGCGTCACAGGACCCCCCCCCAGCCCACCAGTCTCCAGTATAACCCTGACTAACCCTGATCTTTCGATAAGCGATAACAACGCTGCTAAATCAGCTTTGGCTAGCACACAGTCACAGTGTAGTGAGCGGGAAGGTACGAAGCTCTGAGCTGCCTGTTGCTGTGGCTGTTGCTGCATCATCCTCAGCCTTGGAGCTTGACCATCGTCGACACTTCTGCCCACCCGCGACTTTACCACCCATTACCTCAAACCGATTGACCACCTCTATCTTCCCCGCCTTACCACTACTACATCTTCTCCTTTCATTCACACATCATCGAGTCGCCAAAATGTTCAGGAACAACTACGACAACGATTCCGTCACATTGTGAGTGACCTAACCACCCCCCAGATGTCGTCGCGACCGTTGCCAGTCTCAACTAACCCAGCCCCCCAACAGCTCGCCCCAAGGCCGGATATTCCAAGTCGAATATGCCGCCGAGGCAGTCAAGCAGGGTTCAGTCGTCGTGGGAATAGCAAGCAAGACACATGCCGTCCTAGTAGCCATCAAGGTACGGTGACCATCACCACCCCTCCATTGCCTCTCCCCCATCACATATAATTAGCCGTCGCATCTATCCGCCATACAACCTTGTCGCACGTGCAAGCAGCTAATTGGCCTCGATTCCACCTCTCACAGCGTAATGCCGAAGAACTCTCCTCCTACCAAAAGAAACTCTTCCCCATCGACTCCCACGTCGGCATCGCCATCGCCGGCCTGACCTCGGACGCCCGCGTCCTCTCCAACTTCATGAAGCAGCAGTGCCTCGGCCACCGACTCACCTACGGCCGCGACATGCCCGTGCGGTCACTGGTCGAGATGATCGGCGAGAAGGCCCAGATCAACACCCAACACTATGGCAAGCGGCCCTACGGCGTGGGCCTGCTGGTCGCCGGCGTCGACGACAAGGGGCCCCACCTGTTCGAGTTCCAGCCCTCGGGCATGACGGAGGAGATGGTCGCGTTCGCGATCGGCGCGAGGTCGCAGATGGCGAGGACGTACCTGGAGAGGAATGTCGACAAGTTCGAGGCGTGTAACCGGGAGGAGCTGATCCAGCACGGCCTGAGGGCCCTGAAGGAGAGTCTGGTGCAGGACCGGGAGCTGACGGTGGACAACACGAGTGTGGGTGTTGTGGGCATCCAGAAGGGCTCAGATGGCGTCAAGAAGGTCGAGCCTTTCCAGGCGTTCGACGGACAGGACGTGAAGGCATGGATTGACTCCGTAGCGGACGACAAGGAGGGCAGCGGTGATGGAGAGGGAGAAGGTGAGGGTGAGGGTGAGGGAGGCGCGCCGGCCGCTGAGACCATGGATGTCGACAGCTAGGTGCTGGTTCCCAATCTTGGGCCAATTCCGGATGACGATGACGGAGCTGAGAGCTCTGCCACCGTACAGAGCGGAGGTGAATAAGGACATTTGTATGATCATCCACGAGCTTAGACGTTATGCAGTGCAGACGGCACAAATGCGTCCTCGACAGACAGGACAAAATGAACACTTTATGGGAAGTCTTGAAGAGTGCCACTTGCTAAAAACTCATGCTGTCTATCACAATCTACCTATACAGTCCTGTCCGTTCCAAAAGTCATCTAGCAACGCCGTAAAGCAGCCCACCAAGTACGCCATACGTCTACTCGTTGCCCCATTGCAGCTTCATTTGCGACTCGGACACCTTGTACTCTTTCAACGCCTTGATGGCTTCTTCTGCTCCGGTCGCAGACACGAGGATACCCTTGTTCGCAGGCGCGATGAAGCCTTCCTCGACGCTCTTTTCGATCCAGTTCAACAACCCATTGTAGAAACCATTCACGTTGAGCAGGCAAATCCCCAGAGACTGTATTCCGAGCTGATTCCATGTGCACGCTTCCAGAAGCTCCTCCATCGTGCCATACCCACCGGGCAATGCGATGAATCCGGACCCAGGACCACCAGCCTGTACTTCCTGCGCCATCATCTTCTTCCGGGTGTGCATATCAGGTACTATAGTCGTCCTTCCGAAGATGGCCTCTTCCGGAATCGCGAGGCTCTCGCCAGTGCTGCTGTCGACCTTCTTGGAAGTATAAGTTGGGTCACGCTCGTACTTGACCAGGGGCTCGGGGATGATGCCGTGGACGGCGTCCGGACCGGACAAGGAGACGAGGGTCCGCGCTACCTCGCCCATGAGACCGACTGTGCCACCTCCGTAGACTATGGGTAGACTGTGTTAGTCGAGTAACTTGCAAGTGCAATACTGATTGGGCAGCAGCCTTGGGTGTGGCTTACCGAGGCCGATGTTGTTTGCTGCCATGACCTTCGCAAGCTGCCTGGCAGCCTCCATATGCTCTGGCTTGTTTCCAGGCGAGGAGCCGCAGTAGACACAGATCTTGGTCTTGCGCGGTTCACCCGAACCTTCGGACACCTTCGAGGGTGTCGAGGCTCCGCTGCCCTCTAGACCTGCCATGTTGTCCCTGGGAATCGAGGTGTTGATTATTGCTGATAGAAGCCGTAAGGAGTGGGGTTTGAAGTTATTTGACCAAGTCAGGTGATATAAAGCAGTTAGTTGGCGTTCAAAGACACTCGGTATGCAGGAATGCTGTTCCAGAGTGTCAGAAGTGGTGGAATGTAGGTATGACGAAGACTGGAGCGAAGGCTAATCCGGCCGGCAAGGCTCAAAAGAAAGCTACAATGACGCTGAGTCGGACAATAGCTCGATCAACTGTTAGGTGAAGGCTAGAGAAGAGTATATGAGAGCCACTAGGTCTTTTATATACTTCAGAGGTATGAAGTGAAGTTGCTTATACAGTAATCCTTAGGGGGCGAAAAAGCAAGTAAACAACGAAAGCGGCCGCCAGCAACACCGGTACAAGTACAGTGTGACTGCCGCTTTGACAGCGGCGCTGTGATTACCATGTTCAGTATTCACTTGAACACGTTGCTGATCCACTTGTTCGATCCAGAAGTGAGAAATCAACAGGTGAAATGCCGGGACTTTTGAGTCGGCTTCTGGGTTCATTCATCCGTGGAGTCTCAGTGCTATGTACTTGAGTACAGAGTGACGCGTACCAACGGCGTACAAAGCCACAGGGGCCGGCCCGAAGAAACAAGACATTGCGGCTCTGCCCGCTCGTGCGTTGGCGAGTAGCAGCAGTGGGAAGTCCATTGGATTGATAGAAGAAAGACAAATAATCAATCCGGTATGAGAGGGAAAAGAAAGATGCGCAAGAGAATCGTTCCTATCCTTGATGAGATGCCCAGAGCGTAGCTTGCGGCAGGCAGTTCCGCCATTTTGGGGCGGATCAGCTACAAGGCCGAGACCCTGACATAGGCCCTGACCCCTGTAACGACTAAGTAATGTATCTAGGGACGTGGCCTGTGCGACTGTAAGCTTCAACGACGTTTCTCTCGATACGCAGCCAAAGCCTGTTCAAAGTCATCAATTCATCGTCAATTGCTTGACACAGCCTTTGACCGTCGTGGACTTGATCGCTTCTGCAAGCGAAACCAAGCTTCGACATGCCTCAAGGAACTGTTGCAGCAGCAGGCCCTGCGCCTGCTGCGCGGGAAGAGCAAGGCGGCGTGAGTGACAATCCTCGAGTTTCTAGTCTCCAGTACATTGAGACAAAAGTATACTGACTGTTAGCCTCTCCTCTGTAGTCTTCAATGGGCACAAGAGTGATGTATGGAATCATGATGTACGTGGGAATGCAATTCGTCATGAAGCAGTTCATGCCCGCTCCTCAACAAAGCAAGGCTGTCACCGACGCCTCCGGAAACACCGTCCAAGTGCCCATCAACACCGGCGATATCCCTCCATATGCTCTGCGCCCCGACCAACTGGACGAGGGTGCGACTCGGAACCCAATCCCACAGAAGGTCGCGCCAATTTGGCCCGACGACAGCGTTGTCGACATCGTCATCACCCTGTCGCCCTCCATCAGGCCGACACCCCTGAAGGACACTCCCAAGGACATGGTTGTATTCCAGGAAGACGAGTTCAAGATCGGCAACTGGAGTGAGAAGCGGGTTATTGATACCACCATCGCTGTCCCTCGGTCTGTCCAAAACAATGGTACTCTGTGGGGACACTTCTACATCGGTCTGCACGGAGACTCGAGCATAGATCCCACACAGCCGGGCTATGATCCAGCCAAAGCCTATTATTTCGTCTACCCCATGACTCAATACATTCCCAAGAAGAAGGTGGCCAAAGTTCGAAGCCTGCTCGCGAGCGGAAACATCACCGAGGCCGAGATTGCTGAGGATGAGGAAGCTGGCCAGATCGTCGTTGGCAACTATTACCACCCAAACACTTCCATCTCCTTTGTCCCCGGTGCCGGCACAATGGTATTCCCAACTCTCCACGGTGCTGTTCGTGAGTTCCTTCGACTGGAAGCCACTGGAGCTCGAGATGGTTCCGGTCAGAACTCCTGGTACTACCCCATTTTATTCATCAACGGCTTCTGGCAGTTGAAGAATCAGTACAACCCCGTCAACGAGACTGTGAAGACACTGCCCGTCCACATTGAGTTGAACAACCTGGCCCAGTGGAAGTTCCAACTTATGGCGACTGTCGAGCTTGGAGGGCGTGAATCTGCTCGCCAAGCTGCATTTGGCACCCCTACTCCAGGCGCTGGTGATGGCAGCGAGATCGAGATGATCAAGGAGATCTTCTTGGACACCAACCCAATTCTTCTGAGCATTACAATTGTCGTCAGCATTGCCCATATCATTCTCGAGACGCTAGCATTTGGTTCGGACATTGCACACTACCGCAAGAAGAAGGACAACGTGGGTATCTCTGTCCGATCCATTCTGGCCAACGTCTTTATGCAGGCAGTCATTTTCTTGTACCTGGTGGACAATTCGCAGAACACTAGCTGGATGATTCTCGGCTCCCAGGGTGTCGGTATCCTGGTCGAGCTGTGGAAGATTACGACCATTGTCGATGTCCGGGTACGCGATGCACCGCCTGGCTCGTGGTTCCCCAAGCGCATCAGTTTCGAAGACAAGCACAAGCTCAGCGAGACCGAGGAGAAGACAAAGGAGTACGATGAACTTGCCTTCAAGTACCTGTACTGGGTGGCGGTGCCGCTGCTGATCGCCTATGCCATCTACTCGCTTGTGTACGACGAGCACAAGTCCTGGTACTCATACATCATCGCCACTCTCGTGGGCTCCGTCTACGCCTACGGTTTCCTCATGATGGTGCCCTCGCTGTACATCAATTACCGGCTTAAGAGCGTGGCACATATGCCTGCGAAGGCGATGATGTACAAGTTCCTGAACACCTTTATCGATGACCTGTTCGCATGGACAATCAAGATGCCTTTCTTGCACCGTCTGGCAACGTTCAGAGATGACATTATCTTCTTCATATACATCTACCAACGTTGGGCCTACAGGGTGGATCATACCCGGGTCAACGAATTCGGACAGGGCGGAGATGATGAAGAGGAGGAGGATAAGAAGGAGTTGAAGGAGTTGCCTCCTACGACAAATGAGGAGGCGTCGACTGCTAAGGTCACAGGTAGCAGCAGCAAGGGAAGCGCAACGAAGAGGAAGTAAGGGCGAGGTAGGGAGAAACCTCGGGTTATTCGGAGCATGATCATGCATGTACAAGGAAAAGCAACGTCATTCTATCCGAGAGGATGTATGCGAAGTTACCATGAAAGATTTGAGAGTCGAGAAATAAAATGCGGTGAATCGATATCCTAGTCAATCGTACATATCACGAGCATGCCAATGTAGCAATGCATCGTTTCGAACACTGACGGTAATAAGGCGTAGAAGAGCACGGAGAGGCTGAGCCCCAGAAATGGATCTCTGGGGTGAGCAAAGCCACAGCCACAGCCCACCTGTCACCTGGGTGCAATGACGGCACAGCAATTACCGTACGCAGCCGTATGCTACTGTGTAGTAGCACTGAAGGGCAGGGGCTCCCTGAGTTTAAGTACCCGTATTCTGGGCCATGCGTTTACGGGCGGCCTCTAGCCTCTACAACCCGGGGTTTCAGGGGGCCCTGTAGGACCCTGTTCTACATTCCTGCACTGGCTACCAACTTAACAGTAGTAGGTACAGAGCTGATGACCTCAGTATGTCAGGTGCTTACCTTTTGCTGTATGTATACGTCGTAATTGACAGAATGATCAATAAACTAGTGACCAAGCTTTTGACAGTCGAAAAGAACCTTGTTGGTCAATCAAGAAAGCTTATAGGGAGTAAGGCCAACGATAGCATAACAGTATGTACATTGACAACCGGCACGGGACCTCCCCGGCGGGCTTGAGTACCTGGGTAGGGCTGTCTGCCCGCCCGTGTGGTGGGCTGTGCAATCGACTCGGGCGGGCCGAGGGGCTCGCTCGTAAGCCATAAGCCATGAGGTACAACCAGACCTTCGTCACTCCGCAGCCAAGAAAGTAACCCTGGAAAAGCCCAAAGCTAACTAAACCAGCATTGCAATCAATCAGACAATCAAGCCATCAATCCAACCAACTTGTGTCGTCCCAAAAAGCTGTGCTCTTCTCTCTCCCTCATGAACTGATGACATCCACTCCCCTCCTTCCCCCTTTAATATGACGGCTGCTACCTCCAGTCTCAGCCGCCGCCTGGACCTGGACCTGGCACATCTGGACCTGGACCGACCCGCCGCCACAAGCTGGATGTTCCCATTGACCGAACGATGAACATTGGTGGCGACCCGTACAAGGGACGGGGATCTTCATCTTCGAGAGCCATCGACCATGACAACGACAACGACAACAGCAAGAACAAGAACAAGGACAAGAACATCAACAATGACGGGGCCGTCGCCCCCTCGGATGCCGGCATCGACACGGTCGGCACCCTGCTGGCCGCGATCGCCAACGCAATCAACGACTCGCTGCGCATCCTCATGTTCGCCGATAAGACGCATTGGGGCCCTGACGAGTTTGAGCAGGTCCGCGCCCTCGAGGACGCCTTGGATGAGGCAAAGGAGGACTTTCAGCAGCTGGGACCCTTGCTGAAGGGGTCCTTTTACTATGAGAATGATCGGAGGCGTACGTTCAATCCTGTTTCCTCCAAATACACAGAATTCGAGCCGGAACCTGGTTTGGGTGGTTGCGATGCTACCCCTCGCCGTTGCACCCGGTATCTCTGTACTACTACAGATAGACATCACCCAGACCATGTGACCATAGGCCATATCAGACCATATCATACCACATACGTTCACCTGATCGATCTCGCTAACAACCATCAATAGCCGAATCCATACAGGAACTTCGCTCTCTCCGCGCGGACTTTTCGAATCATGCTCAAACCTTTCAGCATTGGCTCCGCCATGGAGGTCCCATAGACCCCCTCTGGATTAACGACACAGGAAGACTAAAGCGCGAACTCCACCGGGCCCAGCGCCGGGCGGCCGCCCGGATATTCGCAAACCAACAGGCCGACATAGCAGGTGGACCGGGTCAGCGGTGTCTAGGCGCGTTCGAGGTATTCCGCAGACAGAGGCTGCTCGACGAGCGGCGGAAACAATACGAGCAGGAGCAGAATTGGCGGAAATATGAGTCGACGCGGAACGAAGGGGCAGGGCGACAACAACCCCACCAGAGGATACCCAGCTGGGAACAGCAGACACCGGTGATGGGCGCGCACATGGCCGACGCGGTGGAAATGGGGCAGATGGGGAAGGCACTACAGTACAGCCAGCAGCCGGGAGCAGATTCGCACGAAGCCAAGAAGACGATGAAGGAGACCATAACGAGCCCACCGACCCCTCCCCTGGAAGAACTGGTGCCGGCTTGCAACCTGGTGGGCCACTTCGAGCGGTTCGGCGACAGGGATGTGGCCTTCGCCTGCGACTTCTGCGACGGGTTCGTTGTCTGGGAGGACCTGGCGAGGATGCCCACGGAACGGGACCCGTCGGCCGTGGCTGCGGGTGTTACGGAACAGCCGAATTGGCAGGCGAAAGGAAAGAGCCTTTCTACGGCTGAGGACAAGACTGTCGTTTTTGCGCCCCTGGCGATTGCAAATCATTTACCGCCCGATATTGGAGACTGGCAGGCGAGGATACTGTGCCCTTATTGCGACGATTACAACTACTACGAGCAAGGAGAGGAGGACGACACGAAATACGCGCAGGACGAACGCGGGCTGGGGAGCCTCAAGGAGCTACAAGAGCATCTGGAATGGTACCATACCTCGACTGCGATGCCGAGTTTGCCGTCGGCGAATTGCGTGGTCATGTAACCCACCTCGCCCCACCCAATGGCAGTATGGCAGTGGCCTTCACAATCGTTTGAATGGGAACGGCGTTCCGATATGGGCGAGCTGGTTGATGTTATGTTACATATATATATACGGGGTCATATGGGGGTCCAAGGCGGACCATGGCGTTTAGGATGCTCGAAGGAATAGCATAAACAACGGATGAGAGAGAGAGGCCAATACCCGCCATCTAGGCTCGCTACAGTGAGATAGAGAAGAAGGAAGAAATAAGGACCCACAACCAGGGCCAATGTTCATTATACTCCATTCTCCTGACTTTTGTGGGAACGACACGCGTCTTTGAGCACCGAGGATGAAATCCGCCTGGCTGTAGCTTGAGGATGCTTCTGGGCCTCAAGAGTGTGCTCCCATGTTGTGTGGTAGCAAAACATGGCTTACGCAAAGCTCGGCTTCCTTCTCCGAGATTGATGCAGCCCGCAAGAAGACTGACTATACATATACCCCCCATATACTATAGGTTGGATCTCCTACTGCCAGACTTGGGAAATACCGTGATAGTGAATCCCGCTTTCTCCACCCTACCTCCGTCGTGGTGTAGACTGGTCGAATATTCTGTTGGGTGTTATGCTTATCACTGCTTCCTGGAAGACACCATACCACACACCCTTTCCATGATTCTACTCGAATCGCTCGGGGGCCCTCGTCTTAAGGGTCCACATTCCAACAAGATGGGGTCATGAACAATGCAAGCAAGTCGCAAAGTAATCCAGGTGGTATTATTATTATTTCGCCTCCCCGCCCTCACCCAAGCGTAAAGCCTGACGCTATGCCACCAACAACAACCGACGCCCAACTCCCAAACCAGCCTTCCGCGCGCGACCCGTTCCGCGAGCCGCCCTCAGAAGAAGCGCCACCATATAAACACAATCATGATGAACCCAAGGCCCCCCAGCGGGCCGTATTGTTTCAGCAGCAGGTCCCAGTTGATCTTGACGGCGGCCCTCCGGTACTTCTTGCTGTCGTCCCTCAGGCGGCTGCTGATCTCGCCCATGCGCTCGAGGCTGTCTCCCCGGTAGAGCAGGTCCTCGATGTTCTTGTGCATAACCTTTGTGACGTCGCGCAGCTCGTCGTTGAGCTTGTCGAGGTTCTGGGTGGCGCGGGCGTCGCTGTAGGTGCCCTTCGTCTTGGAGATGAAGCTGTCGAACTCCATGAAGGCGTACGGCCGCAGGGTGGGGTTGAGGAGCTGCTGCATGGGGTAGGTGGTGGAGAACTCGGTGGCCAGGTCGGACAGGTAGGTGAAGGCCAGCTTGCGCGGGTAGGAGCGCTCCGTTATGCAGAAGTAGACGATGTCGCTGGCGATGAGGTAGTGGATCGTGTAGTCGCCCGACTCGATGGTGGCCTGGGACTCCGAGTTGCGGTTCAGGCGGCGGAGGATGAGTTTTATCTGGGATTTGATCTCGGCGATGGAGGACTCGGTCTAAGAGGAGAGAGGGTATGGTTAGATTATGTGTCTGTAGGCTGTGGCAGTCGAGAGAAGAGAGGAGGAGGGGGGTGGAGGGGCAACATACTGCCTCATCGTCGACGGAGGCGCAGAGGTACAGGCCGTCGAGCCTTGCTATTTGTGTTGACCGGATCATCTTGTTACTGTTCCGGGGTTTGTTGTATATTGGTTCCGAATGCGCTCCTTCAAGAAGGTCGTAAGGTGTTGCCGTGTTCTTTTCTTGCAGCCTGCCGCAACAAAGTGTTGACTTGGTGATGATGTCTTTTATCCAAACGTGTTCTCAAAGGATGATGTTTCAGTTCTCTTTCTTGTTTGGTTGTTTACGGTTACAACCCGAATTTTCGATTAGGTGGTCTCAGCAGTCCAAAAGTTCCCCTGGTAGAAAAAGGGCGGATAGGCAGTGGTTTTGATGTGATCGTAACATTGAAGCAAGCCGGCTTGCAACCTTGGAAACTCCTGAAATTGGCCAGGTATGAGGTCAGGGGTCTGAGCACACTGGGCAATGCTGGACATGCTGGGCAATGCTGCACTGGAGGGGATCCGGCCCAGGGGCCTGGCCCTTAGAAGATCAGTGCCACTTACACGTGTGAGGCTGGCCAATAAAAAACATCCAATGCCTTGTACAGGGATAACCCTGCTCCTAGCCTCATATCAACGTCCCCAAGCTCCCACGAGTTCCATCCTCCTTCATCATCTCATGTGAGGGCAGCACTCCTTTCACCCTTATGTCCTCTTTCTCAGTGGCCTCTCTGTTTCAATGCCACATAATTTGAGGTCTTAACTAGGCATATATTAATAGCCAAGAACTGTTCTCTTTGACTTTATTTATTGTCACAATCCAAATCCTGGGGAAGGTCTTGGCCCAAAATTCAACCTTGTTCAACCTGGATCTGATATTCCATTGAATCGTTTTCTGAGGTGGAAGGAACATCAAACATCCCTCTCACATATACCGCCTTCCGTGCACTATTCTATTTAAGCTATCTTTATCCCATATATGGATCTGCCTCAGTGAACAACCAACCCACCAACCGGCACCGGAATAACTCCTCCGCCTGAGTTCCTTCATCATGGCCACTGAACTCAAGGACCTGCCACCAGGCAGCCAACAATCAACCTCTGATCTTTCAGATCCACCTGAATTCTCTGATGATGAAATGAGAGAGATGGCCGTTAACATGGCTCCAATTACTCGTCGACAATCTGCATACACCCTCACTGACAAGCAGCCTGAGACAAATGGCAAGGAAGCACCTCTGATACCAGCGGCCGACACTGGATCGGCCAGCAACGATGACGAGATCGAAGCAGAGATACATGTCTCCTCCTCCAGAGCTCCCCGACGAAGAGTCCCTTCCAAGAGGAGTCAGCTACCCAACTCCAAAACAATCACTTCCAGGCAGCCTGCCGCCAAACGTCCAAAGACGAACACCAAGAAGTGGGAGCCTGACTACGTCACTCAGAGCTCCAAATCTCCTCTGGTTGGCAAAGATCTGAGAGTGGGTTGCCCTCTACTACCAAAATTCGTAGCCAATTACTCTGCTAACAACGAGCTCTTCAGGCACTGCTGCTGCATCCACAGGCATGGGACCTCCTCGCCGAAGAGGATAAGAAGGAAGTCCTTGCCCTCTTTCCTGACAACAAGCACATCCTGGATTTTGACACTTCCAATGCCCGTCCTGATGTCATGTCTCTCCAGAACGATGACAATTTCCGCCACGACACCGAGGACTACGTCTCCAATCTTTCCAGAGACATGCACGATCCCACTTGGCTACAGGATGCTTGGGCGGCTCATGGGAGCCGTGCTGCTGGCAACTTTGACCATTTCTACGTTCGAAGGCTCGAGGCTGACTGGAAGACCACGATTCCCGACGACATGAAGCCAGACAACCTCCGCTCTGCTCCCAAACCTGAGGCTTTATTGGAGGTTGACCGGCCTGCTGAGGGTGGTGAAGCTCTCATTAATGGAGCTGCCGACGATCATGGAGACAGAGACCATGAAGTTGCAAAGAAGGAATCCGACGATTGTGAAGTCAGCGATACCATAATGGTCTCTGGAACAAATGGTTCTACTACTACGGAGGATAAGCACAAGGTCGACGGCAAGGTCGACGCCGATATTACCAACGGTGACGTTCCGAAGAACCACACTGAGAATGGTACCCCTACGAATGGCGTGAACGGCATAGAGAAGGCTTTTGGTCCCGATGCCAATACCAATGAGGATAAAGATGGAGCTTCCCATGAGATGCGGACTGGCCCTGAGTGATGGCCGACAGACTTCGAGGAGTGACTCGTCAGTCACGATCAACTACTCCATGGCTTAACGGAGGCAGGTTATGGGAGCAAACAGTGGACATTATGGGATTTTCAGATTCGGTCAACACTAGCGATTGCAGGCCTCTGGGTGAAGCCCGCCGGGAGCACCTCGATACCTAACCACGGTTCTAAGGGTTGGAAGCTCTCGGCGATTACGGTTCAGGTCCCCCGGAGCAGGGCGTGGCCTGGGGCAGGGGAACGTGATGGAGAATACTACGATGTTGCGATGTGGGAGGTAATCAAGTTATTGGATTTAGGGGAATTCTCGACGATCACAAGAACGAATAATGACACACCTCGTGGGATCTATCCGCGAACAACATTTGTGTAGGCGCTGTTTGTTCTCTTGTGATGATTTATCCATCGGTAGACTATGGGTTAAGAGGCAGGAACCGGGACTGTCAAGGTGATAAGGGACCATGCTAGACTCCTATATCTCATCCTCCTCATCATCGAAATCATCCTCCCTCCCCATCTCATACAATATCCTACCACCCTCGCCGCCACCAACATCCTCCTGCGCATCAAAGTACGGCAACACGATGCCCTCCCGGTCCTTCCTCTGCTTCTCGGTCAGACCGAGATTGAAGGTGGTCTCAGCGAGCTCATCGTCACCAGCATTCCCGCCACCCTCGGTATCCTCAGGAGCGGCAAAGAGCGGGTGATCAGACAGAAGCGAAACGACGCCCGTGGCACCAGCCTTGGGCGCGAGCACGAACCTCTCGACGACGGCCCGCCCGCTCCGCCTCCTCAGTTCCATCTCGACGACCACACCACCACCATTCTGACCCCTGAACCCCTTGACGCCGATCAGGACGCCCTCGCGGCCCTCGTCCAGGCCCCACTCGGGCTCCGGGAGGCTCCTGTTCTGGGCGCGCCGGCGCTCGACGGCCTGGTAGAGGCTGGACACGCGCAGCACGGCGGTGGCCAGGTGGTTCAGCACCGTGAGGGGGTGCGGCTCGTACTCGCTGAGGAGGGTGGGGGACAGGGGGAGGGGCACGTCGGCGTGGTAGGTCGCCACGAGGGAGATGGCCGGGTGGGTGAGGAGGCTGGAGAGGAAGGTGGTGAGGAGACGGGGGTGGGTGGTGGAGAGGGGGTTGAGGGTGTCGATTATGAGGAGGGTTTCTGGTGATCTCTGTCAGATTCTGTTCTTGGTCAAGGTGAGGGGCGATGAAGGGAAGGTTGGGGGTAGGGGGGCGTGCTCACTCTGTGAGGTTGAGGCATCTTTACTTGTGAGAGCTGAGGGAGGTGGGCAGTGAGATACGACCTCGGCCCGGAGCTTCTCAAGCGTCTTGCCCCTTGCCCTGACGAAGACATCTGCGTTGCTGGGTCTTTTTATTGTGGCGAACGAGATGAAAACTATCTTGGTATGAGATATCTGTACAGTTGTTAGTGGAGTTCCTGAGGGGGAGGGAGAAAAGCAGCATGACGTGTGATAATAATGGGCTTTACACATACCTTTGCTCTCGTGATGAACTCATCTATGACAGGACTCGCACTTTGCTCCAACGTATCAAGCACCAATGTTAGAGGGCTGGCGCTGTCTCTCAGGTTGAGTAGTTTCTGAAACAATAAGAGACTATGAGATCGTTTGTGAGCCTGGGCTGAAGGGGCCATGATGAGTTGAGGACTATGGGTTTTGTTTCAATCTGTCAAATACCGTTCTCACTCCAGGCAATATGAGAACGATATCAAAAGTTTGAGTGAACCTTGGAAGCCAGGGTTGGTTGGCCCGTTAGAGTCAGTGCGCTGCGCAGTGAGAGCGACAGCGTCAGCCGCAGGGGTTGTCGCAGTGGATCCATCCGCTAAAACTCAGATTCAGCCCTACCAGAAGGGCCTGTGCTCCAGCCTTATTTCAGCCGCAAGTGCCTGCCAGCCTGCCTAAATTACTTAGTACATGTACCAAAGAGCTTCCAACGCTCCACACATCACAACTCACAACTCGAAGCTTGTTCCTTGTTCGACGTCCGTCCAAACACCCCAAAAACGACATACCACTGTTGTCCACCCCGTCGCAATAACAAAATTACCCTGCCGACCTTTCCACCACACCTGCCTGCCACATACAAATACATACACAACACCAACCTACGATGTCAGACCGACCCTCACGACGTGGCGGTGGCCGTCCGCCCAGGGGAGGCCGGGACCGCGGAGGCGGATCCGACCGCAGGGCAGGAGGAGGAGGAGGAGGAGGAGGATACAGAGATGACCGCCGCGACGACCGTGACCGGAGGCGCTACGATGACGACGGCGATAACAACAATGACGACCGTGACAACAGGCGACGGTACAGGTCCCGATCCAGAGACAGGGACGGAGGCAGATCCGGCAGGGACAGGGACAGCAGGCGTGAGCCGCGCGATGGGGGAGGACGACCACCACGGAACTACGAACGAGACGAACACCACCACTCCCGGCGCGGGCGAGATCATGACGGAAGGGATGCGAGGGTCAAGGGGGGCGACGGGACGCCTAGGCATAGAGATGGTATGTACAAAAGCGCGACGGCCCTTCTTCTTGTAGAGGTAAGTTGAAAAGGGGCATCTTTTGCTGACTTATTTTCTATAGACAATCGCCGGAGATCTGCATCACCCCAGCGCATCGACACAGCGGATCTGCCCCACAGGGGTAAGGGCGGCCCCGACAAGTCCAGCACACATGGCTCTATGTCGTTTAGGGTCGGGAGCCAAGACGGAGAGCAGGAACGGGGACGGGCCGGGGAGAGAGAGGACAGTTACCATGAAGACCGCGGTCGCGAGAGACGAGGCGAGGGGCCACGAAGAGGAGGAGAAGGCGAAGAAGGAGATGACGCCGAGCCTATGGACCAGGACGAGGAGGACCTCGAGGTGGAGGACGGCGGCATGGATGCCATGGCGGCCATGATGGGCTTTGGGGGCTTCGGGACGACCAAGGGGAAGCAGATTGCGGGCAACAACATGGGCGCGGTGCGGAAGGAGAAGAAGACCGAGTACCGCCAGTACATGAACCGTACCGGCGGTTTCAACAGGCCGCTCAGTCCGCCACGCTGAGGTGGAGATATCATCGGGCGTCTGGGCACTTCTATCTACCTTGGTTTTATCTGGTGGGCAAGGGCGGGTATTGACTTGCAGGAGATCACAATGTGGTCTCAACAGATGATCAATCCCCTTGATTGGTACAACGACGGTCAGATGATTCCTGTCAGTCAGCTCCCAACATCCAATATACTCATCCTTAATCAACTGCTGCTTGTTCTACACCAATGGCTGTGTATGTCAAGATTTTCTGAGATGGATATAGATTGACTCTCATCGTTCATTATCGTCTTGCTCTCACAACCAGCCCTCTATGATGTCGATGCGACTGTCTACCTTCGACCATCAGAAAAGCAGCGGTGCTCGGCAACTCTGCAATGTGTGACTGGTAGCTCTCATCTCACCGTTGAACTAGGTTTGTGATCTTCCATCACTTCGAGTTCGTTACGTATCCAAGAATAACCTCACGCCCCCAACCATGCTTACAGCTCCTCAGCATCCCCCAAGACAACCTGGTCCCCGTTGTCCTTCTCATATACGCTCTCATATTTCCCATACGAACTCCCCCCTTCAGCGCCTTCAATACCCACTACGATATAATCCTTCACGATCGCCGTCCCATTCCTCAAAGCCTCCAACTCCTCCCGGCTGCACGTAGAGATCATAAGGCTATAACACCTCGCCTCCGGCACAGGCATCACCTCGCTCCTCCTCCACCAGGCA
Organism: Cytospora schulzeri; assembly: GCA_003795315.1. Taxonomy (NCBI): domain Eukaryota; kingdom Fungi; phylum Ascomycota; class Sordariomycetes; order Diaporthales; family Cytosporaceae; genus Cytospora; species Cytospora schulzeri. Next base: position 1,149,671 of record LKEA01000005.1, read on the forward strand.
TCCCCCGTCCCCTCCGTCCTGAACACCTCGACGCCCTCCCCCTCCTCCTCCCCCCCAACTCCCGACCACCCACCCGTCCCCGTCAGGTCCACCGTCCCCGTCGCGATGTCCCTGTTGAACAGCGCCCTCTCGAAGATCCGCAGGCTCGCCTCGGGCTGGTAGCTAGGCACCATGTGCCCGGCCTGGTACACCCTCGTGAAGCTCAGGTTCCCGTGCTGCCGCGTGAGCCCGTACGGCACCAGCGGCGGGCTGTCGGGCGGCGACACCGTCAGCGGCGTGTACCCGGCGGCGGCGAACTCGTCCCGGTACCGGTGCGGGATCGCCAGCGAGGCCGCCTCCCCGCCCACCCAGTTGCACGCGTAGTCCCGGTCGCCGTACACGAGGTGCACCTTGACGCCGCTGTCGAGCAGCGCCGCCAGGCCCTCGAGGTATCCCCCGCGCGCCATGTCGCCGTGCGCCTCGAAGGCGTCGGCCACGGGGAGGGACAGCCAGGTGAAGTTGACGGGGACGCCGAGGGCGCGCTGGACCCACTGCTGGCCGAGCCAGCCGATGTGGTAGTTCGGGGGGAAGGGGTCCACGAAGGGGTGCGTGATGTCGAACCAGCCGAACTCGCCGCTCGCCAGGTACGGCCGGATGAGGTGGGCGAAGGTGAGCGAGCTCGTGTTGCGGCAGTACGCCTCGACGTAGCTCGTGTTGAGGTCGCCGGTGTCTTCACTGGGGGTCTCCAGGGCCTTGGAGAGACGCTGGCACTCGCCGATGTGCTCGAGGATGCCGTCTGGCCGATACAGCTCGTAGAGCTGCTTGTGCTTCATCGTCTCGTTGATGGCGCTGAGTCCGTAGGTGTTGTTCCACGCAAAGAACGAGTATGACGGGTCCTGGACATGAACGTTGATGCAAGCATTGACCAGGCCCAGCGTGTCGAGGTGGAGGTAGTGCGTTCCCGGGCCGGAGATCTCTCCCCTGTCAATCTTGTCGTTCTGCTTCCTGAAGAAGTCCATAAACCTGGGCCCGTAGTGACCGCCGTAGCTCTCCGCCCACAAGCTGATCTTCTCGTCGTGGGGCTTGTACTCGGGGAACTCCTCAAACCACGTCTGGGCGAAATGCCAGAGGGCGACGGCGGCGTGGTCCGTCGAGTTGGGCAGGTGCGTCATGTTTTGGCTCGAGAAGGTCCCAACAAGGAACGTGGAGTTCGTCTCAGGGACGCCGTCTGTGAAGTCGTCCAGCCGGATCGGAGGACCCGAGTCTGACGATTCATCCATGGGGTTCAATGCGAGCAGGTCATACGTGCCGTTGTTCATGGTGTCGTACGAGAAACCCACCTGTACCGGCTGGTCGATGAAGAGCATGTTGACCTCATTGTTCCAGCTCCATGGGTTCAGCCTCGTGCTATTGCTGTCGTCGTTGATTATGCAGGGACCGTTCTCGGCGAGCATGCCCATTAAGCTGGAGCCGCCAGGGCCTCCGTTCAGCCAGATGGACAATGGCGCATGGTGAGGGTCCTTGCGGGATTCTATGAACCAGAAGAAGGTGTTGATGGGGTAGTTCTGGGTTTCCCCCGTCTCGTTGATAGAGTTGGGGGGAAGATGGACGTAGCCGCTGTAAGACTTGACGCCGGGTGTAGTCTCGCATATCTCTGGGTTCTTGTACGAGATGGTGATGCCTTCATGGTGCTTGGATCTAACCCAGGTGATACCCTCTCTTGGGGGAGGAAATTGGGCATGAGCTAGATGGGCAATGGTCGCCACACCCAGCAGCGAGGTGGACAACATTGTGTGATGCTGCTATACAATGTCTGAGCCCTAGAGACCTTGGCGTATAGTATCGCAGTATATTCTGGTGTTGGGCAGTGATATGCAGACGATCACAACTCTATCCTACCATCAATCGCATACGGAGAACAAAGGGCATTGAGGGAAGATCATGACAACTAGATTGCCATTGAGAATATATAGTGGCAAGAGTGGTTGCTATCTGACAAGCTCCAAGGCAAGGATCCCGAGCCCCTGCAGATACTTGGTCTCCCAAAGAGGTTACATTCATGGCGAGTCTTGGAATCTTGGCCGCTGTTGGTCGTTGTTGGCATGCTTACGGGGTTCGGCCAAGGTCAGAATTACAGGTCGGAGTTCACCAGTGAGGGGCATCGACATGCAAACCGGGATGACAACCCACCGTGTCTTACCCTATACAGCAATGCCGTTATTCCCGGTGATAAGAGGTTACGACTGAAGACTTACAGCGGCATGACACTCACTTACTTATCTTAATACGACAATCAGACACCGAGTGAAAGTTGGGGATATCCGATTGCTTTGCCATCCTTTCTGTAGTATTCTCATCTGTATCATCAGCCATGCGGATTTGTCCATTCTCATTACTTGCCCTGGTGTGACCCTGTTTCATCATGATGGGCCGTCCTAAGCTATCATAACAATACCCTTCAGTGTGTTCTCTTCCAGGCAAGTCTTGCTCTTCCCAAGTTCCAATCCTCGGCTCCGTAGGCCGGCGACTTCTCACGGTGCAGCCGTCAACAGCTTTGCTGGGCCCATAGGCACCAGCTGAATTGCTTCAGGACAGTGTCATTCATTGTCGCCCTCTCCGTTCAGGCCTTGAGCAATTTTCCTTTCCACCGGAACCAGTAACGTATGTTTCCTTTATTTCCTCTAGGCGTACGTGTGACCGATCCTGTCGTTCTCCTCGCGCAGCTGCCTCAACTGCCTCTCGAAGTCCTTGTTGACCCAGTCCCAGTACGTAGTCCAGATTTGGCACTGTCCGCTGCCGACAGAGCCCTTAAGTCTGTCCCAGAGCAGCAGCGTCGTTCGGAGCACGCTCCGGACCGCCTCTTCCTGTCTCTCGTACTCCTGCTTGACCGCGTTCTCCTTCAATTTGGTTGAAAGCGTTGCGCGGAATGCATCGGCGATGGTGTCGAGGCGTCGGATCGTCTCCTGGGGGTCGATAATTGCCAGCTTGGCGAGCATCAAGTTGCTCAGTGCTCGTATGTCATTGTCGTCCATAAGGCCGGCAATTATACGGTCATAAACGTCGATGATACTGATCCTGGGCAAGGCTATCTCCATCAGGGCGTACAGTGACTCGTATGCTCCCTTGCGAAGCTCAAGACCGTCGTCGACCAGGATCTTGAAGGGGCCCATCATAACTTCACGGATTAACTCCGGCTTGATGACAGACTCCTGCAACACGAATGGCATGAGCTTGTTAAGGTGGCTGATGACCATGTCGGGCTTGTTGTGAGCTGCCGACGTGAATGTCGTCAGGGCAAGTCGTCGGATATCCATGTCTGTATCCTGCAGCATGGACGTGAGCATAGAAATGAGGTACTTCTGCAACACAGCGTCGAACTTGTCCCCGCTGTCTGCAAAAGTGTATCGCAAAGCCTGGACAGCAATGCCTCGTACAGCTGGCGTGGGGTCGCCCAAGAGCTCCTGTAATAATAAGTCAGCATTGTGATGGTGGATAGGGAGTGGCTTATGTAACATACATCCAGCTTAGGGAGATAGTTCTCAGGGTCAACAATCGCCAGCCGTCCAACACACTCGGCGCAAACGGCTTTGTTGTCCTCACCCTGAGACGCTGCAAGCAGACACTCCCAAATGGGCTGCGCAAACTTGCTAAGATCAACGCTCTGCAAGAGGATTTCCTTGATCGACTGCAGTAGCAAGTACTGTTTGGCGCCCGCATCATGGAAGCTCTGCAAAATCACAGGCACGTATACCTCGGGATTACCCGCGGCAGCGCGGCCCAAAGCCAAGGCAGCAGTCAGTGAGAACTTGTCGTACTCTTGGCCAAAGTGCTTGGTGAAGATCTCTACGTTCAGGGGAGACTTGGCGCCCAGCCTCAGCGCAGCTTCACCAAGAACGCTAAGCGCGAGACTTGCTCGAGCCTTGTTATCGCCAGCTGTCTCGGCTTCCGTGATGAAGCTGTTGATGTCCACCCCACCAGTGCCTCCGCTGGCAACCAGGAGAGTTCCAATGACCTGGCCCACCGTCGCTGGGTCTCCGCCAAGACCAACATCCTGGAGCAAACGTGTCATGAGGTCTTCGCCTACGCCAGACTGGCCGATTTGTGCAACAATATCAAGCAGAGGATCCAGTACGGCTGCGACCACGTTCTGCTGGACAAATTCGCAGATCGCAGTGTTGAACTCTGGAGTAACAACACCCTTTGGATCCACCTTGACCAGAGAGGCCAAGATACGGAACGTCGCTCCGTGCAGGTGGGAATCGGCATTGGCGATGATTGGCAACAGGGCCTCGACGAGGGTTTTGATGGTAGCCTGGTCAAGTGCCTGTTGGCCCGCATCAGACAACGAGAGATGCTTGAGGGCTTGGATACTGGAGCCCCTCAGAGCACGGTTGGCTTTGCGAACCTGGGCCGCAAGCTCCACGGTCACGTTTCGGACCCATTCGGTGTCAAAGTTGGGCGATGGGTGTGCGGAGATCTCCTCAACGGCACGGACGGCGGCGAGACGCGTAGTCTCATTCTTGAGCCTATCCGCAATGATGGAGAGACCCTTGTTCCGCCTGTCGGAGGGTAGGAGACTCGCACCTTCGGCATCGCTTGTCCGCGCCAAAAGTGTTCCCAGCGCATGTATTGCCTTCTGTCGCACCTCCGCATCCACATCCGCTATTGTTGCCTTCTCAATGATCACGTCATATAGCTTGGACAGTTCTGGCTTGTACTTCTGAGCTGTCAAACGCGATCGCGGCGGTGTGATGGCTTTACCAATCTCCTCCACGGTTACTATGGCTTGTGAGGAGATCTTGTAGAAGCGATCGTTCACAGCTCCGACCACCCCACTGACCATCTTGGACAGATGAGGCTGCAGCAAGCTCGACGAGTGGGTCTTGGCTATGTCACCGAGGAACTTGAGGGCAGCGACTCGAAGCGTAGCTGGCGTGGCAGAAGCAGCACCTCCACTTCCGGACAATGAAGCCGAAGTGGTCGAGGCGACGGTCGTCTTGGACGCATCAATGACGAGGTCAAAGATCTGGTCCAGATGATCGGAAAGCCCACCTTGCTGAACAAGGATCAAGTCGTCCAAGAGATTCATGGTCGCCTGTCTAGTGGGGATAGACTTGCTCTTGAGAAGCTTGGTCGTTGACTTCACAATCTGTGGTGTGAGTTTGGCTAGATCTGCGCGGGGTCCAGTTGAAGGGATCTTTTCTGTGGTTGGCGAGACGAGGCCAGTCCCAGAGGCAGAAACAACACTACTCTGGCGTCTTCGCTTGCGGCTCTGAGGCTGTTGAATTTGGCCATCAATGAGTGTGCTGTCCAGCAGGAACTCGGGAATTATACCCTCTCCCGTCTTTCTTATGAGAACCGAGAAAGCGGATATGACTTCCAGGCGGACATTGTCTTCGCGCTCATCAAAGCGTTTGACCAGGGGTGGGGCCACCTGACCGTACAGCACGCCATCATCCAGGAGATCTCCATTGCTTCTTGTGGCAACGAGAGTGTGAATGGCCTTTGCGGCGCACCTCCGAACCTTCCAGCTGGCGTCGTCGTCATCATCGAAAGCACCTCCGGATTCGAACTCATCGTCGTCTCCAAAGTCGTCATCCTCCTCCTCCTCCTCTTCTTCCTCGTCCATGTCTTCGTCGTCGTCGACGGCATAGTTGGGGTCGTATTTGAGGTATCGAAGGCAGGCTGCGATTGTATCATCCGTGTAGGGACGCATCTCAGAGGGACAAGAAGCCAGGAAGGCCTCGAGGGCGACCAGAGCTGCCTCACGAACCTCTGCAAACTCCAAGCCTACGTCATCACCCTCACCCATCTCCGCGAGATGGCCTTGCAAATCTTGCTCGGCCAGGAACGCCAGCGTCAGCTGGACGACATTCCCAATGTACCTTCCGAACCTGTAAGGGATGGAACGGGCCATAGAGCCCATGATGGTGAGATAAAGACGCTGGGTGACAGGGTCAGACTTTGGATCCTTCAAGACTGTCACGGCGCGGTCCAAGAAGGCGACGAGCTGCTCGTCCAGAAGATATACGGCCAGTATTGACAGGGCAATGACGGCCTTCTTCCTGACGGCGGAAGTGGCTTTCTTGTTGTCGAGAAGTGTGATGATAACCTCCTGTAGGGCCTGGACCTCGTCGAATGGTGATAGCATGACTCCGAAACACTTGACAACCTCGATGATAACGTCAACCGCATCAGGGTTGAAAAGTCCTTCGCCCTCAATCATGCTCTGTTCTGGCGGGGGCAGGCGAACGTTTCCACTGCTCTTGGCAGCCTGGGAAGTACGGCCCAGAAGGCGCGGCATCAACACCCTGCTGATACTAGTGTATGCCTCGGTAACGTCTTTTGAAGGGGGCACGCCAGGCTGTGGGCGGGGTAGAGCTTCGATCACATTTCGAAGGGCGAGAGAGGGTACGGAGTTATCGACGGAGTTTTGGAGCTTAAGGGTAGTAAGCTTCTCGATCAGAGGGGCGATGAGGTTGGCGGGTGTTTTGGCGACGAGGGGGCCAAGACTGTAAGTATGGAACAACATTAGTGTCAAGGCATTGCGGTCGTAAAGTAATCGCAACATAGACGCGAAGTTCGAGGAAAGAAAGGAGTAGAGAGACTGACCACTTGATTGCCTGGTTCTGGACCTCGCCGTTCTGATCGTCCAAGGCCTTAACAACGTGATCGATGGTCCGCGCAGCTGTGTTATAGTCGTGGTGGAGCATATCGTTCTTTGCATTGGCAAAGACAGCGATCAGGTCATTCAAGGCCATAAACCTGAAATCAGGATCAGTGTCGTTCAGCTTTCCGAGGAGCTGAACGACGGTGTGAGAGGTCGGATTCGGAGGTATGCTCGTCGCCATCTTGAATGATGGTGGACGTGTGATGCCCCGGCGTGGGGATGAATGGTTTGTGGAAGCCGAGCAGGTAGCTCTACACGGAGGAGAGTGCTTGAGTGGGAGGGGAAGTAAACAAGCTGTCGAATATGGATCAAGATGTCCTTATTGCTATGTGAGATCCTTGGAATGCCAAGGAAGGAAGGTTGAGGTTGAGGGGGGAAACGGCTGTGAGGAAGATGTGAGAATAATGGGGAAGTTGTTGATTGATGTTTGTCAGTGATGGAAGTAGTTAGCAGATGAGGTGCCCACTGCTACCTGCTGCTACTACTACTACTGCTACCTAGGTATTGCTGCAAGTGATGGTGGGGTTCAATCAAGCTGTCAACTGAGTGGCCGTGCGCGCCCGTGTGGGGGAAGTGACAGCCTGGGACGCTGGTCCGTGGTGCACCAGGCAAGCACCAGCAGCAACCACTTCAGTGTACTTTGCTCTCCCGAGACTGCCCCGCGTTATGTCACACGTGGTGTGTGCGAGACGCTAAAATTAACCTGGGGACCCACATTGGACCGTTTCAACCTTGAATACCGTAACATCATGTAGGAGGGTTCAAGTACTCGCGTATTTCAACGTATCTACCTTAGGTAGGTACTCAAGTACCTAGGTAGGCAGAATCTATGGGAGTATAACCGTCTATCAATTAATATAAATCTTCAACACAAATAGTCTCCAACGCTAACCAATATCTCACCAAACAACATCATATCATCCGTCATGTGGCATCGTGACTTTCCCTCCCAGTTGGGCCAGCCGGACTGCTCAGCACAACCGTTCCTTGAGGCGCCGATGGACCTGACACCATTCCCTCATCCAGAGGCCGCACCTCGCTGACACTGGTAGTAGTCAGAGATCCCCTCCCAATCACCTTTCCCTTTCCACTCTTACCCCCACCCACAGCAGCAACATAGGCAGCCTCATCCATAGGATCCCCTCTCTCCTCAGGCGTCGCCGGGAACGGTGGTGCGACGTATAGATCCCTACTGGTCTTGTAGCTCTGCCTCCTCATCCACCCAGCACTATAACTGCTTCGAGCAGAGGCATATTCGTCACCACTCCAGTCTTTCCCATCCTGTCCGTCGACGTCGATGTCGATGCCAGCCTCGCCCATTTCCGCAGCATGCTCCCTCATCACGTCCATCACGCCAGCATACCTCTCCACCTCCTGCATAAGGTCCTGGTCCTGCGGCCAGAAGATCCGGCGCACCGCGCTGAGCGACAGCTCGAACAGGGTGACGGCCGCAAGAACCAAGAGAAGGGTGAGCCACCACGTCCCGTTTCGTCCGAAGTTGTGCAGGAGGCCGTCCCGGACAGTATACGGCCCTATCTGCGCCTTGTAGATGCCCGCCAGGAAGAGGTTCCAGATGAACCACCCGGCGACGGTGATGAAGAAGCCGATAAAGATCAACAGCGTCTTGTGGTGGAGCTCGAGGATGAGCAGCTTGATGTTGATGAATAGCACGCACACCGTGAATGCTAGGTCGCCCATAGCAAAGAGCGTGTTGTCGCCCGTGAAGGGGATATGCACGAAGATGGCCCAGATTCCGTAGAAGATTATCAATGCTTCACAGACCGCGACTATCATCCATCCGATGTATTTCTTGAAGTTGAACGCCTTGTTCTTTTGCCCATACGTGTAGAGCTCCGGGACTGCCAGCAGGGTCTCGGCTCGCAGGTCTTGCTCCAATATGCCGACCAGGATAACAGCCAGCGACGTGAAGAGGGTGTTGAAGACGGCCAGGGAAGTAGACTCGTACAGTGAGGTACCGGTATAGCCGTTGTACTTTTGGTAGAGCGCCTGGACAAGGTAAAACACAATCTCCTTCCAGAATGTGCCGAGGATATACTTGCCAGTCCTGATATTGTTCCATCTACCGTGAACAAAGAGCAGTTTCTGTAGGAACCTGAACTGTGCGATAGAGTAGTCCGAAATACGGGCCGCCTGGAGACCTTCGCGACCAGAAATACCAATGCCCACGTGGGAAGCCTGGATCATGGCTATGTCATTGGCTCCGTCACCGATGGCCAAGGTCAGAGATGACGGCACTTGAGTGCGGATGCATTTGACAAGAGTGGCCTTCTGTGCAGGTGATGCGCGGCAGCAGATGACAGAGTCGACACGCGCCACGAGGTCAAAGAGTAGAACCTTGAGCGAATCGTCCTCCTCGACCACCCCCAATGTGTGTCCATCGATGACCACAACAGAATGTGGTATCATACCGCGGCCGACTTCGACAAGAGTCGCGGCCAGCTTTTCCTGCAGCTCGCCCTCGGTAGCATCGAGGATGTAGACCTCTGAGAATGGCTTGCAAATCCTCGCCGAGTGGGCGATGTTGATAGCAGTCTCCCGCTTGTCGCCTGTTAGCATCCAGACCTTGATGTTCGCGCGGCGCAACTTGTCAATCGTGTCGGGGACATCTTGCTGCAGCTTATCCTCGATGGCTGTGGCACCCGCCAGGTCAAAGTTCTGTTCAATGAGCTCGGCAGCCGCCTCGATGCGTTCCTGGCGATCAACGAGGCTGGTAGAAGCCTCGTGGTACACGCTCTTCCACTTCTTGTACTCGTCGTCGGTCACATAGCGATAAGCAAACAGCAGGGTCCGCAAGCCCTCTGATGCGAAGTCATCAACGTGCTGGAAGCAACGTTCGAACACTGCGCTGTCGCTCAATGCTATGGATTCATCGACCATCCCGTCATACGGATCATCGAATGCTTCCGGAGACGCGAGGAGCTCAAATGATCGACCACGGGCCGTAAATGTCCGTGGAGACTGGTACGCTACTTCATTACCCGTGGACTCCCTTTCACGAGCGGTAATCCACGAGTCAACTTCGTCCATGACCACGCTGGATCGTTGGCGGTGCGTGCTTGCAGACCTCTTTGCGGTACTCCTCCTTCCGAAGATGCTGCTGGTGGCACGTGCGACCGAGGTGCTGTTCCTAACACTCTGCATGCTGAGCCTCCGCAAGGCCTTCTCTTGCTCCATACTCTTGCGGATGCTGGCCTTGCGGTCGACAATGGAAGCTGTCTCCAGCGCGAGCTTGTTGAGCTTAAGTCGGGGCATGATGATGCTGTCAGCGCCTTTAATGAAGACACATATCCTGCCGTCAGGCATGCGGATGATGATAGACATCCGCTTGCGCTTGCTGCTGAACTCTATAACGTCAAGAATTCCGTATTCCTCCGTCGTCGATCTGCCCTCCTCGTTCGTGAACTGCAGCTTTATGCTCTGTGAAGGCCGATCAATGACAAGAAACCCAAGGTCCTGCGCCGCTTCAACCAGAGCAAGCTCGTCCGGTGAGGCCGCCTGGAACTCAATCTCGCCGTCGCCTTTCTTCTCCGGCAAGCAGGTATGGCACAATGCTATGCAGAGGATGAATTGGCGTGCTTTCTTCGAGAATGGTGAATATGGCTTCTGGCGGATATACTGGATCAAACTCTCCGTTCTCAGCTGTGGCTGGGCTTGACTGGGCCGTGCTGTTGACGTCCAGACTGAGCTCGGCCTTCCCGGTGGATAGGCATCGACGCCGGATTCTGCCATCAGAGGATCCTCCCTTGCTTCCGACCTTGTGGTGCTCATAGATGCTCTGTCGATATCCTTTCCCTTTCTCTTAGCAGCCGACACATCGAGCCCTGTGAGTCTCCTCTTGTTTGCCTCAGCTTCACGTCGAACGTCCATATCGTGTAGCCATGCAGTGCCAGCCACGCTCATCTTGCGGAACTTCATGAGGTTCTCCGTCAGGGTGCCTGTCTTGTCCGAAAATACATAGCTGACCTGACCCAAGTCCTCGAGAATTGTTGTCGTGTTTGCGACCATGGGCGTGTCGGTTTTGGGGTCGTACATATCCACATCCCGAAGTAGCATGACCTGTCCAATCTTGACAATTTCCAACGAGACATAAAGACTCAGGGGTATCAGCGTGTTGAAGGCGATGACGAATCCAATAAGGATCTGGCCAAAGGACACAACGTAATTGTTCAGGTACCACGCCTTTTTCCCGTCTCCGTTTACCCAGATGACATTGCCAATCGAACAGCCCACGGATAAGAGGATGACGACGAATACGAGTAAGATGATGATCTTGTTCACCTTGGACTGCATAGCCGGCGCTTTGGCATGCACGTTCTTGCTCGCGTTCATCCGGATCTTGCATTCTTCTCCAGTGTTGACAACAACACCGATGGCCTCGTTGGTATTTCGCAAGGTTGATCCTCTGTACACGACCTGATTCATTGTCAGAGGCATTGCCTCTCCGTTGACAACGGCTTTGCCCTCGTAGTTGTAGAGATCAAGGTTCGGATCTTCCGAAACAACCTCAGCTTCACAAGCTTGTAACTCGGATAACGACTGGCAATGCTGTGCGAAGAGCGGACACGCCTGTTTGCTCTTCAAGTTCGTTTCACCGTCCAGTGCCATTGTTTCGATATAGGCGATGCCATTGGGCCCCGTTGCGTGAAGCAGTATGATATCTGCAGGGACGTTGTCGTCTCTTCGCAGCCTAATGATGTCCCCCACACGGATTTGTTCCCATTGGACTTTCGACCAGTGGGCTTCCTCGTCTTGGGACCATGAGGCGTTCTCGTCCTTCGTTTCAACCACTTCATCCAGCTCCTGGAGTTCCCCTCCCACGTCCTCACGTCTCCGGAACTTATCCCGGAGAGTCCCATGTCGCTTTTCAGCCGACACACTTCTAGCAGGGTCCAGAACCCATGCCTCCGTTCTGTTTTCGAGTTTGTCCAGCTTGTATCGTCTATAGTCGTCCCAGCCTTCCTTGCCCATACTGAGCGCAACGAATGCGATCAAGGGACCAATCGTCGTATACGTTCCTGTGGTGCTAAGACCGGGTATCATCTGGAGGATGCCGATGGTCAAGAAATATGCGTTGGCCAATTTGCTGAACTGGAAGAATATCTGCTTCGGCAGAAAGGACCAGAGCGTGTATCTACTCGACCTGATGAAGTTGGAAACATATGGCCTGCCCGTGCGCGCGTCCGCAAGGTCTTCCCGCCGTGCCAGGCCGGGTTGCAAAGGAATATGCCTTCCATCAGCGCTTGGTGGTAATGGTTTCTGGCGCAGGAGTCCTTTCAGGATCCACTTGTCGTACATCTCGGCGAGCCTCGTCTTGTTGAACCGACCTGTTGGGACCCTTTTCAGGCGATTTGTTCGCGCCTTTTGACGTGCTACCCAGTCCTTCGCCCGCGAGATTGTGGCACTGGCCTCTGCAGCGTGGGCCACATTTTTGACGTTATCTTGGATTCGCCCCAGTCGAAGGTGTCGATGGCGAGGTCGAGAAGTGATCACTGTCGGCTCAGCAAAATCCACTTTGCTTATCCTCGGCTCTTCGTCTTCGAGCCTCCGGCCCCGTCCTAAAGAGCGTGCGTGTTCCCCTGCAGTGGTGGACTGTTCCTTGCTTTCGCGCCACTGCCTTGCTGCCTCTGTATCGTCAACACTGCTCTGAATGGGGTACAGATTCGTGTTGATTTGCAAATGGGAAGGCTCGTGAGCCCGGCGACGCTCGCGAGGGCGTGTATCGCCCGAGAATCTGACGTGACCGTCGCCTTCACTCCTTCGGTTGCCGCGGCTTCTTGCTCGCCGTGACTCTGAAACCCTGCCTTCACCAATGTCTCTTTCTGCCTCGTTCGATCCATCCTTCGCTAGTGTTTTACCCTTGGAACTCGGTCGAGGGGCTACCAAGACCTCTGCCTCTTCAATGTTTTCCAATTCCGAGCGAAGTACATCTATGCTGGTACTGCGCCGGTCTGGACCACCTCCTGCCATGATGGCTGATGTTGACTAGACTGCCTCACGTTGAGGTGGTGACAAGGCCGGAAGCAGATTCCCCTGGCACTTGTATAGTTTGTGAGACCAAGTTTTCCCCACTTCGAGATCTGAGACAGATCGTGACTGTTCAGTTGCGAAATCTAGAGATAGTCGTCCTCCGCAACGAACCAAAGGATAGTGGACTTGACCAAGCCAACGAGACTATCCCACAGGGCACAAAGAGACATATAGGAAGACGCAGCCGGCTCCAACTTGGAACTCGACAGCAGTCTCCGAAGGGAGTGAGAGGTCTTTCAACAAAAAGAATGAGAAGAAAGAGAGTATATCTAAACCGCAGAAAAGAAACAATGATGGTATCCGACTCTTACTGACATGGACTTGCAGCTGCTGGAAGAAAACAAATCATGCGGGAAAATCTGGGGAAAACCAAAACTTTAGACTTACATCTAGGCCCTCGTAACAGTTCATCAACTTCCAAAAGTGTTTGACTCAAGTGACCTCATGCCGCAGCACGGCAGCCACGTACCCCGCCCATAATTCCATTTAGGTTCTTGTTCCGTTCTATTCCAATGGCAAGCCGTCCGGCAGTCGCCGGCTCTCATACAAGGGTTCCGAGTGGTCGGTAAAAGCCCCACAATGCAACGGCTGACGACGACGCCGTCCAATATTTTCGGGCTTGGAGTCGCTAGTCAGAATGTAGTGGTTGACTAGTATTCTGGCCAGCCAGCCAATTCCAGCACCAAGATGATGGGATGTGGGCAAGTAGCGGGGAGTCTCCCAGAAGCGTCAAGAGATCTTGCGCTATAAATGTCCAACATTCTCTTGGAAACCTGGGGCTCCCTCCAGGGACAAATTCACCAAGAGTACATGTAGCACGGTATTACAACCCTATGGTGCATAATTGCGCTTGGGACAAACAATACTTTCCAAAACATGTTTCCATTTCAGCCAAGAACGCCTTGGCCCGCCAACACACCTATCCTATTTCCCTAATAAAGAAGAGATTGATATCAAGTCTCGTCCTTTCCCTTCTTTCCAAAACGGAATAGGACGAAACGGGCTATTATCCTCTCCAAGATGCAAGCCCGATACATGATCCAAACCATTGAAGGGTCTCAAATCCCATCTCTCAGAGATTATTCAACCTTCCCATGAGAACGGTGAAACAAGCCGTAGGCCTCTTTCTTGTGTTCCATGCAGTAATAAAAATTAGCCTCCTGGGCCCTGACCCCAGAACTGTCTCTTCCTGAAGACCTCCGCGTGCGACAAATAGTAATGAGGTGTAAAAGACCAACAAGCCTTGGGGGATAGACACAGCACCTCCCACATGTACTCGACAATAGCTATTAGGTGCCTCTGAGCCCATGATAATGAGTCAAGGAGCTTGATCGATCAACATCGCCGCCTCGAGGGCAGAGCGAAAAGCAAATTGGAACGGCAATCGCAGAGAAAAGAGCACGATCGCTGTGCCAGACACGCATGATCGGAATCCGCCAAGAGGTATCGTCACACAGATCGCTGCCGACGGGTAAAGCGAAAACGAACAGATTCGAGAGAAAACAAAAAGATGGCGTACACGAATGTAAGAGCGGAAACAAGATATATCGACGGGCGGGATGGCACAAAAAAATGAATGCCACCAAAGACGGCTTGTGGTATTAAAGGACAAGATCACCTGAACGCCGGTCGGGTTGACGGCGCCAATTCCCCCTTGTGGTTGAAACGCAAATCCCTGGGTATATACGACAATTCCTGTAGATCTCAACACCGGATCCAAGTGCTTCACAAGACAGGCGCTGAAACCGGCAATGCGGACCAGCCTCATCATGATTCGTTGACGGGCATATGCTGCATACTCTCGGGTGAGAGGCTCGCCGGCTCAACGTGGTCGAACGATACGAGCGAGTTCATGTCCAGGTCTGCCTGACTTGTCTCGACATATACCGGCGAGTGCGGTGGGTGCATGGGCAGGTTGATCGTGTGCTTCGAGTACATCTCGTTCAGACTCGTCCCATCGTCCGAGACAGCGGATTCATGCACCGGGTACAGATCTGACGAACCAGGCCGACCAACCATCGACAGTGGTGGGGATTGGTCGACGATGGCCGGGTCCCCATGGCTGGTGAACGAGAGAGGAGACACGGACTGGGGCACGAGATTCGACGGGTTCACCATTGGCGAGAGGAAAGCACCGCCATAGGGTGTGTTGTAGCTGGACGCGGGCATCGGCGTGCTCTCAGGGGGTTGACTGAAGTAGTTCGGGCTAGAGTAGTCGGAAGGAGACGGGGCAGTTGTAGCTGACATGGGGTACTGCCGCATGTCGAGTCCAAAGCCAGCTTGCGTGTCGATGCGCAGATTGGGTCCCAAGCCACCCACATGCGGTTGTTGCGGGACGGGAGCGAAGATGTTGGGGCTGTGCTGTTGCCCTTGACTCTCGGAAGGGTGTTGGATGAAGAAGGACGGCATCGGAGTCTGCAACATGGAGAAGTCAACAGGCATCGGAACCGATCTGCTACGTTGTCGTTTGTGACCGCGGTGCATCCCGGGATGCAGCGGCGGCGGAGCACCCCATTGGCTCTCTTGGTACATGCCCACATGAGGCTGCCCGAAGTTTGGTTGCGAGGACGGGCGATTTGTCGGGGAAACAGGAGCGGACATGGAAATGGCGTGCATGGCCTCGAATGGGTTGGTTTGATGACGGTTCATGAAAGCCTCCAGAGAGACCAGCTTGGCCAGCTGTCCACTGAGGACCTTTGGGTTGCCACCAAGGTGGTGAACCATGCATTGTGAAGCTTGTTGGTCCTCGGTGAAGTCGCCACACTGGAAGAAGCCATTGGTTGTGGGTGACGAGTCCATGAAGAAGTTTGGCGGCCTGTTCAACTCAATGATTATGCCGCCAAGCTTGTTGGGATCGCCCTCGTTGTTCTCAAGGTAGATGGACTTGATGTAAGCGAAGGGGTACTCGATTTTGTAGCCCGCCTGCTCGTTGTTGATGTAGTAGGTCATTGTGCACTTGTCAGGAGAGTAGAAGATGATCAAGTCCATGGTGTTCTGACCAACGCGAGTCCACTTGCCGATGCTGAGGGAGCGGCAGGTCAAGTGATGGATCACTGTAAAATGTTAGATATTCCGGCGCACGCCCCGACGTCCATGAGCTCAAACTTACAAACTTTGCCCTGTCCACTCTGCTCTCCGCCGATGAGCATACCACCGTGGCCATATGGCATCAGGCCGCGTCCAAGGAACCCTGCTCCGAGTCCTTTTCCGGACTCCATTGCCTGCATAGCCAGGTAGGTGCGCATCGACTCTGGTATCGCGTCAAAGTCCTCGCCCGTCTCCAAACTCTTCTTCGCCAACGCCTTGATCTTGGCGCGCCTAATTGATTACTTAGTCTCATAATCGCATAACACGGAAAATGAACAGAAGTCATACCTGTTCTGGAACCAGATCTGGACTGAACGCTCAGTCATATTAATCTCCTCCGCAATTCGTTCCCGGACATTTGCTGTGGGGGTGGGGTTCTTGTTGAATTCCATCTCCAATGTCGACAGTTGATCTTGTGTCGCCCGCTGTCGCTTCTGGTTCTTCTGCTGCTGGGTCAAGGTACTTTTCCTGGGCGGACGTTTTGACGAGGAGCCAGCATTGTGGGAGCCAGGGGTGGCGGGTGATGGCGTTTGTGTCTTTCCCGGGTTGCCGGCAGAGACAGGAGTAGGTACTAGGCCTGGCGAGTTGGCAGAGTCCGACTGGGCAGCAGCATTTTGGGCTGCTATGCCCGAATCTTCAATGTTGGTGGCCATTTCGGGCTGATGAAGACTCGTGATGTGACAGCCGTGAAATACCAAGACAGGCCAAACTGGTTCTCTCTACACAAACGAAATGGTATGTTTCGGCGTCTTTCCCGTTTCGAAACAATAAAAGAGTTGGTTGGTACTAGTGCGCGTGTGTGTGTACCCGTGTCGCGACTTGTCGAGTGACCGAGTGACCCAGTATGATCAAAGGAGATTAGATCTCTGGTATATGAGTGGTGTGACGGTGTATCGTAGATCGGTCGTCCGAATGACTCGGGGATCGATGTAGTATAGAGTATAATGAGTGTATAGAAGTAGCAAAGACCAATAGGTAAAAAGGAGTGTCGTCCTGGACCAATTGCAATACAACCGGAGGGCAGTGTGCAAATGCAGAGGGCAGGAGGTAATGGGTTTGGTTGAAGAGGTGAAGAGACAAATTCGTGTCGATAGGGGATTTCGGTGTCAAAGGGTCTGGCAGGCTTGTTGATGCAAAAGCGGGTTCAGGTCAACGGTGGTATTCGCGTTAGCCGAAAGAATGTAAATGGAATCGCCCGGAAGGATTGAACGGGGACCCGAGAATTGGCTAAAAGAGCAATGGGGGTCCAAGGGAGTGACTGTGGTTAGAACATAGGAAGAAGCGGGGAGGGGAAGAAAAAAAGGAGAGGGAAGAGAGAATAGGAGGGCGATTCAACGACAGCTTTGGGAGGTGGATTGACGGTGAGTGATCACGATGGACAGGAGAGGAGAAAAGGGAAAAAGGAGACGGAGAGAGCGGCGTGGACGGCGACGGGGGAGCCAGTACATAGAAGAAGAGAGCGAGCCAGGGCCGCTCAGGGCAGCCAGGGCCCAAGGAGAAGAAAAGGGAAGGAAGGCGAGGGGTGGGATGGTGGGGACACCCCTGGTTCTGATAGTAAGCTATGATTGGATACTCTGAGTACGGAGGCAGGGGAAGGGCGGGGGGTAAAAAAGACTGGACACTTTGACTGGGAGGGCTCCTGGCAGTCCTGGGTCCCTGAGGAGCATTTGAGAGTCCTGACTGCCCACAATCAATCCCTGTCCATGTTCCAGGGTTACTTTAGCGTATGCGCAGTAGTAGCTGGAGGAGCCCAGTGTATCCATGTATGTATGTACACTACATTTGGTACCTGTCTGTGCCTGAGGACAGTCTCATGCTCTGTTTTCTCGCACTCATCAGGACACTCCACGAGTCGATCACTGAGAGTGACCTGCATGCATGCATCCTGCCATCCCAAGCCAAGTGTCCACTATTTACTGTCCACTGCCCACCCACACTCATTGCAACCTTGGAACTACGGGAAGCCTCGTCTTCGTTTGTTGCGCACCGGAATAGCCCTCTCCATTCTGAGCACTTTCCCGAGGCCTCGCCAGTCAGCCAGGTCCAGCTCGAATAAACCGGATGGACGGACGGACGAACGAACGAAGGAACGAAAAGTAACAAACAAACGGGTGATGGGCTGGGGGCTGGGGGCTGGACTGGACTGGGCGCTCACCAACAACACACACTTGCAGCAGGCATATCGAGACCCCGTTCGCCACACAAAAGTTCATGCGACCAAACAGTCTCGAGCCGGCCACAATGCTGCTTCAGTTGACCCAACCGACCCCATTCAAATAGTGACAATCGCTTGAATCCTTGCCACTGTGGTCATATTCCGAACATCACCCACATCTTTTTCCCTGGTCAAAGTTGTGGATAACCAACATACCTACACTAGTTCAAGTAGTCCAATCATTCACACCACCACGGAGCGCCACGGAGCACTACGGAGGAGCAGTCAGCACAAACTGTGACGTCCATAGGATTCATGGTGCGTGTCTGCTGGCGTGCTGCTGGTGTGCTGCTGGTGTGTATGTGGTGTCACTGGTCACAGCTTGTGGCAGTCTGTGGCGTATGGCGTGGGCGTATGGTGTGGGCGACTAGTCTGTTCTAGGAGAAACGGTCCCCTGGCACTAATGCAGGAACGGGGACCAAAAAAGAAGTGCACAAGCACACCTCCAGTGTTTCTTCGTGTCTGCCCTGAAATTAAACCGACAAGTCCATTGGCTCGTCCTGAGACTTATCGGGTACCTCTACCAACACAGCTTGCAATCCTCGATGAGCGGCATACATCTTCTGCATACAAATCGACAGTTTCCCTTTTAGGATATGCAAAGCACATTGTCGCTGATATCATCTATCACCCATGTGGCCTGCTTCGAGAGGCTGTCTTTTGTCTGTCAGCTGTTATGTTTCGTCGGGGAAACGCCGGCTTGAGAGAAAGTGTTTGACGCACTGGTCACGAAGATACTCTAGCACCTAGTGCTTGAGGTCAACACTGGTCAATTGGTTGCAGTGCAGGTGGAGTTGAGCGGATCTTCTGAGGTCAATTGACTGGTCAAGAGACGAGGTCACCGGTACGGATTACCTAATATGTAAAAGCGATCAATGCTCGGCCCGCGGCCCGCCACGACGGTTCAAACCATTGTTGAGCTTTGACAAGCCAGAAGACCTTCCCGTCATCAGAAACAGCCACAAGAGTTGGCCACCCGCCATGGAAACAAAGACAATGACGCCGGCGCGTAGCCCATCGAGCTACTGTGTGTATGCGCCCGTCCATCCCTACATAGTACTGAGTACTTCCCGAAACACACGCGTCACCACCTGCAGACTGCAGAAATGTCCCTGACATCTGCATCGTTGCTATGTATTGTTGCAGCTCCGCTACCTCGCAGCACCAGTGCAGCAAGCTGACATCGCGAGAGCTGTCATGAGGCGATCAAGCCCCAGACTGCCTCACACTGCCCCATTAGAGGAGCTTCAATGTTTCAAGATTGAAGCAGTTACTGTGTCTTGCATATTATTTTCATTATTTTTCTTGCAGTCTCGCGCGGCTCGCGCCTGGTTATGTTTCTACTGTGTTTAGGAACGCGGGTTTCTTCTGCCATTATTGGGCAGCAGACAAAACATGTTCGCTGTCTGAGCCAACACGCCAGCCACGCCACGCCAGTAATGAACTTAGTGTCCGGCTTTTTCCCGCCCTACGAGCCTCAATAACACCTTGCGCCGTCTTTCAGAAACGTGTAGCCAAAGTACCGGCGCTCAAGTGGCCTTGCTATCGCCTTGTTATGTCATATTATGTCAAGAGCGACGGCGAGTAACTCTCTTCCCCTCCCCCTCCCCCCTCCTTTGCCACGTCTTATCTTTCAAGGTTTTGCCTCCAGTCCTGCTAAAACCTGAACCTCCCAAATACTTACTTCCTTGGGTGGTTATATGTAGTACACGTAGTACTTATCACTGAGTAACTACAGAACCAGAACAGCCTTTACACGCTGACGGCATGGCGCGTCCTGGAACGAACCATCCTCGCTCTTGGGTGCATTCCACGAATGGGACGTTGGTTGCTGAAAAAGGGGGAACGCGCCAAGACCTGTACGAAAGCTGGCCGACGTGAGTCGTCCACCCGCAGCTCGTTCCTGAAGATCTCCCCACACCACAGTGCAATGCTACCGTGCAGCTTGCTTATGCACGGTAAACATTATGCTACCGATATCCTTCACTGTGATGATGGGACTTCGTCACTTGCTTGGAATCGGATGTACACGGCTGGAAACAGTTGACCGAGCCTGAGTTCATGTCGTGTTTCCGTCAGACAAGCCACAGCACCATCTACCTAGGTAGTCTGTGAGATGGGTGCCCAACGGTCACTGTCTTCATGCCCGCACAATACAGCTGAGACCTAGTTGCCCACGTCTTATTGAACTATAGCCTACGACATCTCGACAGTTCCATGTAGGACCTTCACTCAACAAATAGTCGGCCACTGGAACCAGCTATTCTGCCACATGCATCTCGCCATTCTATGCTTGGGGCTCTTTCAGCTTCGGTCTGTTGTGTGACTTCGAGCGCGCGTGCGACTCGATCAAAGACTTTGAAGGACTCAAAAAAGGAGCAAACCATTGGTTCGTGATACTGCGACGAACCGATGCGCGACACCTGGTGCCGTCAGGAAGAGCCCCAGTGTCGTGGCGCGGAGTAACGGCAACAGAACGGCCATCGTGGCGTGAGCGAAAGTTCTTTGCCTGGTAAAGTTCTTGCTGAAACAGCGGTTCAACCACAGTAAGAGGCTAAGGCTCAGAATCTTGACGATCAACAACAACTCGGCGCCGCCACAAGGGACTTTTTTTGGGCTGCCGGCGGGGCCAAGGTTCCAGGAATAGTGGCCCGGAAGGCTGGAGCCTCATAGAATTCGACGGCGCCGCGGTATGTCGGAACTTACCCCCGACACACTCGTCGACTTATATCCGTAACTCGGCACTTAGGAACAAGAAGCACGACCACGAAAGGCGCAGGATTGTGCTATCGTACTCCCATGGTTCGGAGCTTTCTGGACAAACCACCAAGGAAGAAATGCAGAACGATGCCAGGGCTTGGGACCAGGGCCTAGGACCAGGGCACCTCGGTTCTGCCGCCCCATTGACACAGTGTGACAACATATTCATGCTGGACCTCGTCGTCTTGGGTGTCCCCTGTCCGAATGCTACCTTACCCCTGAAATAGTGGAACCAGACTTCAGACGAAAACGTGCCAGGGGCAGAGGCACATCATATCGCCCAAAACGGAATAGTGCGATCTTCCCAAGTTTTGAGACCATACCCCGTATCCTTGTGCACTTCCCGCATCTGTTTGATCGTTCCTGGGGAAGGTCGTGGCACAAGAAGGGCGCACACTTGCAAAGACAATTCTGTGCCAGACAATAATGATGTCTACAGTTAGATCATGGCATGGCAATTTTCAAGATACAGCGACAAAGAGCACAGAAGCGAGTCTGATCGATCGCTGGCGATGGGGCTCTGGGCTGCGAATCAATTTAGATATCGGCCGCGGCAAGCGGCAAATGGAGATGGAAGAGCCGACCAAAGATCGATCATGTTTCCGACGATTCTGCAGATGTCATGATTCGCAACATCAGCGCGACTTTATGACTTGTCATTCGGCTGCCTCTCGTGAGTCGTCTGCCCATGGCAGTGCGTATTATGGGCTCTCCTGAATCAGGTGGTGAGGACCATCGTGGGTTCACCGACCCTATGGGGCCAACTTGAAGGATCTAACTACGCAGTATGTTATGGTCTTGTATTTTTTCTCCCTCGTTGTCGAGAGTTTGTTGTAGCATCTGGATGACGATCTTCACAGGGACGGAGCTTTCTGTTATTTTATGGCACCGGACCGGTGCTGTGGTTGTGGGTAGGCCGTCCCGTCTGCTCGGGAACGAATTGCGCGACGCAGTGGCGGTGTACGACGACCCTGAGGCTCCGGCTGGAGTTCATCGACTTCATCTGATGAGAAGACTGGGATTCCCTGTTGACAAGATGCAAGCGGGATTGCTCGTGCCGAGAACCTCAGTCTACTACAATGCCGCCCTCCGACCGTGAGGACTATACGGAATCGTACTCGTTTATAATGCCGCTACGCAAAGATACGAGTCAACATAGCTCTAGTACTAACGTCCATTATTACAGCTGGTACATTAACGTACCAAAAAACCCGGGGTCAGCGGGCCGAGGCGGCTGAAGTTCATGCAGACTGTACCGGACAATGCTTTTATCTGCTAGGCGAATATGAAAACCCTGGTCTAATATCACCGATTGACGGGCTGGCTCGTCCCGACGCCACGAGCAGGTTCGTCCGGGCCCTTGACTCTTGCATAGTCACTCATCCAGCTCAATGGGGCAAACCTCAAAGTTGCACCATGCATACCCCGAGCCTTCCTTTTGCTCTTGTGCACCTGGTACGCATCAAGCCAGCAACCCGTTGAGACCAAGGATGTCGCGTGGGACCGGCCGTACTACATAAAGGCCCTTTGGTAGCAACGTGCGCAAGTTCCGTGTTACAGGCAACAAAACGGTCACGGGATCACGGGATCACGGGCTCGAGCAGATTCGTTGCTCGGATACTCCTTCGTCTCATCAAGGCTCGAAACACACGAGCGGGAAGAGAACTTATCTGGCCGTGTTGATCTTCCCTCATATCTCTTCCAATCTTTGACCGTACCAAACTGCCGTCATGGGTCTGGCGACGCCACCCTCTGTGAAATTCTCGCCGGGGTTCGTTCCGAGCAAAGGAGCCGGCGAGCCTCGCCTCTCAGATGGGAATGCACACACATAGAGAGAGAGGACTGCCGGTTCATCAGTTTCTCCCGCAACAGGCTGTGCGTGATCCAGCTGACCACATGCAGCCGTCAGAGAGTGGGTTTTCCCAACATCATCGTCGATAATAGAGGGCCCCCCAAGGTTTCGGGCTCTTGTGATCTGCACAATCCAGACCAAAAAAAAACCACACCAAACAGAGGCTGTACCGGTACACTGTACTACCAACTACCTACACATATGCATGTGCAACATGTTCATCCGATTCCACACTCGGATGGGGACCCAGCATTGTCTGACTAGGATCTTGCCCCAAATTCCTCTTCCTATCTGCCGATCCCCCTGAATCGCCTTTCCCGATTCGGGCCAGGGCGATGCAGAGCACTCAAGAGAATCACACAGTCGGCCCTTGTGAAAGGAAACGAAACACGCGAGAACTGCGATGCCCTACGGCGCCCTGTGATACTATTCTTGCTGGCTGGCACTCGGCTTTCTCTTCTTTCCGTCTTCCTGTCTGCGATTTTTCTGGTCCTTATTATAGCAATGGTTAGGTCAAAAACTCTCCTCTCGAGGGCGCATCACGTCTTTCTCAGCCAAGGAGCCAGCCGAGAACCACGTTACCTCTTTAATGGGTCTTGCAACTCCACGTTACGACGTTGATCCCATCTGCAGACTGCAAGAGCCTCGTTTCGAGGCGCGACGCATTACATGCAAGCACCGCTGGCCCTCCTTACCATCCACTGTCATCGTCTCACACTCGTTTTCTTCGCGCCCCGCTGGGAGGGCATGACAGATGGTCTAGCTTTGTTTCATTACGTGTGTGGCTAACACGGGTTCCTGTGGCGCTGACGACGGCGTGCGCCAATAGACACCAAACGTATGATCCGGATGCGACCCCCCCAGGGTTCATGTCACAGACAATAGTAGCTCAAAATAGTTGTGCTGGTGTCACCCGGCGATGGCGCGGAAATACTGCATGTTCATTTTTTCAAACTCGCGGGGATCAAGAACGCTTCCCCGGGAGCTGACAAGTTCGACAGTACCATCCATGATTGGACTGGGCTGCCTTCGCCACTAAGTAACTACCAACCGCCCTGCTCCTCCTGTCGGGGAAGGGGATTGCTCGTGATCTCCCTGATGATCTCCCTCGTCCTCGCATTATCCTCGAAGCTGAGGTTGATCAGGTCTATGACTTCATCCACCGTAAAGTACAAACTCAACTCGCTCTCCATCCACAGGAACCGCACGTCCCTGAGGTTCGACTGCAGTACCTCACTAAGGTACTTCAGACGCATCCACGACCCCGCGTATTGCATTGTCAGCGGAGCCTCGTCGTCCGCATGCCTGGGGTGCTTCCCCGTCGCGCGGCTTGGTAAGAATAAATCGTCAAGCTCCGTGACCGTTACGATCAGTTTGGCGATACTGTAGGCGTCGTCTTGGCTAATGGAGGGGGCTTCCATCACATCTGAGATTATTTTGAGTGAGATGGCATCTGCCAGCGACCCGACAGCTTGGTACCACGCCGACCGAGCGAGAATGCTCTCCCAGGTCACGGCCATGGAGCGCACACGAGCAACGGCTGCCTCGACGCAGCTCTCGAGGTCGTCTTGTTGAAGCAGACTTTGTTCGCCTCCAAGTAGGTCCTTCAGAACCGTCTTCTGGATGTTCATTTCGTTGCCGTACGCCCTGGCGGCGAAACTCGTAAGATTCTTCACATCATTATCGAGACGTAATGAGTTTCGCGCTCTCGTGCTCAAGTCGTCCCGTTTCTTCCACGCTGTGGCGAAGTCGCCCAGTTTCTCTGCCAGGTATGTGGCGTCGTTATACAAGAACCTGTAACGTCAGCAAGGATCGCAACACAGATGGGGAAGTGATACATACATGTTACCCCCGACATCCAGAGCATAGTAGTATGGCCCCACGGCTCTAAACATCGCCAGCGCCAATGTTGGTAGATTGAACAAACCTGCTGCGGCTGTGGCTACGGGGCTGCTCTCGTGTCTGCAAGGTGTTAGTTTAGCATTGGATATCCAAAAATCTGGGAGTCACATACTCTGCTTGAGTCAACGTTGCGCCGTCTTCCAATATGGCGAAGATTAGCTGGAGAACAGGTTCGGGCATGGACGAGATGTTATAAGTCTCCTTCAGCGTCATCTCCCTCGTTTGTTCTGTGGCTGCAACGGGTGGTTTCGCCGCAGTCTCATTCTCAGCTTCCCCTTGAGGATCATCGTCACCCCATCCCCACGCCTCGGCCGCATCATCCGCCTGGGCTTCTTGAGGCTCATGGGGCTGCGGCTCTGCGGCCTCTTGAGCTTCACCGTCGTCTCCCCAGCCCCACGCATCAGCTGCTTCCTCTTCTGCCTCTTCGCCGGCTTGGTTTCGGTCGCCTTTTTGGGGTTGTGCTGGCTCTTCGGTTGGCTCGTCGCCTTCGTCGTCCCATGCAGCTCCCCAATCATCGTCATCTGCAGCTGCAACAGGATTTGGTGCGGCCGCAAGCTCCTGGCCTTCAGCGCGCGAGACCATCTGCTTTTCAACCCTCTCGACTTGCTTCGGAGAGCCCAGTCCCCCTGACAGGCGTATGCGAACTGTATCTAGCGCAGTTTCTCTGCATTTTGCAAGCCAAACCCTGGGCGCATTCTCGACCCACTCTTGTAATTCGTTGAAACCAAAGTATTTCAATTCTGTGAGTCTGGCGCAGAATTGCTTCGCACTTGCCATTACATTCTCAAACTTGTCCATTTCGTCCAGTGATGCTGGCACAGCCAAGTCCAGCCAGACTGAGATAATCCTGGAGACGACCTCCGGCATCATCAGAGCCGACATGGATTCAATCAAGTCTGGTGGTAACCGCTCAGCAAAGAAGGTGAAGACGCGGTCCATGTCGGCGAATAGTGAGTCGATCGTCCTGTCTGTTTCGCCTCCGGCTCGGAGTACTTCCCCATCAGTCGTGATGGCTGGTAGGGTCGTGCTGCCGAAATCCATCCGTGGACCAACAACAGCCAAATCAATATCGTGCCATAGCTGTGCCATGCGCTGGTCAACTTCCTTGTAGGCTTGGAGGCCGATGACAGCATCTGAGAGGCTCATAGCCTCACCATCCCTGCTTTCGGTGATCGATATGCTCCTTCCATCAATATCAACATGGATCAATGCCTTCCAGACGTGATCGAACACTTCATGCACGTTGGACTTCAGCTCGAAAGCTCGGAGATCCAACAGTCTGCGGACTCTGACGCTCTGGGCAGCTGGGAGAGCATCTAGGGCAGCCCATGATTTCTCCAGTAACCGCAGAGCATCGATGATGCGCCGTTCGTCGCGCGCCTTCTCCACATCGTCCAAGATTTGATTGACATCCCTTATGGCCCTGAGCGCGTCCTTGACACGCTGGTTGTACGCAAGCTCGGCCTGCAGGAAGGCGACCTTCTCCTCCGCCTCTTCCCTTGCCTTTCCAGAGACGACAGGTTCTTCGGCCTGGCGCAGGATGTCGTTGGCGATATGCTTAGAGCGGTTGATGTCGTCTTGTAGGGACTGGGCGTTATTCATCCATGAGGAGACATCGGGGGCAGTTTCTTGGTTGATGGTGTGGATCTCGGCCTATTCCCACTAGAGTCAGGGTTCGCCGGAACGAGTGTCATGTTGCAGGGCGGCATACCTCGAGCTTCGACTTGGCCTCGGCCAGAGCGTTGATGGCTGGAGGGAGCTCCTGGGAGCTCAGTTTCAGGGACGAGGCATCCTCTTCTGGAAATGCGCCATTGGCCGTAAATTCAACAAGTGCCTGCCCAATGGCACTTGACGTATTGTCTTCACTCATTCTTCAATTCTTCTGACGGACGCAGCCTGGGAGGGTCTGTGGGGTATGTGTTGCCGCTCGAAAGTAGGACACAGCTCAGCAATGAGCTTCGAGAGAGTTGGTCGCAAATGCCAGGTTGCAAGAGTCGCAAGTTGGCATTCAGTGGATTGTGACGATCAGCTTCTGCAGTCTATAATATTGCTAACAACTCCATAACGAGGTATTGCAGCATAAGAAGGACACGTTATTCATCAAGAGGTGTCTTCGTTTGATAGCAAGCTTTCCCTTCTGACAATGACGATAGAGTGCAACCCGGGGCTGGAGCTACACAGTATAGCAGGGAGACAGGGCAAAGGGCGTCCGTGCGTGTTGCTCTTAGTGCGGATCTGTACTATGACACGCTATGACCACGGGCAAGCAGCACGGGTTACATAGTACTGCGCTTAGCGCTTGTTACACGCCGCTAACGTCCTTATCAGTCTTTTATCAGTTATGAGTTGTTGAGGTGATGAGGACCTTGCTGGCCTAGCCATACAATGAATGAATGAGCTGAAAGAGGGAGAGTATCTAAGGTTTCATCCGAGGTGCTCCAAGCCAGTAGCCAAAAACTACATTGTACCAAATCCCCGGGCATGAATGAGTGAAGGTGCATAATCCACTCCTCTGACCATCATCAGTAACCCCAAGATAACCAGTTAGTTAGCCGTATATACGTACCTTAAGTACTTACCTTAGGCCTGATTGTGTCCAGCAACACGGGAAGAATCTTCCTGCCCATACGTTCCCGCATATCTCACGCAACGTCTCGCATCTCTATGAGCTGCTGAATCAATAGGTTTTGGTTCTCGTCTCTTTTAAAAAAGCAGTAAATTTTGAAATATACCGTGACTGGGCTTGTTTCGTATCCGACTCTTTTTTATCTGTTATAAGCTGCTCGGATTTCCACTACATTCTTCCGAGTCAAACCTGACTGACCCTTACCCTGAGCCACACACGCATCAACTTCATTCAAACAAGACAACGTCAGTTCCGGCCCTACCTACTACAGCAATAAGCCAGAACTATCTGATCTATCGTCTTCGCCCGCTCCCTATTGGTGCCTTCGCAAGACAGCGACGTTGAAAGGCGCACCAACGAGATTACGGGCCTGGAGAGGTATGTAAGCAAAAGTGTCATCTCAATTTCACTCAACTCAACCCAACCCAACCCCCAACATCTGCCTGCCTTGCAACACTGCTGTGTCCCCTGACCTGCACCTCTGCCCGACCTCGTTCAATCAGTTCTGTTTCCCATTCCCCTTTGTTCCGCTCTGCAGTAGCGAGCAAATCTGGCTCTCGGACTACAAACAACAAAGTTCAGACTGATGCTGTCGAGACAAGGCGGTCGGGTCAGTCCCTTCGTGGTCAGCAAACCCCCTGCTGCACCACACGCACCAGTTTAGGTTTACTGCTGCTGCTGCTGCCGCCGCCTAGTCTTGATATGGCTCGTCTTTGGTTCATGCCGAAAGCCCTGGTTTTCGCAGGTTTGGTGGCTTTACTTGCGCTTGTCCTGTATCCTGCCGATAACTCCTGGTATGATTAGTGGAGGGTATAAAATGACCCCAAGGACGGACGCCCTTAGGCCTGTCTATTCCCATTTGCATTCGAGGACCAGTGTCAGCTCTAGCAAAGGGGACTGCCAGGTCATGACAGTCATCGTACCTATCTCCACTGCCCCGCAATGATCATCCTCGCTCGATGTGTCTACCGCATTTTTCTGACAAAGTTCTCAGGAGCATAATAAGACGTTTCTTCCAACTTCGCACCGCCTTTACAATGGCGCCCGTCCAGAAGTCACGGTTCCGCAAGGTCCAGAGCTTCAAGACTGATTACGCACCAACTACCATAACTCAGTATGTATCTGAGCGCAGTGGCATGCAGGTTGTCGTGGCCGACCGGGAAGGGCCCAAGGTGAACGGTTACTTCACTTTGGCCACTGAGATATTTGACGACTCTGGTGCTCCTCATACCCTTGAGCACCTGGTGTTCATGGGATCAAGAAGCTACCAGTACAAGGGACTTCTCGACAAGTTGGCCTCCAGAGCCTATTCTAACACCAACGCTTGGACTGCTGTTGACCATACAGCATACACCTTGGAGACCGCTGGCTGGGAAGGCTTTGCCCAGATCCTGCCGGTATACCTGGAACACATCATTCTCCCTACCATCACCGACGAAGGTTGTGCGACTGAGGTTCACCACGTTGATGGAGAAGGCAATGATGTTGGTGTGGTCTATTCCGAGATGCAGGCTCTGGAGAACACCATGACTGAGCTCATGGATCTACGAGCACGGCGTCTTCTCTACCCTGAGAACGTGGGTTTCCGTTACGAGACCGGCGGCATGATGGAAGCCCTTCGCTCATTGACCCCGGCCCGGATTCGCGAATTCCACAAGGAAATGTACCAGCCACGAAACCTGGCAATTGTCATTGTCGGAGAAACAGACCACGAGAACTTGTTGGAGATACTCGACGGCTTCGAAGAGAGCATTGCGGACAGCATACCTTCTCTTGATTCTCCATTCAGGAGGTAAGTCATTCTTCTGGACGTCATCGGAGTTTACTGTTGTCTGACTGAATTGATAGGCCTTGGGTGGACTCGCCTCAACCACCCCCATTGAAGGAGAGTGTGATCGAGACAGTTGAATTTCCCGAGGAGGATGAGTCCACCGGTGATATCACTGTTGCTTTCTTTGGCCCCGACTGTACCGACCTGGTCCAGGCGTCAGCTCTCAACATATTGATGACGTATCTGTGCGGTTCTTCGGTCTCTGTTCTTGAGAACATCATGGTCGAAAAAGAAGAGCTTGCCAGCTCTGTGTCCTACTGGTGGGACAGCAGACCTGATACCACGATCTGGTTCCAGCCAACAGGCGTTGCCACCGAAAAGCTAGAGTTCGTGGAGAAGAGACTGCACGACTTGCTGAAGGAGGTCTCTTCGAAGCCCCTTGACATGCAGTACATGAAGGATTGTATCAGCCGAGAGCGAAGACAAGTCAAGTTCCAGGCTGAAAGTTCCGAGCAATTCTATTCGGGCAACATCATCACCGACTATCTCTTTGGCAAGCGGGATGGCTCAACCCTTAGCGAGTTCCGTACGTTGAAGGAATACGATGTTCTGGATGAGTGGACCGAGGACCAATGGCAGGCATACCTCAAGAAGTGGCTCGTCGATGCCCATCACGTCTCCATCCTTGGCAAACCTTCCATGGCCCTGGCTACTAAGCTCAAGGACGCAGAGGAGGCCCGCGTTGCGAAGAGGAAAGAGGAGCTTGGCCCCGAGGGTCTGAAGAAGCTGGCAGACGAGCTGGAGGCAGCCAAGGTCAAGAACGACGTCAAGATACCACCTTCCGTCATTGATCAGTGGCCTGTCCCGGGTACTGGTTCTATCCACTTCATTGAGTCGAGCACCGCGAGATCCGGGAAGGCGAAGACTGTCGGCCTCGGAAACAACGCAGCCCAGAAGGCAATTGATGCTGCGAAGCCGGGGCTGCCACTTTTCGTCCAATTCGAAGATGTGCCAAGCAACTTCGTCAACATTGCAGTTCATGTTGGGACGTCCCAGGTGCCTACCGAGCTAAAGCCTCTGCTCACACTCTTCATTGACAACTTCTTCAATACCCCGATCAAGCGCAACGGTAACCTGGTCGATTTTGAAGACGTGGTCATGGAGCTTGAGAAGGACACGATCAGCTACACTCTGAATGGTGGAGGCAGAATTTCTGACCCAGAAAGCATGCTCATAACCTTCCAAACGGAACCAGAAAAGTATTCGACCATTATCGAATGGATCCGTGAGCTTATGTTCGACAGCGTCTTTGATCTCCGCAGAATCAAGGCGTGCATCTCGAAAGCACTTGCTGACATTCCGGAGGCCAAGCGAGACGGTAGAGCCATGTCACTTGAAGTTGACTGGGCCCTCCACATCAACAAGGAATGGTATCCCATGACCAAGAGGACGCTGGTCAAGGCTGTATACCTGCGCCGACTGAAGAAACTCCTCCAGCAGGAGCCCCAGAAGATCTTGGATATGTTCGAGCAGGTCCGGAAGCTTCTCTTCTCCTTTGACAATGTCCGAGTCCTGGTTACTGCCGACATCGCCAAGCTCGCGGAGCCAGTTCAAGCATGGGACGTCCTGACCAAGTCTCTGGGCGGCGACACCGGCAAAGACATGCTTCCCATCGTCAAGACCCACACGATGCTCAGCGCGGAAGGCCAATCACCCGGAAACACGGGCGCAGTGATCATTCCCATGACCACCCTCGACAGCTCCTACGGCGTTAGCACGGCCAAGGGTCTTACCTCGTACGAAGATCCCCGGATTCCCGCCATGTTTGTCGCCATAGGCTACTTGGAAGCCGTCGAAGGGCCCCTCTGGAACGCTGTTCGGGGTAACGGTCTTGCATACGGCACACACTTCAGCCGAGACCTGGACTGGGGATTCCTGCAGTACCGAGTTTACAGATCCCCTGACGCCAGCAAGGCGTTTGACATCTCCCGCGAGACAGTCGAGAAGATCGCGACCGGCCAGGTGCCGCTTGACAAGCACCTCGTCGAGGGCGCAGTCAGCACCATCGTGTCGAGCTTCGCGGACGAGCAGGCCACGATGGCGGACGCGGCGCAGCAGAACTACATCCTGGGGGTCATCAGGGGCCTGGAGCCAGACTGGACAAAGAAGATCATGGCTCAGGTGCGGAACGTGACGAACGAGGACATCAAGAAGGTCATGATGGAGCTTATTCTGCCCGTGTTCCAACCTGGAAAGAGCAACATTGTGGTGACCTGTGCGCCGATCATGCAGGAGGTTAGTGCTCGCCCTTACAT